>JAVIWB010002509.1:0-323816 GCA_031893035.1 Dermolepida albohirtum
GTCGCAAGACAATGTTCTGTGTCTGGTGGAAACAGAGCGGCGTGGTGTATTACGAACTGTTGAAACCTGGTTGAAACAGTTAATACTGATCGCTACTGACAACAATTTATCAATTTAAACCATGCATTGATAGAAAAACGTCCAGAATTGTCCCGAAGACACGGTAAAGTTATTCTACAGCATGGTAACGCGCCGTCTTATACAGCAAAACCGGTCAAGGAAGCGTTGAAAGCACTTGGATAGGACATAATATCGCATCCGTCGTGCTCTCCAGAACTTTTACCGTCCGAGTATCACCTTTTCGCATCAACGGAGCACGTGCTTGCATAGCAGCACTTCGCCAATTTCGAAGAAGGTAGAAAGCGGCTCGATAAATGGTTTTGCCCAAAGGACAAACAGTTTTTTTGGGATGGCATCCATAAATTGCTTGAAAGATGGGCAAGATGTGTAAAATCAAAAGACAAATACTTTGAATAAATAATTTTTTCCATTCTCCTGAAAATTATGTAGTTTTTTTTAAAGAAAAAACTAGTAATGTCTTTCCGGTACACCTGTTTTCTTTTTCCTTTTTAAATTCGCGAACATCACGTCATTAAACACAGAACGCTCCTTTTCCAAATACACCAACATATTTTCCCCTCGTCGTAGGAATATGGCTGAGTCAGTAATGGAAGGCATGCTAACGACACAATACTACAGCGAATTTTTTCGTCACTCTATGTCAACAACACAAAAGAAAAGCTAAAATAGTAAGTAATTACACTTATTATTTTTAATATTGCTAGTAACTGAGCCGTACGCTACTGCGAAAGTACTCGTTTCTGCAGTGTTAATTATTATTGATACTAAAATTAGTAGCCACGGAATGAGCTAGAAAATTAAAATATAAAATACACGTATGTGAAGTATATATTTTAATTAACGATTTTCGAAATTCCTTTATTAGACTAAAATCTAATTTCTTAATTAAATATCGGGTTCGGACCATTTTAAACCGAACCTAATTTACATGGCATGACAAAGCGAACCGGGGGCAATCTATCATTTGCATTTTATACTCGCTAATGCCCTGTCACTCTATTGAGCTTGCGGTTTGCACTAATGAAGGGTCACAGGAATGCCAATATTATCAGACGGCACTAAAATTCGATTAAACTGTCTCCGTATTGCTAAAATTACCACTATGTATATATAATTGCGTTATGTACTCGAACGCCAAACACAAAGAGTAACGCTATATCGGATACGAAGTTTGAGAAAATTATCGATGCGCCTTTCTCTATTGAGTCCATTAAATTGAAGATTGAGAATGTTTGTACGCTCGTCGTTAGACCTAGAATAGTGTTTCACGTTTTAATAAGGGAAAAATTAACGAATGTACTCGAAAAATGCTTCGTTGTTGTAAGGAAAAGCATATAATACGAGGGTGGTCCCAGAAGTACACGACCCAACAAAGAAATCACAAGAAATATTGTATATTTATTGTTCAACATAATTTCCTTTCAGCTCTATACACTTTTCCCAGCGATGTTCAATAAGTTCGACACACTTTTTATAATAAAAACAGTCTTGCTCCTCAAAATACCCATTAACTGCCAACATCACTTCTTCATCGTTGGAAAATCTTTGATCACTGAGCCATTTTTTCAAGTATGGGAACAGAAAATATTCCGAGGGGCTAAATCTAGCGAATAGGGTGCATGAGGTAGTAATTCAAACTTTAACTCATTAATTTTGGCCATTGCAATAACCTGTTTGTGAGCTGGTGCATTGTCTTGATGAAACAACAGTTTCTTCTTAGCCAAATGCGGCCGTTGCTGTTTGATTTCTTCGCCCAAACGTTGCAATAAGTTCGCATAATACTCGCCGTTGATAGTTTTTCCTTTTTCAAGAGAGTCAATGCAAATTATTCCTCGCGCATCCCAAAAAAACCGATGCCATGACCTTGCCTGCAGATGAATAATAAATACTCAACGAATGCAATTGTATAACTTGCAAGCAATTATATATTGTGAGACCCTCGTTCAAAGTGCTTGTAAAAATGTGGTGGTGAAACGTAGTGTTTTGAATATGGGTTCAAAACGAAGCGTCAGACTAATGATTAAAAACCACCAAAAAAGACCAATAAAAAAAATTGTTTGAAAATGTCAACAGTAAAAAAATATTGTTTCGTGTCTAGGATTCCAAAGAGGATTCCGTAAAGAATTCGTTTAACTTGACCAAATAAATGACCAATGGTAGCAATTGTGAAATTTGCAAGCAACTTGTAGTAAGCATTCCTTGTATTCGATATGACTGGAGCTGAAACCAGTGATCTTTTGCACCGTTTTAGAATAAAAACCAAGTTTGTACGTCGGATTGCTAATATTATTTATCTGATTTAACACCTCATAATTTGATTTTCCAATGAAAAAGAAGGGATATGATATCAAAAACGTTCAAGGGACAGTGGCCACGACCCCCTACACTGTCCAATCGATATAAAAAGCTCATTTAACGAACTAATTGACCATGATAAATATTGTATTAAAATTTAGGGAGAGCGCGGGTATTGAAATAAATGATATGAATAATTATAATTGGCCTGTGTTTGATGTTCTATCAAAATAAGTCCGTAAACATGTCATATACATCGCTTCTTGCGTTTGTGCACAGGAAAAAAAATACTGTTATTAATGATGATTAACTAAAGGCATTATGAACTTTCAATTTAAGATATATTTTCATTACTATTCTTAAAATGAACTTTTTTCTTTAATAATTCAAAAAATTACACCTTTTTTATTATTTATTGTTTTTTTAATCACTAAAGGTTGATATATAACCCCTTTCCACATTAATTCTGTATACGTATTTCGACAACTAAGTTGCCATCATCAGCCGATAATTAAACAGTGTCGCACCTGGAGAACACTACGGCAAGAAATACCCGTAAGAAAAAACTAATTCCGCACACGATCCGTACCGCTGAAAACCAAGAGTGTGCAAAGAATTACGAAAATTAATGTGGAAAGGGGTTATACGAGGGTAGTTTGACAAGTTGTGAGAGTGGAAAAGAAAAACGAATTTTTTAAATGCAAAATAATTTTTATTTTTCAATATATTCTCCTAAAAGAGCAATACATTTATTCCAACGGTGCTCCAATGCCCTTATGCCATCTCTAAAATGCGATTCCGGAAGGCTTGCAAAATACTCATTTACGAAGATGATAAGCTCGTCGTTTGACGAAAATTTCTTTCCACCTAGTGCCGTTTTCAATTTTGAAAAAAGGTGGAAGTCGGAAGGGTCTAGATCCGGAAAATAGGGCGCATGCGGTACTAATTGGAAATGCAACTCGTGGATTTTGGACATCGCAACTGTGCTGGTATGCGAGGGAGCGTTGTCTTGGTGAGACAGAGAACAGAATCTTTTTCTTTGCCATTCCTGGCCGTTTAGCACGAATCTCAACATTTAGTTTTTGTAGAAGTTCTGCATAATATTGTCCGTTTATTGTGACACCTTTCCGAAGGTAATCAATGAGCAAAATGCCCTTTGAATTTCAAAAAATTCATGCCATCACCTTGTTTGCCGATAAAGTAGTTTTCGCTTTCTTTGGAGGTGTAGAACCACGTTCTAACAATTGTTTCGACTGTTGTTTAGTTTCGGGTGTACTGTAGTGTATCTAAGTTTCATCGCAAGTAACAAATCGCCTATAAAAATCAACTGGATTCCGCTTATAAAGGTCCAAACACTCATTGGAAATGCGCAAACGAGTGAACTTTTGATCAGTCGTAAGCAATCGCGGCACCCATCTTGCCGAAAGCTTGGAAAGGCTCAATTCTTTCGTTAAAATGTGGTGTACGCGTTCTGTTGAAATGTTTACCATGTCTGCTATCTCTCTCACTTTGAGTCGTCGATCTTGCGTAATAATATTATGGATTTTTATACTCATCTCCTTAGAAGTCACGATTTTGGGTACTCCAGAGCGCACTTCATCCACACAACTTGTTTTACCACGTTTAAATTCATTTACCCATCTACTTATTGTGGCGGATGATGGAGCAGATTCGCCTAATGTTTCCCGTAACTCATCTTTTATTTCCGTAGCTTTCATACCCTTAATTACGAAGTATTTAATCACCGCACTATACTCTGCTTTTTCCATTTTAACAAAACGACGTGTAGCTGTTGCTTCTTTTTCAATCAGCTGTCAAAAATAAACTAATCAACCGATTTATCTAAATATCGGAATGTAAACATATAAATAGGCAACCTAAATTACAGTACATTTGTTTTACCAATTAGAGCGCCACCTATATGTCATTCTCACTACTTGTCAAACTACCCTCGTATTTTTATTACTATTCTTAAAATTAATTTTTTTCTTTAATAATTCAAAGTAAGTATACATTTTTTTATTTATTGTTTATTATTTTATTTTTCAAAACTTCCATAACGTTTATAAATTACTCACGTTCCAATAGATATTATCTTCAAAACTTACTTTTAAAAGGGTAAATAATTTTATCCTTTGTTATATTTATAGAAAACAAAATTATACGGGAATAAGTAATAATTACATTTATTTCTTGTTACAGAACAAATCGAAGCCTGAAATTTCAATAACGATTAGGTAAGTGTTATTATGAATGAACTAATAGAGAATCCTCCATTTTTGAATTCCGATCTTATTTGTAATTATAATAAAAGATTTGTAAATATTTTTCGTCCTATTGTTTTAACAATAAACAAAAAATAACGCTTCTTCTTAATCTTACTAATGGTTAGCGAACTACGTTTAATAATGAATAATTAATTCCTACTTTCAAGTTCTCTATTTCTTTTATTCAAATACGAGGGTAGCTGTTTATATTTCGGGAATAGCAAACCAACAAAAAAATTTTTATTATCGAAAATAGTTTTATTGCTTTTCAAAATATTCACCTTGAAAATCAATGCACTTTTGCATTCGTTTAAACCAACCCGAAAAGCATTGCTGCTACTGTGAAGGCGGTATCTCCAAAATATGAGTTTTGAATGCCTCAATTGCATCTTCCGGCGTAGAAAACCGTTGATCACGAAGTTTATTCTTCACGTGTGGGAACAAAAAGAAATCACAAGGTGCTAGATCAGGACTATATGGCGGTTGACTCATCAATTCAATGTTTTGCCCGGTCAAATATTAAATTGTTTGAACCGCCCTGTGAGAACTCGCATTGGAGAATGATCTGTCGTTTTCGGTTTGTTTTCTTTATTTATTCAAAAACTTTTGGCATACGAATAGTTGTGTACCATTCGGAGTTGACAGTTCTACAACTCTCGAAAGACACGGTTGCAACATGACCGGGTTTTCCGAAAAAACAGGCGAATATTTGTTTCGATGTGCTTCGAGCGCGAATAACGTTTGTTGGTTTTGACTCATCTTGGAATACCCTTACAGTCGACTGCTGTTTACTATCGGGCTCATACGTATAGATTCAAGATTCATCACCTGTGACGACTTTATAAATGTTCTTTGAAGCACCACCATTGTCTTTTTTGTGCATTTCTTGGCACCGATAGACGCGAGCGGTTGTCAAAGTATGTGGTACTTAACGTGAACATAGCTTCTTAACGGCTAAATGTCCATGCAAGATCTTATGCACGCTAGTGTTACCAATACCTAGAGATGTCTCGATCTCACGGTATGTCACATAACGGTCTTGCATTGTCAATTCAGACACTGCATTAATGTTTTTCTACACAACAACTTTTGTGGGACGACCTTCCCGAAATTCATCGCCCAAAGAACGCCGTCCAAGTTTGAATTCATATACCAACGATATACTGTAGTTTTCGATGGTGCTTCATCACCATATAAAGAATTTAGCCCGTCGATGCATTCTTGTTAAGATAATCCACGCCGAAAGTTATGAAAAATAATTGCACGAAAATGTTCGGGAGTTAATTCCATTTTTTGCTGACATAAAATTTTCAAATTACTGTCAACAATAGAAATAGCGACCAGATAGAAAAACTGTCTAGGTAGATATATTGTCAAAAAAAAAACTTCACGATGCAACCATCAGATCGGAGGCAACACAACCGTGTTGCTAGTTCCCGAAATATAAACGGCTACCCTCGTATGTATGTAATTTTAAAATTAGATATACAAATCTACTGGTATCACCTCAACTCTACTTTTTCCTGTCATATATATAACTTTTCATAATAGTCCTTGTAACAATAACATTTCTTTAAAATTTTACCCCTTTTATTACTCTATTTTAATTGTATTTTTTTATCCATGTGAGCCCATTATAAATGTTCAATTTCTTAACATTTTTTAATAAATGAACTTGTATTAACTGCTTCCGGGCTTCCCGGCTGCTACTGTCTGTCGCACCGAAACAGTTCCAGTGCAACAGACAGTAGCAGCAGTTGGGCCATGAAGATGTCCCATACGAGTGCGTACGAAACGTCGACAGTTATACCAGTGACGCAGTTCCAGCCTGGAAGCCCAGAAGAAGATAGTATAAACCACGACCGCGGAAGTCTACGTACCAGAACTTGTATTAAATTCTAAATATGTCAGGTTGTTACATATGAAATGTCCGATTTTGTAAGGAATAAAAAAAGTCTAAATTTGAAAAAATATAAAAATTTATTCTGCAAAATAGTCTGCATTTACATCAATAGTTTTTTGCCAACGGTCTGGAAGCTGAAAAATTCCCTTTGAAAAGAAATCTAGGTTTTGACAGCTCACATATTGCTCAAACAGTACTATTACAGACTCCCGGTCAGGGAAGTCCCTATTTTTTAAGTGATTGTCTAAACTTCGGAAAAAATGAAAATCAGTTGGCGAAAGGTCAGGTGAATAAGGTGGGTGAGGGAGAATTTCGTAACCAAATTCCGAAAGTTTTTGGATTGTCTGTCGTGCAACATGAGGTCTTGCATTATCATGAAGAAGTATGGGTCCATGTCTATTGACTAGTGAGGGCTGCAAGCGGCTCAATTTTTCATGCATAGTTTCCAGTTCGGCACAATAGGACGCTGCCGTGATGGTTTCACCAGGTTGCAAAAATGAATAATGAATAATACCCTTACTGGTCCACCATACGGTCACCATAATCTTTCGCGGGTGAAGTGATGCTCGTGCATGCTGTCTTGGTGCTTCACCTCGATCTAACCATTGTTCTAATCGTCTCCGATTATCATAAAGTATCCATATTTCGTTACACGTTACCACTCGATGAAGAAACGGTTCAACTTTCTGTCGATTAGCCAAAGAGGTAGCCACCTCTAATCGACGGAGCTTATTGGCTTCCGTTAATGGCACCCATCAATCGAGTTTCTTCACTTTGCCAATCGAAGAAAGGTGGACGACTAATGGTGGCAATGGACACTTGAAATGTTTCTGCAAGGCTACGCACTGTTGTCGATGGATTACTTTCAACTTCTGCACGCAGCTCGTCGTCATTAACGGTGCTACGCGCATATCCGCGAGGCTCATTTTCCAAATCAAAATTTCCCTCGCTGAATTTTTTAAACCATCGCCGTAATGTGCGTTCATTACACGTGGTTTCATCGAACGTCTGATTAGTTTCTGGCGTTGCTGCAGCTGCATTTAATCCCTTTTTAAATTGGAAGAGGTAAATTGCCCGAATATCTCTTGCCGACAACATTTCCATATGCGAGACAAGGACAGATGTATTAATCTTTCCAAGAAATGGAACAGGTACACACTTCAAAATAAATACCCTTTTCTACAAATACAATAATAATTTTCACCAAAAACATACACGTCTTCACAAAGGTGCGATTCAGTTCAGACTGAAGGAAAAAACGGACATTACATTTGTAACAACCTGATACTTTTCTATTAAATTGACAAGTTTTAACCATTCTTATTGTGATCATTTTTAAATCCGCGATACTTTCTGTCTGACTTAATATGATTCACATATGATTCACATTATTAATTGCTCTTATCACAAATATCCCACGATATTGCGCAATATTTTTGCCCAGAAACACAGAAAAACAACATTAATACGCATAAAGTAAAATTTTTGAAAGTATAATCTAATAACTATTAGTTAATTTAAAATAAATACACCAAGAACTGTTCAGATTATCAAATTTCAAAGTGAAATTACATATTTGTAATTGAAAGTAGCTCTCTTTCTCTAGGAAGGTTCCTACGATTGCATACAATATGTTGGTATACGCGCAGTGTAAATAATTGATATGTACATGCTTTTGTCTGTAAACAAAGATCCAAATAAATGTGAATATTTATAAAATAAACATGGAGAAAATATTATTGTGTAACGGCGAACTTGTTCTAAGGCGATTGAGTATTCCACGTAGGTCGAAAGAAGAAGATAACAATATCCTAAATGCATTTAGGCGGCGCCTCGGTGAGCGTTTATTTCTTTAAATATACAGACTGTCCTGTGCGACCAAGAAATCCGAACAATAATTTGTGACATTTTCTGTTTCTTTCTTTAATATTG
The DNA here is from genome assembly GCA_031893035.1 of Dermolepida albohirtum. Classification (NCBI taxonomy): domain Eukaryota; kingdom Metazoa; phylum Arthropoda; class Insecta; order Coleoptera; family Scarabaeidae; genus Dermolepida; species Dermolepida albohirtum. Next base: position 8,479 of record JAVIWB010002509.1, read on the forward strand.
TATATTTAATTCATTTCATATGTTCGAGCATTCTTGAATAGTTAATGGGTGTTATTGTTATACATATATATCTACTGTAAATTAAGATTAAGAAAACAAAAGTTAATCAAGTAATTTTGTGCATTTTAATAAACTTTTTACGAACAAATTATCTATTTTTTTTTGTATGTGGTATTCGATAATTCATTTTTTCTGCTCTTTACTTAATGAGTCTAATATAAATGACACAAAATCAAATCCACTATACAATGCTTAACTTCTACACTAAGAACTCTCTTGAAAAAATGGCTCAGTGATCAAAGATTTTCCAACGATGAAGAAGTGATGTTGGCAGTTAATGGCTATTTTGAGGAGCAAGACTGTTTTTATTATAAAAAGTGTGTCGAACTTATTGAACATCGCTAGGAAAAGTGTATAGAGCTGAAAGGAGATTATGTTGAACAATAAATATATTGGGTTGGCAACTAAGTACTTTAGGTTTTTACTGATAAAGAGCGTTGCTTTATTTTTTGTATAACGTAAGTTAGTGCTGTACTTTACCGTTTGTCGCGTGATACTAGTCACATTGACGTAACTTCAGAAGCAAGTAGTGCGTGATTTTTATTAAAGCTATTAGTTGTGGGTTAATTTTGGAGTGCAGAAACGAACATTTTCGACATATTTTACTATTTTATTTCCGTAAAGGAAAGAAAGCTGCTGCGGCTCACAAAAAGATATGTGAAGTTTATGGTGCTAATTGCTTAACAGAGCGCACGTGTCAGAATTGGCATAAAAAATTCCGTTCTGGAGATTTTTCCCTCAAAGATGAGCAACGTTCTGGTCGGCCTACTCAAGTTGATGATGACCAAATCAAAGTCATAATTGAAGAAGATCGTCATATAACTGTTCGAGAGGTTGCGGAGAGGCTACATGTATCGCACACAACAATTGAAGAACATTTAAAATGTCTTGGGCTAGTTAAGAAGCTTGATATATGGGTACCTCACGAATTGAAAGAAATTCATTTAACACAAAGAATCAACTTTTGCGATATGCACCTTAGATTAAATGAAACCGACCCTTTCTTAAAAAGAATCATCACTGGTGATGAAAAATGGGTCCCGTACAGTAACATAGTTCGAACACGATCATGGAGCAAACACGATAAACCAGCTCAAACCACATCGAAAGCTGAATTGCATCCAATAAAGATCATGCTGTCAGTTTGGTGGCATTACAAAGGTGTTGTGTTTTTTGAGCTGCTTCCAAGGAACCAAACGATCAATTCTGATATTTACTGTCGACAATTAATACAACTGGATGAAGCAATCAAAGAAAAACGGCCAGAATTGTCAAATCGGAAAGGTGTAGTTTTCCACCAAGATAATGCAAGGCCTCACACATCTTTGGCAACTCGTGGGAAACTATTGGAGCTTGGCTGGGAAGTGATGCCACATCCCCCATACAGCCCTGATCTAGCACCATCTGATTATCATTTATTTCGAAGTTTGCAGAATTCTTTGAATGGTAAAACTTTCACAAATGACGATGATCTTCACTCGCACCTGGTTCAGTTTTTTGCTGATAAGGACCAGAAATTTTATGAGCGCGGAATCATGCAGCTGAAAGAAAGATGGCAAAAGGTCATTGAGCAAAATGGAAAATATATAATTGATTAAAAACTATTCTTTGTTTAAAAAAAGTGTTTTTTTTTATACTACAAAACAGAAAGTACTAAGTTGCCAACCCAATACTAGGTGTACCGGAAAGTCATTACCGGCTTTTCTAACAGACGTCGACAGACTTAAGTATGTAATATTAAGATTTGACATATATGCCATTTTATTCTACTGACACCAAGCTTCAAAGCCAGTCATGTTATATTTTGCGAAGGTAACTGTCATAAATTTATACCTCTTTGAAAATGTCAAGTTTCGTGCCTGAAAAAGTGTATTTGCGGCACGCATTTCTTTTTAATGAAAAGAAAAAATCCGCTGAAAGTCATCGTTTGGTGAGCATGCTCCAACCATAAAAACGTGAGAGGCGTGCTTTCGACAAATCAAAAGTGGTGATTCCGATGTGCAAGACAAAGAACATTCTGGTAGATGGATGAAGACCCAGTCCAAACTCAAAAACAATGTGCCCCATCAAGTGAATGACAGGCAAATGGAAAATTGAAAAATCGTCTGCGAAATGCTGCTTCAAAGGTATGATCAGCAGTCATTTCTGCGTCGAATAGTGACGGGCGATGAAAAATGGATTTATTTTGAAAACCCTAAGTGCAAAAAATGGTTATCACTTGGTGAAGGCGACTCCAAGATCAAATCGTTTTGTTCGCTAAACAATGCTCTGTGTTTGGTGGGACCAGAATAGCGTGGTGTATTATTAATTGTTGAAACTTGATGAAACAGTTAATACTAAGCGCTACTGACAACAATTTATCAATTTGAACAATGCATTGTTAGAAAAACATCCAGAATGCGCCCGAAGACACGGTAAGGTAATTTTACAGAATGATAACGCGCCGTCTCATACAGCAAAACCGGTCATAGAAGCGATGAAAGCACTTGGATGGGACATAATATCGCATCCGCCGTACACTCCAGACCTTGGTCCGTCCGACTATCACGTTTTCGCATCAGTAGGACACGCGCTTGCAGAACAGCACTTCGCCAATTTCGAAGAAGTTAGAAAATGGCTTGATGAATGGTTTTACTCAAAAGACAAACAGTTTTTTTTGGGATAGCATACATAAATTGCTTGAAAAATGACAAGATGCGTAGAATTAAATGGTCCATACTTTGAATAAATAAATTATTCCACATTTTCATTTCTTGAAAATTCTGTAGTTTTTTACGAAAGAGCCGGAATGACTTGCCGGTGCATAGTTGGTATAATTGTACTTATTTTCGAGTAGGTCGCAATTCTACATTTCGAAGCGTTCATAGATGGCGTTTTACTAACATCAAGTTGTTACAATAGCATTGGTTTGGATTCAATAACTGATGTTGAATCATGTAGCCACCGTCTTAATTGGTATAGGCGTGTTGATAGTAACTTACGAGAGGGTACCCAAAATAACCGAAACAGCAACGATGTGGTTGAGCTTGCTTAGCACGCATTCCCTGCCGCTAAAAGGTCGTGTCTTGTTACAGTGCATTTTTCTATAAAAGCAATTTCATTTGCTCGTCGTTTTTTTGTAATGTCGAAGTTAAGTGAACAGCGTGCCACCCGGTCATATAGTAAATCAGGCATTCTATTTGGAGGTTCAGAGAAGACTGCGTAACAGTGCGACACAATTACCTACAACGTGTAACAGTCCATACAAAAGTCCATACATCCTCACCCCTCACAGGTTCATACCAGTTGGCGAGCAATCATAATAGAGAATCGAAAAGGTTTGCGGAGCTTAACATTTCAGCGCTTATAAATAAAAAAAAATATTCGTGATGCAAAAGTGGCTGTGGATGAAATGAACTAAAACTTAAAGTGGACTTCTTTTCCAATCTTTAAATAATTATTATTCATTTAAATGTAAATAAAGTTCTCATGCGAAATACAAGAGATAAGTACTTTTTAATTTTCTGGATTATCTCAGATACACGTCTCATATACTCGAACCATAAGAAAGGTAAGAGTACGTATGTACATTTGTAGAGCTTGCCTTGATGTATAAAATAATTATTAAAGTACACTTAAGTGTTTATATATTATTTCCATTAACCTGCATAAATGCGTAAGTACATATATTATTTCGATACAACGAAATTATCTTTTACCAGTCTTATCTGGACTAGTAGGCTAGTATATAATTCGCTAAAGTTTATATCCACCTTTCAAGTATCCACGAATATATCTGAAGGAAAATTCAAGGTGTGTGCTTGTAGAACATATAACTTCGGGAGACTGTTATTATACAGTGTTACACTTAAATTTAGTCGTGGGATTTCGGTTCTTTATTGTCACATATTTTTAACGTTATCTTCCCGAAGATACCGCACTGAATACGAAACAAGAGCTATTTAAAAATACGTACGACCGTAATTCGTAATAAATATTTTATGTAAAAATAACATCAGTTCAATTTTGAAAATGTATATGAACAGTTTTACGGCCACGAAATAAAGAAATTGATGAGTTTTTGAGATGTCCGGATAAACGCTCCCCAAAAAGTGTTTTCATGGGAGCTATATTAACCTTAACTACGAGTAATTAATTTATCTCTAATAATTTTACGAAACTTGAATGCACAAAGAGATACTTTAAATTCACTAATATAGTACATTAATCAAAAAAAGGTAAATAAAAGCCCTCTCCACATAAATGTTCGTATTCTGTATACGTGTTTCCACAACTAAATTGTCACCATCAGCAAACAGCAAACGCCTTTTTAATGGCGTCGATGTCGACATGACTCTGTTCTTTCAACAGCAAAGGTAGTTTGGAGAATAGATAGAAATCACAGGAGACCAAATCCGGTGAACGATAGGTGGTTAAAATGCCATTTGTAGTTATGATAAGCATCGAGCGATGCGATGGTGCATTATCATGTAACAAACACCAGCTACAATTTTCACGATATTGAGGACGCACAGGACGAATACGCGCCAAAATACGCTTCATAACACCAAGATAATATACAAAATCGACTGTTTGACTAGTTGGTACAAACTCTTTGTGCACTATGCCTTTCGAATCATAAAAACAAATCAACATTGTCCTCACTTTTGACTTCTCCAAACAGTTTTTTCGATCTTTCTTCGCTTGGATGCTTACATTCAGAGTTTTGACGCTTAGTCTCTGGATCATATTGAAAACACCAGGTCTCATCGCTAGTTACAATAGAGTACCTGAAGTCTCGTCCTTTTTTGAGTCTTCAATCAAGTCTGTACAATGTTGAATTCAGTTAGCTTGTGTGGTACAAACCTTGCATAAATCTTTCTCAGTCCCAAATGCTGTGTCAACATGCGATGAATTGATTCTTTGGAAATATTTAATTCCATTCCCACGTATCACAATGAAGATTTCGACTTATTTCTGCTTAATTCACACACCAGTTCGATGTTATTTTCCATAACCACAGATTTTTTTACACCAGGATGTTCGAACGGCTTGTTTTCGGTTTCTTTTCGGATGTTTACATTCAGAGTTTTGACGCTTGGTCTCTAGATCATATTGAAAACACGATACCTCATCGCCAGTTACAATAGAATACCTAAAGCTTTCGTCCTCTTTTGAGTCTTTATTCAAGTCTGTACAATGTTGAATTCGGAGCAATTTATGATCATCAGTTAGCTTATGTAGTACAAACCTTGAACAAGTCATTGTCAGTCGCAAATGCTGTGTCAAAATGCGATGAATTGAATATTTGGAAATAGTTCGATGTTACTTGCCGTAACCACAGATTTTTTTTTCATCAGGATGTTTGTCGTCATTTATGTCCGTACGACCGTCTTTAAATCGTTTATCTCCAAAGCATGAAAGATTTTGATATTGAGAGCATAAAATCCATATTCTCCTAGTTTGAAACTATCGTTTTACGCACAACGAAGACTAAATTCGAAACTTTTCATTTTGACGAAAATTTCAATTTTTTCAAAGGGGTATACTCGGAAAAAATTGGTATTTTTTAAAAGTTATCGTACATTAACAAAAATTGATATCGTGACATTTTGGAAGGCCCTAAAACCGATTTTGATATCGAAATTTAGTTAGTTCGTTTGGTTTAACCCTGGAAGAATAAAAGGCTTGACGAACTATGCCCGAAAACTATCGTTTTTAAACGTGTAAATGGATTATCTCCAAAGCTTGAAAGATTTTGATATTGGGAGCGTAAAATTCGTATTCTGCTAGTTTAGAACTATCGTTTTACGCACAACAAAGACTAAATTCAAAACGTTTCATTTTGACGAAAATCTCAATTTTTTCAAAGGGGTATACTCGGAAAAATTAGTGTTTTTTAAAAGTCATCGTACATTAACAAAAATTGTTGTCCTGACATTTTGAAAGGTCCTGAAACCGATTTTGATCTCAAAATGTAGTTAGTGCGTTTGCTTTAACCCTGGAAGAACAAAAGGCTTGAAGAACTATGCTGGAAATATGAACTTTTGAATGTTTAAATGGATTATCTCCAAAGCTTGAAAGAATTTGATATTGAGAGCATAAAATCTGTATTCTGCTAGTTTAGAACTATCGTTTTACGCGCAAGACAGACTAAATTCGAAACTTTTCATTTTGACGAAAATCTCAATTTTTTCAAAGGGGTATACTCGGAAAAAATTGGTATTTTTTAAAAGACATCGTACATTAACAAAAATTGTTGTCCTGACATTTTGAAAGGTCCTGAAACCGATTTTGATCTCAAAATGTAGTTAGTGCGTTTGCTTTAACCCTGGAAGAACAAAAGGCTTGAAGAACTATGCCAGAAATATGAACTTTTGAGTGTGTAAATGGATTATTTCCAAAGCTTGAAAGATTTTGATATTGAAAGTATAAAATTCATATTCTGCTGGTTTGACGCCCAACGCACAACGAAGACTAAATTCAAAACTTTTCATTTTGACGAAAATCTCGTAAATTAATTCGAAATTTTATTTAATTATTAATAAATATAATTGTTATAGAATATATATAAAAAATTATTAAATAAGTAATTTAACTTCGTTCGGAAAATAATCTATTTTTATGCCTACTGTGTTATGAATGAGACATTCTCCGACTGACAGTTTTGTTTACATACCATTATTATAAAGACCATTCTACATGAATTCGGCGGATATATTTTCGTATACATCGTAAACCTTTCTGTGCTTTCTGTCCTACTGTACATGTTAAAATACAATACAAAAACAAACAACAATCTAAAAATACTTCAAAAAAATTGTCGAAAATTAATAAATTTCAGATTCGAATATAAATCAACGTACGCGAACATACCAAAAATATACGACCTGCACGAAATTTACAAACCGGATAAAAAGCCTGGCACTTTTCGAGGAAATTTTATGTTTTATAAACGGCGCGTCAAACTGAAAGTCTTATTTATAATAGTTATTCCTACTGTCTGAACCATTGCCTCTATATTTATTGTTAAATTAGGATTTATGCTATATTGGAATTTATCTCCGAAAATTTATATCATTACATTTGGGAAACTGTAAATTTCATTTCAAATTATCTCGCTACTTTAACAACTATGTATGAAAATACATAATGGGACCATTCATTTCAGTTGACGCTAAACAATCTTTAAATGAAAAACCGTTTTCAACCGCCGTCACTACTTACGCAATAAAACGGCTCATAAAATTTAAATAAGATTTAAATTGAAGGAAACGTATTAGATCGTAAATAAAGACGGTAAATACAACCGAGATCTGTTATTTTTTCTTTTACAGCCACGAATACAACATTTCGAAATTATAGGTTTTCAATCATGGGCAGTAACGAACTCGAAATCATCTTCAGGTCGTCTGCAAAGGTTACTTTGTTATTCATTCAGTATTACCATGTTATGACTAATGTTACGCCACACCGAGAGGCTACATATATCATCGGTACACCCCCCGGATTCTTACGGACACTCACACAACGACACGCCAACTTGAACAACCAGTTTTGGATTTTTACGATTTACATATGCTTATTTGCGTATTGTGACATTAAATATTAAAATACAACGGAGACTTGTCGCGGTTTAAAATATTCAAATTCGGACAACTCGAAGGCGTTAAATTCCTTTAAAGTGTATCATAAATTGCGGCTTAAGAGGTTTATCTTCGATCGGACTGAACGATTATATTAAAATGGTTAAAACATGAGTACCAACCGCGCGAAACGAACATCACTGAATTAAAAATGCAGCGTGCATATCGGAACGCGTGGGTTGGAGCGTCAATTTATTCCGCTGACTTTTTTAATTTAAGACTTGATTGATGATAGCAAACTAACGTACAAATCAATTAATAGTCCTAAAGGTCTGAGCATGTGCTGCAAGGTACACACGTCTTACGGAATTTAGATGTTCACGAAGTCGGTTCGCGAAATAAACTGACGAAGTAACATAATTATTTTACGAAGAAACGATTTGTAAAATTGTTATTTTCTGCTATTCCATCGTTAATTAAATTCACAGAAATCAATTAAAAATTTCTGCGCTGGAGAAGAACTCGAACCTCTACCTGCCGTTTTCTCGACGGCTGCTCTACCAATTAAGCCACCAGGTCGTAAAAAGAACTTAATTATATGTTTTTATGGGTCCTCTTCTGTTTTGCCTGTACGTCAATGACCTTCCGCAGCATGCCACGTAAATGGTTGTGCAATACGCTGATGATACAACGTTTCTATGTAGAGGGAAGAGCGATCAGCAACTTTGAGAAGGGGCTCACGAAACGCTGTCGGAGGCCATGGCGTGGTTTTCGGCGAACAAGCTGATCCTGAATGAGGCCAAAACTGTCAAACTTGCATTCACTTCCAAAAGGAAAGAAACTCCCGCGAATGCAGGGTCAGTCAAAATATTGGGAATAAATTTAGATACCAGACTAACCTGGAAGGATGAAGTGGACGCCCTCTCGAAAAAACTCTCTTGTGCAATATATGCTGTGCGGAGAATCAGAGCCATCACAAATAAGGAAACTGCAAAAACAGCTTATCACGCACTTTTTCACTCGCGGATGGCATACAGTGTCCAACTATGGGGCGATTCAGTGCATACCAATGACATTTTTAATTTACAAAAGAAGGCATTACAAATAATCGAACAAGTTAATATAACGGCACATTGTAGACCTATATTCATAAAAAATAAAATAATGACGTTGGTCTCCACATACATATATAAGCAATTGCTGCGCGCTAAACGAGAGCTACCAACCCAGAAAAGGAAAGGAGAGGGAAGAGCAATACAACTAAGATCCAGACAACAAGTACTTCTTCCCAACCATAGGCTACGTACTACTGCTGCCCAACACAAACATTTGGATATGTTTAACAAGTTGCCATTATCGTGGACTGAAAAACCTATTTTGAAATTTAGAAATGACATAAAAACATTTCTTTTAGAAAACGGATTCTACACAGTAACGGAGTTCCAAGAGCAGATGAAATCAATCAAATATTAAACTGTATGTTCTGCTTTGTGCACACATATGTTTATACCACACTTACACACAGTACATATACACGTACATACACACACAGACCATCATATACAATGACGTTACCTCTTTATCTGTATTATAATAGATGGTAAAATAAAGCTTATTATTATTATTATTATTATTATTATTATTATTATTATTATTATTATTATTATATAATTGTTAATGTCAAACGATTTGTAATTTTAGAAATTTTAAACGAAGAAATGATTTATAGCGGATTTATTCATGAGTAATTTGGAAATTAAATGTTAACATAATGCTAAATATTTTCCAAGAGTTTGGATTAGGTATGTAGATAATATTTTCGTGATTTTCGGCACACACAAATGTAACAATTTCGTCAAGCAATTAAATAATTAAAATAGTTATTGGATGAAGAGCCAACCCAAATTCAAAAACAATTGGCGGAAGCGTTAAATATGGCCCAAGAAACGATTTGCAACTGATTATGAGCAATGGGAAAATCCAAAAGATGGGAAAACGGCTGCCACATCAATTGAATGACAGGCAAATGGAAAATCGAAAAATCGTCTGTGAAATGCTATTTCAAAGGTATGATCGGAAGTCATTTCTGCATCGAATAATGACGGGTGATGGAAAATGGATTTATTTCGAAAACCCTAAGCGCAAAAAATTATGGTTATCACCTGGCGAAGCCGGCCCGTCGACCCCAAAGCCAAATTATTTTTGTCGCAAGACAATGCTCTGTATTTAGTGGGACCAGAGTGGCGTGGCGTATTACGAACTGTTGAAACCTGGTGAGATAGTTAATGCTGATCGCTACTGACAACAAATTATCAATTTAAACCATGCTTTGATAGAAAAACGTCCAGAATGGACCCGAAGACACGGTAAAGTGATTTTACAGCACGCTAATGTGTGCTATACAGTAAAACCAGTTAAGGAAGCGTTGAAAGCACTTGGATGAAATATAATATCGCATCCCCAGTACTCTTCGGACCTTGCCCCGTCCGACTATCACCTTCTCGCATCAATGGCACACGTGCTTGCCGAGCAACACTTCGCCAATTTCGGAAAAGTTAAAAAATGGTTCGATGAATAGTTTTGCTTAAGTGACAAACTTTTTTTTTTGGGATGGTATTCATAAATTGCCTGAAAGATAGACAAGGTGTGTAGAATCAAATGGCCATTTTTCCATTTCCTTGAAAATTATGTAGTTTTTTTTACAAAAAAACTGGTGACGACTTTCCAGTACACCTGGTACATATATATATCGGGTGTTTTTTTAAGAGCTTGAGAAGTTAAAATGATAATACAAGACAGAAATATTGTTGGAGCGAAATTTTTTTTATTAATCTGGTAGATAATTTCATGGAATTTATTTTTTAAATATGATTTTCTGCATATGTCCGCCGCGGCTACGAATTACATGATCAGTTTTTGACTACTTTTTCCAATAAATCTGGCCGTATGGCGTCGATGGTGGCTTGAATATTGGCTTCCAATGCTTCAAGAGTTGCTAGTTTGTCGGCATAAACTAATTACTTAAGAGAGCCCCATAAAAAGCAATCCAGAGGCTTTAAACTGCACGACCGAGGGGGCCAGTGAACAGGATCACTTCCGAAAATAAAGTTGTCACCAAATTGATTTTGCAATAAATCGATTGTTAAGCGCGCTGTATGGTAAGTGGCGCCGTCTTGTTGGAACCAAATGTCGCCGATGTCTAACTGAAATAAATATTCAGTCAGCATGGCTCGATAGCGCTCGCCATTCACCGTAACGACAGCTCCTTCCTTATTTCGAAAGAAAGGACCGATGATGCCGCCAGCGTGTAAACCGCACCAAACAGTCAATTTTAATGGATATAATGGTGATTCGTTAACGGCTTGAGGATTCTCTTCGCTCCAAATACGGCAATTTTGCTTATTGACGTAGCCATTTAACCAGAAATGAGCTTCATCACTAAACACAATTCTTTGATAAAAATGCTCATCTTCGGCCAGTTTCAAATGAGCCCAATCAGCAAAAATGCGACGCAAACGATTGTGGTTTGGCTTCAATTCTTGCACGAGCTGAATTTTATAGGCACATAAACCAAGATCCTTACGTAAAATTTTCCACGTAGTCGAAGGACAAAGGCCAACAAGTTGAGAACGACGGCGAATCGACATTTCGGCGTCTTCTTCTATACTTCGCGCTACAGCAGCAATATTCTCTTCGGTACGCACATTTCTTTGTCTCGTTAATGGTATCGAATCGAGAAGAGTAAAATTAGTGCGAAAACGATCAATAACTGCACGAATTGCATGCTCACTAGGCCGATTGTGTTGACCGTAAAATGGACGAAGTGCTCTATAAACTTCGCGAACAGATTTATTTTTTTCAAAGTAAATTTCCACAATTTGGAAGCGTTGTTCTGGTGTTAAACAATTCATGATGACTTGCCAAGCCTTACTGAACAGAAATGTCAACACAGTTCGACATTATCAGCACCCATTACTTATATATATATATATATATACATATAAAGGTACCGTATTACTATCTTAAAACTTATTAAATTATATTCATTACTTAAGTCAAAAAAGGTAGTACTATTTCTGTCTCTTTCCAATTGCTCCGATTCCTATGCAATCGCTTTTTTTAAATACCATGCACTATTAATTACACGTTGTTAATAATTCCAATTAAATTCCTTTCCAACTACTTTTTTTCAACGCTCTCGGTCCTCTCCAAATATAAATGCAAATCGTTTAAGCGATTGGGATCAGCCACCGTTACAATATATACATATTCGTAAAATTTCTCGGTAGCGGAATTGATGTCAGCGCGATTCTAATAAAGCCAAATATGCATAATTGAATATAATTGTCAAAGTTAATAACCTCAGACTCCGAGACTGTGTATCAATATACACACATATCGTGTGCTGCTGTGTACGTCTTAGTTGCAAACGATGCATTGTATAAACAATAAAACCCGCGGTCACAACACCCATAACTTCGGCTTGAAAATTAATTTAATATTGTATGCAGATGATAGTGCGTCTACATATGCTGTTTTATACATACATAACTTGATTCTTGATTAGTAACCGTTTATTGGAGTGAAGCAGTACTTCTCCAAGAACCATATACACATTCGTGCATATTTAAATTGAATAATTGAGGAATTATAGCACGAAAGATACAATTTGTAGCTATCATCGTCTGGTGTTTATTATTCTGTTTTAATTAAACGTTTGCTTATTCTGAATACGAACATAAAACTTATGTCTAATCATAAATAAAGCATAAAACACACAATTAGGAAGACAGTTACAATTAAGCAATCTTTGCGTGGTATTTTTGCACGCCTACATAGAACGCTGACACTTCATTTTTAATGTGCCGGTTATGGATTTCATCTCGGGACTGTTTCTTGTGGAGCTGTCAATTATTTTGTTGTATATTAAGCGTACACTTACACTTCGATTAACATTTAAATATTTTAATTGTCAATATTCAATTAAAATTATTTTATAAAATGGTAATCCTGGACATATTATTTAGACTTTGAAATGCTTAAGTACGTTTTTGAAACTTGTGCATTTTCTATTCTTGCATGTAAACATATAAACTTTGTGGACTGCAATACAAAGGGTACTAGGAAAGTTTTGCAATACAGCTTCGTTGATTTAATTTTTTCAAAGTAGTTTCTTCTACACTCAATACACCTATCCATCCTCCGAAAACATTCTTTAAATCAGTTCTGCCAAGTTTCACTAAGGAGTAAAGCACACCTGTTGTCCCAAGACCGCAGAAGGTCCTCATCACTGGAAAACCACCTCCTTTTAGCTTCATTTTCACATGCGGCCACCTCTTTCGCGCGATTTGCCGTCATTAGATTATTTTCTCTGGGGGCATGTAAAGTCGCAGGCCCACGCCGATAAACTTGAAACAATTAAGCACTTGCAAGCCAACATTCGACGCGTAATTGCCGAAATACAGCCTGATTTATTGCGAAGAGTGTGTGAAAATTGGACCTCCAGATTACGTCATGTATGAGCCAGGCGCGATGGGCACATGGCCGAGATCATATTCAAACAATAATGCCACAAAATTATCTTTTAAATAAAGCCAATTTCATGGATATTAAAAACACTTTTCTGTGAACAAACATTGCCCCCCTCTCTCGTTCAACACAAGAATGTATTGAACGACAAAACGAGAACGCGTTTATCTCGCTGGTCGAGAACAAAGTCCCCAGAGGGTGTTATTAACATTTGAATGATTCCTTTTAACATACATTTTTCTGTTTTATTTCAATTTAAAATTCTCCGCCTCCAAAAAAACACCATTTATGATGTGTAATTACTAAAAATCTGATTGTAAATTTATTTTTAGTTCTACGTGTATTTAGTTTTGTATGTAAGCTCGCAATATCGCAATATATTTAATATTGTACTGTCCTATAATAAAATTTTATATCTGTTGGGCAAATATACAAAGGGTACTAGGAAAGTTTTGCAATACAGCTTTGTGTATTTAATTTTCTCCAAGTAATTTCCTCTACACTCAATATACCTCTCCATCATCCGGAACCAATCTTTAGACCAGTTCTGCCAAGTTTCACTAGGGTGTAAAGCACACTCGTTGTTCCAAGCCCGCACAAGGTCCTCATCACTGGAAAACCACCTCCCTTTTAGCTTCATTTTCACATGCGGGAACAGTGCAAAGTCGCAGGGAGCAAGATCTGGACTGTAAGGAGGGTGTTGGTGAAGTTTCGATCCTGTCGTGGCCAAATATTCGGTGCAGGCTTTGGCGCGATGAGCAGGAGCATTATTGTGGTGGAGGAACTAGGTGTCCATTCTTGACTTGATCCAATGACTTCAGACAGGCACTGTTCAGTGTACCACTTAGTTGTGACTGTCTTCTGTGTGTCTAAAATGACGCGTTCCACAATTCCACTCAATTTGAAAAATACAGCTACCATTTTCTTCTTTACAGATCGGGATTTTGTGACAACTACGGGTGTGTCCTCATCATCAAAACCCAAACTTTGTTTTGAGCTTTGATCGGCACATCGTAATAGTACAGCCAAGTCTCGTCACCTGTTACGATGTGGATCACATACCGAGATTGTCCCTTATTAAACTTTTTTAGCATCTCCCGGCACCAAGTCAGATGTCGTGTCATCTGCTCTTCAGTCAGTCGATGCGGCACCTGTGAGAACAAAGTTTCTTCACGTTCGATTCTCCATGATCATGGAGAATCGAACGAATTGCTAGTGCGTTTAGGCCTGAAATATCCTCTATCTGTTGGTAGGTCACTCGCCTGTCCCCGCCAAGCATTTTCCTCATAGTAGTAACGTTTTCCTCCGTAACTGACATTCTTCCCGGCCTCTCAGCATCCTCCACAGTTAAATTTGCCCTTTCGAATTCTCTATACCACCTGAACATCGTTGTGCGATGTGAACAAACATCACCTAGTGCAAGAGTAATTTCTTCGAAGCTCTGGTCTATATTTAAACCACGCACGAAATTATAACGCAAAACTGCCCGTATCTCATTTCGTGACCACGATGCCATCGCAAGCACTTACACTCTCACTGCTAATGAATAACTGAGCCCATAAACATGGCGCGGCGGCTACTATGCACGTATGAACATTTCTCAACATGCAACAAGCAGCTTACTACGATTCATTGTTGCGTCATATTGCTAAACTTTCCTAGTACCCTTTGTATACTTATATACATAAGTATATACATATCGACTCACACACACACACAAACATACACACACACACACACACGCACGCACACACACACACACACACACACACACACAGATATATATATATATAGGAAATACCAAGATTTTTGCTAGGCAGTAACAACAGTTCAAGATTGTGTCTTAACATCGACAAACCAAAATTTTTTACAAATTTAAAAGAATATTTGTTCAAATTGTAATAATTTAATTTTTTAAGATTTTAAAACATTTTACATAATAAAATTTTAAGTAATACACTTTGTTTTTCTATTATTTTTTGTTTGGGCAAACACTTATGACATAGTGCATGTCAAAAATTCAAACCAGTAGTTCCATTCGTCGTTAAAGCCTGCCATTTTGTATAAACAGTGCAATGTATTAAACGTCAGAAATGTCAAGCAGCTTTATATTTTGTGAACATTATTAACGAAGAGCAATGATTCACCGCTCGAGCAGAAATACGCAAAACAGAACGTGAAAAAAATCGAAATCAAAAATACTTTATCGACTTGGAAACGACATTATAAAATGTCAAAGCAAACATAACGAATCTTTTAGTTTGCCCGAACGAATATTAGCGATTCATAATTTATGATTGATCCTTCGCACAAGAAAAGCCTGTTTAAAATGCATGGCGAGGTGCTCGTCTTATTTTTCCGGTTTAAAGTTATGGCGGAGACGCTCAGCATGACAACAATTTACATATTAACGGCGACAATTATTCTATATTTACGATTTTTCAAACACGTTCACTGCGTACTCTCACGTGCAGAAATACTTGATTCCTCTTGCCATTGGATGTTGCAAGCGAAGTCAAATATATAAATTATTATATATAAAGTAAGTGTCCTCGAATTCACGTTTTCATATTTGTATTTACAGGCCTCCGGTAAGAAGAGGGATGTCTTCTTTGTTGCATATTTGAAGGTTACAAATATATTGTTTTATAATGCGTCAAGTATTGCTGAACACATGTACAAGCATTTTTAGTTAATTTGATTGTTTGAATATTCTTTCTTAATCATTTATACGACGCCCATTTTTAAATACGTACCGTTTTGATATAGAAACACAAGTTAAATTTTATTTTTCTAAGAAAGCCTGTAGTTTAATATACTTTTCAATTTTCTTCATCTTAGCTTTCGAAATGGAAACGCGTCTTAGATAATTCCGACGTTTCATCACCACTTGTATGGGACATCTTCGTAACTTAACTGCTGCTACTTCTTTCGTTGTCTCACTGAGACTAATGTAGGCTGTGGTGGATGGATTTATTTAGAAATTTTAGTTATGAGTCAATGGAGCGTTTCTGTTACGGTTGAGTAACTTGGAGATGCTGGATTACCAGTCCTTGTATAGGGAACAACCTTTAAGATAGTTTTCAACATAATTGTCACCAATATTAAGACACTCTATCGAAGAAACTAGCTTCTGAATTTCATTCTTATAAAAATCTGCCACCCGATTTGCTACAATTTCATAAAGAACACCCCTTAAAACTTCCAAGAACTTATCTGATAATGACGAAATTGTTAAGCATCTATACTCTAGAACTTTTGCGTCAATGTTCTGCACTAAATCTTCCGTAATGAAATGAACATCAGTACGATCATCCTTAAATGATCTAGCCCATTTTTTCATTCCATTCCCTCGCTCATGGTCTGCCGATGAATTTCGATCGCCTTCACGAATTGAATTTGAATATTACCGATTTAGATGTTTTCTCGACTTTGACTACCGATTTTGAGTTTTTGATTTCGTTTTCGTTTATTTGATCGTTAACAGTTCTCGATTGTCGATTATTTCGGATTTGGGTTTGCAGTTGTTGAAAACTCGTCAATTTAGATTTGGCTTATGACATTTGTTGTTAGAAATTCACGATTGTGACTTTTTGATTCGCTTGGATTATGACTTACGATTATCAATTTTTTTTAGATTTTGATGTTTCAGATTCTTTCCATAGTGAATAGTTTAATAATTTTTGGCCGCATTCTTTTTCACTCACAACAGAGTATGAGTTTATACAGCAGGAGACGATTCATTTCCCAACTTTTTAATTCACTATTGTAGGTAATCTTAGCTTTTCCCCTTAAGGTAATCATCAATCTTTTCATATCATCGTGCATCTTTCCTGATCCATGGAATACTACAAGGATTGTTCCAGGGAAACCTTGCATTGCTAGGTAATTACATATCAATTTCTATTATCTCAAACCAGTATGCCTTTATTTTTATATGGCGACAGTCGTACTATATATAGGGGAAATCTTAGATAGGCGTTTACGCGTAGATGTAATTTACACGGATCTTTCGAAGGCTTTCAATATCGTAAACCATAAAATATTACTACATAAGCTTGGCTCTTTTGGTCTGGTTCTGGTCTCTATCGAGTCTCGTCTTCTTTGCTCTTATTTAATGTAACTGAGTACTGTTCCAATGATTTTACTTTGACGACCAGTGTACCCCAACGGTCAAATTTTGGCCCTTTACGGTTTGCATTATTTATAAATAATTTACTTTATCAGATCAATTGTCCTATACTGACAACATACATTTTTTTCGGAAATTATATCTACCAACAATGCTGATGCGAACACTTTGGCGAAAAATGCTGTGTTATGGTCTTTCCTCGATCTTTCACACCGTTCGAATCATTTTACTATGTTAAAGATGATTATTTGAAAATCGTGAGCGAAATAAAGGATTTTGGGGTGACATTTGACTGAAGCCTCATTTTTAGATATATTGCACATATTACACGTATTCATTTTGAAGCTTTCGAAACGCAAACTATTTCAATAACACCACTTCGCTTAAATCATTATACTTACTACGTTTATTTAGCAAGTAAAATCGAATAGACGTCTTTAATATGGTTTCTCATATATGCATATGAACGCTTGGTTTTCGAAGTATCTTATTTTCAAGATTGACGGAGTTTATTCACAGGGAGGTATATCACAAGATAAATTGCCTTTACATTATGACATGACCTCATTGAGTACCAAAAGGAATTCTTTTTTTTAACTATTTTTGTGCAGTTCTCTTAATAACAACATGGTCTTTTTTGCTCGGCCGTATATGTTGCTTGATACCCGGCATTAACTCCAGGAGCAATTCGGCATTTGTGACATTTGTGAGGACGAATATTTTGAAGTGAACGCCAATTTATATTTTGTCTAGAATAGAGAACGAAATTTCGGAAGACTTATTTACTTAGGCTCAATTTAATGAATACTGTATTTAATTCTTTTTTTGATATGTAATAAATTAATTGTTTTTAATGCATTTTTCCTTATGATTGGGATTCTGCATGTTAGAAATAAATATTATATTATTATTTTCAATACGTTCCCAAGCAAATAGTACGAAATTTTGTAACGATTTCAAACTGGGTAATTTACAATCCGCGTATTTATTCCATAATAAATGTACTGATTCGTTATCTAAGAATCGGAAAGGTAGATTGCACGCTATCGATGTTGAACATAAGTCGAATAGAAATCGCTCATTCGATCGTATGACAGTTGTATTTGCGCTGTCCACTGTCCACGTGTTTTTTGCAATTATATTTCGTCCAACACATGAACTGTTAATCGCAAACAATGTATTTCACTTTTGTGTAAACTTATTTACTGTGTCAAATAATGACCGTTTTTTCCACCAACGTAATTCTACACAATGTACAAAATTCCGTAATATAGGTGAACGTACACTGCATTACACACATACATATCAGCGACGAAACCTCATTTATGCACGCCTATTGAGGAAGGGCCGACAGAATATCCGCAACTTCAAACCAATGTAGAGTGAAAGTTCTTACAAATAAACGGTGTAGTCTGTAACGGTATTTTTAAGCTTTTATCGTGTAATTTTATATATTTTAGTAGTTGCAATGTACTTGTTAAATTATATTTGAAGTTTAATCACTGAAGGTTGATATATAAACCCTTTCCAAATTAATTTTCGTATTCTGTATGCGTACTTCGACAACTAAGTTGTTATCATCAGCAGATGATTATCTGCTGATGATAAAATACGTATACAGAATACGAAAATTAATGTGGCAGGGAGTTATATATGTATCTACCTTCAGTGATTAAGTTAATCAACCACAGGCTTCATCAAAATCACCATTTGAAGTTTATATTAGTATTCTAAAATAGATGGCAAACTTGCACGAAAATTTATGATCGCAGACAATCCTCGTTCTTCAATTCGCATTTAGGTAATGCGTCAACTTCAAACTAAGATATAAATTCCTTTAAGGCAGTTAAAAAGATTTCAATTATAAAATTTAAAAGTAAAAACTCTTTTTATATTTTTACCAAACAATTCAAACCGACTTTGAGACTGTTTATATATAGAGAGACACATATATTCTTTATTATCAAGAAATAAAAATAACACGAAATATTTTCAAAAGTATTTTTATTTGAATTCCTCCGGGATTCTGTTATTTTAAACTCGTTCTTAACACATAACACTCATGCTTTCTTTAACGTTGAATTGTTTCATATGTGACACGGTAACGGTGAATCGTTGATATTTTTATCTGTGTCTTTTTACAATAAATACTTATTATTTTTAAACAATGATCGTGACTGTGATCCTTTGATCACATCTTGATACGCCGATAAGACAGAAAATAATACGCGATACGTTAATTTTGAAGTGCGATATTTTTGTCATTAAGTAATTCTTCCACATACGAGGGTAGTTTGACAAGTAGTGAGAATGGAAAAGAAAAACGAATTTTTTTAATACAAAATAATTTTTGTTTTCCAATATATTCTCCTAAAAGAGCAATACATTTATTCCAACGGTGCTCCAATGCCCTTATGCCATCTCTAAAATGCGATTCCCGAAGGCTTGCAAAATACTCATTTACGAAGATGATAAGCTCATCGTCAGACGAAAATTTCTTTCCATCTAGTACCGTTTTCAATTTTGGAAAAAGGTGGAAGTCGGAAGGGGCTAGATCCGGCGAATAAGGCGCATGCGGTACTAATTGGAAATGCAACTCGTGGCTTTTGGACATTGCAACTGTTCTGGTATGCGAGGGAGCGTTGTCTTGGTGAAACAGAATCTTTTTCTTTGCCATTCCTGGCTGTTTAGCACGAATCTCAACATTTAATTTTTGTAGAAGTTCTGCATAATATTGTCCGTTTATTGTGGCACCTTTCTGAAGGTAATCAATGAGCAAAATTCCCTTTGAATCCCAAAAAATTGATGCCATCACCTTGTTTGCCGATAAAGTGGTTTTCGCTTTCTTTGGAGGTGCAGAACCACGTTCTAACCATTGTTTCAACTGTTGTTTAGTTTCGGATGTACTGTAGTGTATCCAAGTATCATCGCAAGTAAAAAATCGCCTACAAAAATCAACCGGATTCCGTTTAAAAAGGTCCAAACACTCATTGGAAATGCGCAAACGAGTGAACTTTTGATCAGTCGCAAGTCGGAAGCTTGGAAAGGCACAACTTTTTCGTTAAAATGTGGTGTACGTGTTCTGTTGAAATGTTTACCATGTCTGCTATCTCTCTCACTTTGAGTCGCCGATCTTGCGTAATAATATTATGGATTTTTATAATAATTTCCTTAGAAGTCACGATTTTGGGTGCTCCAGGGTGCGCTTCATCAACATAGCTTGTTCTACCACGTTTAAATTCATTTACCCATCTACTTATTGTGGCGGATGATGGAGCAGATTCACCTAATGTTTCCCGTAACTCATCTTTTATTTCGGTAGCTTTCATGCCCTTAATTACGAAGTATTTAATCACCGCACGATACCCTTTTCTGATTAACTTTAGTTTGACTTAGCTTTAATTTTTTTATTATATCTGCTACACATATGTCTAAACTCAGTTAGCTATTTTGTATTTTCCTGTTATTGGGCTATAAGTCTGTTGGAAATAAAGGTCGCTATTATTATTATTTATATAAAAGAAAACTGGTGCGCACAAATAAAAATACGTAACTATAAAAAGTATTACAAGTTAAAAAAGATAACACATATGTACACCATTGCATATTAACGTGTAGAAAGCGGCACGTTGTCTTTCTCCTGTAGAATATTTTACTACGTGATGATTAATGGCTAACTACCAGTTGGATATTATTCATTACTAAGACACATTTAGAATCTAGTTGATAGACCTTGTTCTAAAAGGAAGTTAGAACTGACAACTGTCATATGGTCATAGGGTAAAAATAAATAGATGCGAATAACTCTAAGATTTGCAAATACGAACAAGCATATTTCAGAAATTGAGTCAAATACATCAAAATATTTATTTTGAAATAGTATTTAAAACTTGACATTAATTCATAATCGAATTAAAAAGATTTTATTTTATTCGAGGAATATAATTCGTAGTAACAATTTCAATAGTAATAGCCTATTATTAAAAATTGAATTTTAAGTGTTCAAATTTTGATGATAGTGCACGAGGATAGTTCGACAAGTAGTGAGAATGACACATAGCTGGCGCTCTAATTGGTAAAATAAATGCACTGTAATTTAGGTTGCCTATTTATATGTTTACATTCCGATAATTAGTTTATTTTTGACAGCTGATTGAAAAGGAAGCAACACGTCGTTTTGTTAAAATGGAAAAAGCAGAGTATCGTGCGGTGATTTAATACTTCGTAATTAAGGGTATGAAAGCTACTGAAATAAAAGATGAGTTACGGGAAACATTAGGTGAATCTGCTCCATCATCCGCCACAATAAGTGGATGGGTAAATGAATTTAAACGTGGTAGAACAAGCTGTGTTGATGAAGCGCGCTCTGGAGCACCCAAAATCGTGACTTCTAAGGAAATGATTATAGAAATCCATAATATTATTACGCAAGATCGACAACTCAAAGTAAGAGAGATAGCAGACATGGTAAACATTTCAACAGAACGCGTACACCACATTTTAACGAAAGAATTGTTCCTTTCCAAGCTTTCGGCAAGATGGGTGCCGCAATTGCTTACGACTGATCAAAAGTTCACTCGTTTGCGCATTTCCAATGAGTGTTTGGACCTTTATAACCGGAATCCGGTTGATTTTTGTAGGCGATTTGTTCCTTGCGATGAAACTTGGATACACTGCAGTACACCCGAAACTAAACAATAGTTGAAACAATGGTTAGAGCGTGGTTCTGCACCTCCAAAGAAAGCGAAAACCACTTTATCTGCAAACAGGGTGATGGCATCAATTTTTTGGGATTCAAAGGGCATTTTGCTCATTGATTACCTTCAGAAAGGTGCCATAATATACGAACAATATTATGCAGAACTTCTACAAAAATTAATTGTTGAGATTTGTGCTAAACGGCCAGGAATGGCCGAGGAAAAGATTCTGTTTCACCAAGACAACGCTCCCTCGCATACCAGCACAGTAGCGATGTCCAAAATCCACGAGTTGCATTTTCAATTAGTACCGCATGCGCCTTATTTGGATCTAGCCCCTTCCGACTTCCACCTTTTTCCAACACTGAAAACGGCACCAGGTGGAAAGAAATTTTCGTCTAACGACAAGCTTATCATCTTCGTAAATGAGTATTTTGCAAGCCTTCCGCAATCGCATTTTAGAGATGGCATAAGGGCATTGGAGCACCGTTGGAATAAATGTATTGCTCTTGTAGGAGAATATATTGAAAAATAAAAATTATTTTGTATTTAAAAAACTCGTTTTTCTTTTCCATTCTCACTACTTGTCAAACTACCCTCGTATGTATTTTTCATTAAGAATTTTTATTATGTTAAAGAACAGTACAAACCAGTTAATTGAAATGGTATTACTATAAGTTTGATTAAGTGATTGATAATTAACAAGGATCAAATTAAAGAAAATTAAGAACTATTTTAACTTTAAATGGTAATTTATTTACCAAAGAAGTAATCAGTATTTTAAGATAAATTCACTTAAATCTCCCGTTAATAATCTACATCAAAACTGCACATATTTCCCATAAAAATACCAACACGCCATTTCCCACAGAATATTTCGGTGTCCATTAATTAAGAGATATTAGACGTCATATTTATGCCTTATATAAGAAAATTAGAACGGTAATAAAACAGTTACAATCAATAGATGAACAGTTTATATTTTTAATTATCCCCCTTGTTAGGACGTATAAATTTTATTTCTGAAATGTAGGAACTCAAGACGGTCGTAAATTTTAACGCCGACTCGACGTCCGCTTTCGGAAAGATTAATAAATTAAAACAACATATCACCAATTATTTCTAAATGTTCATGTCAATTATTTCCGAAGACATGGCTTGTTAATAGAATGAATCGTTAATTTAGTTGAATTCAAACGAGATGTAATTTGAAAATCTCCGTCTACATGTACGACTACAACTAAATTGAAAGTTTTCTTGACAAAGAATGAAAATATTTCATCAGCACAAATTACAAATCACAAACTAGGTAAGCGTTAAAATATTAAACATTGACATCTAAGATTAATCGTTTGCAAATGTACACTCCGCGCAACATGAATAGGACCAACTGCATATATGACATTTGTAGTTGGTATAAACATGGTAGCGCGCTGGAATTGTTATTTTCGAAAATAAGAGGGTTGATTAAAAGATGTATGTAGGTACCAAATATAATTTTTGTAAAAGTCAGTGCAAATGTACGTTACTAATGACAATAAGTAGAGTAATTAAACGCCACTTGAATACGACCAATCTACAAAATAAAAGATTCGTTTGCAATAACAAAATACTTTATTGTTCAATAATGAGTACTTTTGCCATTATTTCTTATAACCTCAAATAGTCGGGATGGAATGGAATTATACAGGGTTCTCAAGTAGTCAACGGGAAGTTCCGCCCAACTTCGTTTCAGCGCCTGCTCTAGTTCGTCAGCGCAACTGAATTGGGTAGCATTGGAGTACAATTTACGCGACAACCATCCTCAAACATTTTCTATGATGTTCAGGTCGGGGGAGAGCGATGGCCAATCGAGAACCTCCATGCCTTGTTCTTGAAACCAGCGTCGAACAATGCGCGCGGTGTGAATACTGGCATTATCCTGTTGGAAAATAAATGGCCCACCTGCCATAACGTCGGAAAATTTGTCTTTCACCTGTTGCAGCAGCTGGACGTACTTTTCCGAATTCTGTCTGCCCTTCACTATTACTAAATCAACAGGTCCGTTATAGGAAACAGCTCCCCATACCATGACTGAACCAACATCGGCTCGCCTTCGTGACTGAATCACTTCATCTTTACGTAAATCGTGGAAATAATAAGAAAACCCATCCGGGCCATCTAAATTAAACTTCTTCTCATCACTGAAAATAACAGTTTGCCATTCTCTTGTCCACCCCATTTTTGCTTGAGCAAACTGAAGACGTGCAGTGCGCTGAAATTCCCTTAAAGGAGGCCGTCGTCTAATTTTCAAACGTTTTAAATGCGGACAGGTCTTCAGTAACTTCTGTACAGTTCTTACCGATGCATTCGTTCCAACGTTATTCGCGATTTGTCTTGCCGTTAATGCCGAATCCGATGCTTCGCGTAATATGGCTCGACGTTCTCTCTTAGTTGTAACGGATGTTGTTCGCCCTTTAAAACGTTTTCCATAATTCTCGGGATCCCTAATAAAATTGTTCACAACCTGGTGTGATCGACTTATTTTCTTTGCAGTAGCCCTTGAGGAATACCCTTCTTGATGGAACGCTTTAATTTTTCCAATTTCTTCCATACTTAAGCACTTCTGTCGTCCCATCGTTGCACAATACCCTTAATTACAGATGTTTGTTTATCCGGATACACGTTGTAACTCGACACTCATCCGGTAGCTTACTATTAAATACTGGTCGTATCCAACCGGCGCGGTGCACTTTATATGTATGTGGTACTTACGTCACCCAATGCATAACGTTAGGCACTATTGCGCAATAATGCGTATTATTTGCCATATCATACCATTACAAACTTGCATTGTATTTTTAGTAAATGAATTGTTTTTCAAACCACCGAAAGCTTGCAACAAGTCGGGTGGTCCTATTCATGTTGCGCGGAGTGTATATGTAAATTTTAATAGAGACTGGTTGATTGATTTAATTAAAAAAGGCAAATAAAAACCACTGGTGTGTGTTTGACTTTCGACGGTGTAAGTCTGGTACGAATTTTGTTTCTGTGCTTATTTTTCCGTGGTTCCAGGTGCGAGTCTGTGATTAATTATCTACTGATGAAGAAAACTTACTTGTCGAAATACGAGGGAGTTACCCGAATATAACCGGAATTGCGACGCTGTGGATGGGGTTTGCCTAGCACGTATTCCTGTCGCTAACTACGCGTGACACAATTTGTTCTGCGTTCGGTGCAGTCGGTTCTTTCGCCGAATTAGGTTGTGTCTTGTAACAGTGCATTTTTTTGTTAAAGCGTTTTCGTTTGCTCGTCGTTTTTTGGACTTAAGAGAACAATGTGCGGCTGTGAAATTTTGCTGGTTCTGAGAAGACTGCGTAACTGCGTGCAACGAAATAGGCCCGATTTGTGGCAAACGGGGGAATAGTACACTTTTTGGACGTCCTTCACGTAGATCATCTTCAAGACTTGTACGGACACGTTTAAATTCAGCAACCCATCTTCCTACTGTTCTAATTGAAGGTGAAGAGTCCTTATATACTTCTCCCAGCGATGCTTCCACCACTTTAACCCGTCCAGATAGTACTATCAGGCGTTTTCCTCTGCAAAATAATTATTCACGTAGGTGATTGCCTCTTCATTTGACGCAAATCTCTGTCCTCCGAGCGCAATTTTTAGATGAGGGATCAAAAAGAAGTCGCTTGGGGCTAGATCTGGTGAGTAAAGCGGATGATCAAGCAGTTCAAACCGTAATTCGTGACTTTTTGCTATGGCAACCGCTCAGGTGAGACGGCGCGTTGTCTTGGTGAAACAGGATTTTCTTTTTCTACAAATGTGGCCGCTTTTCCACAATTTCTGCCTTAAGCTTGTCAAGTAATAATGCGTAATATGCTCCTTTCCTAATCGATTAAGATAATTCCATGACTATCCCTAAAAACAATCGCCATCACTTTCCCAGCCGAGAAAACAGTTTTTGCTTCTTTTGGAGCCGGTTCCCCATTTGCAGTCCACTATTTTAACTGTATTTTTGTTTCGGGCGTGTAATAATGTATCCAAGTTTCATCTACAGTAATTAATCGGCGCCAAAACTCGGATTTATTGCGCCTAAACTGCGCCAACAGAGCGTTGAAAATGTTCATTCGAACACGTTCTTCGTCTAACATTAGCGAACGCGGCACCTAACGCGCGGACAGCTTTCTCATGCCTCAATCTTGATTTAACTTGTGACAAACACGTTCTTTGGACATATTCCTTGCCTTTGCTATCTCTCTCACTTTAATTCGACGGTCGTCTAGCACCAATTGGTGAACTTTAGCGATGTTATCATCAGTAGTTGCAGTTTTTGAAACATCTCGAACCTTCATCGTCTTCCAAGCTCTTACGGCCACGTTTAAATTCAGCTGCACAAAACTTCGCTGTGGTAAATGATGGTGCAGAGTCCAACTCATCTTTGATTTACGTAGGCGTATTGTCTTTCAAAAACAAATATTTAATGACAGCTCGATACTCGACATTCACATCAACTCACTCAAACGACTGTCAAATGAAAACTGCGCTTCGAAAATGGCTGACACTTTAGTGAGTACCTGATAATAGATACACAACTACATTCCCTAGCTTTTATTGATGAGTGCTGCCATCTTCACGTTGATGTCGGAAACTTTTCAGACCACCCTCGTTTGATTCATCTTTGTTAAAGCATCAAATGCTTATCTTTCACAAATACATGATAACTAAGAAGAGATTTTACCGAATTCGTTCGAAATTTATAGCTTACAATAGGAACATGTCTCATAAAAAATGAAGTGTATGTTGGCGACATTCGATGTTAAAATATTTGGCAAATTCTTTTGCAGTTCCGTTCTCGAAATGTTATTAGACGTTTTTAGAGTTTTTTAACATCGTTAAAAGGAAGAAAATATGCTTCATCACAGCTGGATGTTCACAATTGATATTACACATTTCTGTGACTGACTGTGTAAATCCAAGCTTACGTCGGGCAATAGTTAACATTGAAATAGGCGCTCAATGATTAAAAGTAATGAGAATTCCATTTGAAGCAA
Source organism: Dermolepida albohirtum (assembly GCA_031893035.1). Classification (NCBI taxonomy): domain Eukaryota; kingdom Metazoa; phylum Arthropoda; class Insecta; order Coleoptera; family Scarabaeidae; genus Dermolepida; species Dermolepida albohirtum. The sequence continues at coordinate 35,504 of JAVIWB010002509.1, forward strand.
TAAAATTAGTTTAGAGTAATTCGACAACGCCATTTCACTGGAGTTTTTCATTGTCGAGACACATTTTCAATTATCGTCACCAGCACAATCCCCTAACGAGTGCCTCGTCACAACTCTTAACCGGTTGCTGCAGGTGCCCCACACTGCACTAGACTCCCAATTAAAGGCTTGATTTATTATGTACGATTCGAAGAGAAAACATCACTACTATTTATTCAAGCGGTATATTTTATTATGAATTGTTAGCTTCCAAGCATGATTTTATGGTGTTACGGTTCTCAGTTGGTTCGATTTAAATGGGCGACTGAAAGCGTGACGAATGTTATACGGTCTTCGTTGTGTGACAAGGAAGATTGAGCGAACGAGCATCGATGTGATTGACATGCAGAGGTGTATTTTGATACACGGACAGGCACACATGTACTTTTCGTTAAAAGGAACAAATGTGGGCAAGAATGACTGCGTATCGAACGCATCGCGGCTTAATATATGTACAAACAGGGCTTTCGGTGGCAGAAGTCGATTTGCATTTGAAATTAATGGACTTTTCATAATGAAAACGTGAAGAATTACGTGGCCGTTTCGATTATGGAATGTGAATTAGTCATCTACGGTCTAGATTTGTGGAAATAGCTTTTTCTAAAAGCATCGGAAAGAATATTCTTTCTTTTATTATTTAAATTAAGATTAGCAATCGAAACAACTATTTTTCAAAATGATTTGGAAACATTACTTGCATTTCGTAGCAGATAGGAATTGCACTTTAAATTTTTATTTCCAAAGTAAGTGGTTATACGAGGTGTGATCCAAATGATCTCCGGCTGATGCTATTATATTAGGTTGGCAACTAAGTACTTTCGGTTTTTACTGATAGAGAGCGTTGCTTTATTTTTTGTATAACGTTTGTTAGTGCTGTACTTTACCGTTTGTCGCGTGATACTAGTCACATTGACGTAACTTCAGAAGCAAGTAGTGCGTGATTTTTCCCTCAAAGATGAGCAACGTTCTGGTCGGCCTACTGAAGTTGATGATGACCAAATCAAAGTCATAATTGAAGAGGATCGTCATATAACTGTTCGAGAGGTTGCGGAGAGGCTACATGTATCGCACACAACAATTGAAAAACATTTAAAATGTCTTGGGCTAGTTAAGAAGCTTGATATTTGGGTACCTCACGAATTGAAAGAAATTCATTTAACACAAAGAATCAACTTTTGCGATATGCACCGTAGACGAAATGAAACCGACCCTTTCTTAAAAAGAATCATCACTGGTGATGAAAAATGGGTTCTGTACAGTAACATAGTTCGAAAATGATATTGGAGCAAACACGATAAACCAGCTCAAACCACATCGAAAGCTGAATTGCATCCAAAAAAGATCATGCTGTTAGTTTGGTGGGATTACAAAGGTGTTGTGTTTTTCGAGCTGCTTCCAAGGAACCAAACGATCAATTCTGATGTTTACTGTCAACAATTAATAAAACTGGATGAAGCAATCAAAGAAAAACGGCCAGAATTGTCAAATCGGAAAGGTGTAGTTTTCCAACAAGATAATACAAGGCCTCACACATCTTTGGCAACTCGTGGGAAACTATTGGAGCTTGGCCGGGAAGTGATGCCACATCCTCCATACAGCCCTGATCTAGCACCATCTGATTACCATTTATTTCGAAGTTTGCAGAATTCTTTGAATGGTAAAACTTTCACAAATGACGATGACCTTCACTCGCACCTGGTTCAGTTTATTGCTGATAAGGACCAGAAATTTTATGAGCGCGGAATCATGCAGCTGAAAGAAAGATGGCAAAAGGTCATTGAGCAAAATGGAAAATATATATTTGATTAAAAACTATTCTTTGTTTTAAAAAAAGTGTTTTATTTTATACTACAAAACCGAAAGTACTTAGTTGCCAACTCAATAATTCGAAATTTAACTTTATTTATCTAACTTTTATTTCTGGCGATTGCTGTCACCTTCGAAGTGGAGTCTTTACACAATTATGCACCGCACAGTGGGGTCAAAATATCAAATTACTGGCCATAAATCCATTCTCGAACTCGCATATTTATATTAGTTATTCGGAGTTATTCGAAGAAGGAAGAAACGGCCTACCTGAAACCGCATACAAATCTACTATAATTCTAGAAATTTACCGTTAAAGTTTACCGTTGGTCACAACGTACCCAAATCCAGTATCGTAAACCGTAACTTTAACTTTTTTGTTTTAACTTGAGATTTTTTAGTGATTTCTGTTATGGATTCTGTTCCTGAAAGTAAGTACTTATATATTTATCGAAAACGTTTAAAAGAGAAACAGTTTTATCACAAATTATAAAAAGGGTGTTTCAAATTTCGCGGTTTTTTTAAAGAATAAATAAAACACATAATTTGCATTCACTTTCAAAAACGTTTTATTGGTAATTGAAGTATCACCTATGACATTTATATGCGAAAAATAATATCTGCCAAATGGCCTCCTCTTGCAGCTCCACAGACGTCCACTCTTTTGTTAAAATTTTCAATGACATTTTGACATAATCGAGGCTTTATCTCACCAATGACACGAATAATTTCATCTTTCAAAGCAGGAATTGAATGTGGATTGTTTTTATAAACCTGACTTTTCACAAAACCTCAAAGAAAATAGTTTAATGATGTCAAATCATATGATCTTGGTGGCCAATTAACATGACCGTTTCTTGAGATTACACGTAAACAAAATTTTTCTCTCAATAAATCAATTGATTCGTGTGCAAAGTGAGGTGTAGCGCCATCCTGTTGAAACCACATATCCTCTAGATCAATATTCATTAATTCAGGCCACAAAAATTCGGTTATCATCCGACGATATCGATCACCATTGATAGTTACAGCTTCACCGGCAGCATTTTCAAAGAAATAAGGTCCAATTACACCACCTGACCATAATGCACACCAAACAGTAACTCGTTTAGGATACATAGGTTTCTCATGAATAATTCGTGGATTTTCCTCACCCCAGATACGGCAATTTTGTTTATTAACATAGCCACCAAGGTCAAAATGTGCCTCATCGGAAAACCTTATTTTGTGAGAAAAATCAGCTGGTTGTTCATTGATGAAATTGACAAATGAACGACATTTTAAATGATCTCCAGTTCCTGTGTTATTTGAACCTTATATGCTTTCAGAGCAAAAACATTGTGTAAAATACGCCATGTTGTTGATCCACTAAGTCCAAGTTGTTGTGAATGTCGTCTAATGGACATTTCAAGATCTTCAGTAACACTTTCACGAACCAAACCAATATTTTCTTGTGAACAACCAGTATGACTGTGTTTTTCACTTTTTTGTTCTTCCACGGAACCGGTCTCTTGAAATTTTTTAATAATTCGACCAATAGTGCTTTCAGATGGACGATTATGTAAACCATAAAATTCACGAAATTTTCTAAAAACTCTTTTCACAGAACGCTGATTTTCATCAAATAATTAAACAATTTAAACGCGTTGTTGTACCATGTACGAAGCCATTTCTATAAATGTCATCATACATCACACTTCTTAAATGCCAGACAGTGTCGCACCTGGAAAACTACGGCAAAATATATATACGAAAGCAAATTCCACAGACTGAGATTATGCGTTTTGGCTTTCAACGGTACAGATCGTGTGCGGAATTCGTTTTCGTTCGGGTATTTTTGCCGTAGCTTTCCAGGTGCGCCACTGTTTAATTATCTGCTGATGATAACAATTTAATTGTCGAAATACGTATACAGAATACGAAAATTAATGTGGAAAGGAGTTATATATCAACCTTTAGGCTTTACTTTTAAGATTAGCTTATTAGATTGATCTGGAAGCCTGTTTACGACGCGTTTCGTGTATTAAACCCTCATTGAGAAAATTGCTATGTTACTAACGAACCATTCATTCAAATACAAGCAGGTTTAGATTGTTTTAAAGCAAGAAATACCTCTCAGAGACTAGACAATTTAGTTAATTATTACGGAACATTAGCTCAAGTACACAAATGTAATCGTTAACACGTAGACGCTTTGGCATAATTTATAATTTCAAAATACACATCTCTGTATTCAATAAAGATGTCAAGTTGACAATTGACCATAAATAACGAAGGCATAAATAACTTATAAGACACTGAAACGAATAGACTTTGTCAGGGGCAAGTTAACTTGAATAGGACGAAAGAAAGACGATGTTATCCAGGTATGTTCCAGCGCAAGTGGAACAGCACGACATATTCTCCGACCCGACCGTTTATTTGTTTACTTTCATGGTGGTTCTCTGTGAAATATGCCAAAGTCACAACACTATAAATACTTCGAACAGCAAAATTCTTTAAAACTCTTACGTCCGGTACAGTTATTTCATTTGTAAAGATCCCACTGAATGTACGTTTTGCTCTTAAAGTGTAATGATAGGAATTCAGCGTCCACAATTCGAACTTGCATGCTTTGATTGATATTTGAATAACATGTGACACTGACAAATTGGATTTTTCCTATTAATTTATTTCGATATCGACAGATATTCCTGGCACTTTAATTAAACGTTGATAGATGTCGTTGATGTTAAAAAAGCGTGTCTAAAGAATAATTTTAATGCAGTATCAAACGTACAAAGGTGATCTCATTATATAAGAAGAATTGATTTCTCGCAACACTAGATCCGAACACGTAAAAACATATCGAATTTCAAATTACGTGAGAAATTTTCTCTTTACTCCGTTACATTATTCTAGAAACATGTAACTATATTCTGTATTGCTGGACGTCCTATACACACATTATTGTGTTACCTCTCGGGATGATTTTATTTTCCAGATATTTTTCGTTCATCTGTTTTCATTTGTCTTTTTTTTTTAGTTCGTTACTGTTTATATCACCTACGAAGACACAAATCAATATACACAAGATGGAAGTACAGATTTTCTTTCTAATTACTTTTAATGAATAAAATGTTTTCAAAGATTATTTTTTTAATCACTGAAGGTAGATATATATATATATATATATATATATGTATATATAACCCCTTTCCACATTTTCGTATTCTGCGTAGGTATTTCGACAACTAACATGCCAGCATCATCGTATAATTAAACAGTGTCGCAGCTGGAAAATTACGACAAAAATATCCGTACGAAAACAAATTCCGCACACGGTCTGTACCGTCGAAAACCAAAACGCATACAGTGTGCGTTTTAGCTCCATCAAAATTACGTTCAACGATTATATCTACACCATCTGCCCAAAGAATTATTTGCATCAAATTATTCAATGTATTGAGTAGGTTCTTACTATAAAACGAAAAGAGGGTAGGACCTAATACAGACCCTTGCGGTACGCCAACATAGAAATACTAAAAATTACTAATTTTAGCACTTCATTTACGATTGGACAATAACGTTCCAATGTTGATGCTTCACTTAAAGTCTGCACACCAAATCGCTTTAGTATAATAACATCAACAGTAATATTTGCTCTCAAGATGTCTCTTGTAATAGGGAAAAAATTATTTACAAAGAAGAAGCAGTGTCAAAGATGTTGTTCAGGTTCAGAAACTGGGATAACTATAAACAACAACCGAGGCAGTTTACAAATCGGATTACAAACTCTCTACGATGCGTCAGAAACTCTATAGTTTTTATAGAGTTTCTGACGCATCGCGCCGTGATTGGTTCCGTCGCTTCAAAGACGGTGATTTCGATGTTGACGACCGTTCGCGTGAAGGAAGACCAAAAACCTGCGAAGACACTGAATTGGAGGCATTGCTCGATGTGGATCCGTGCCAAACGCAAAAAGAGCTTGCTTCAGCATTAGGATTTACCCGCCAAGCCACTTCCCAGCAATTGCATGCGTTGGGAATGATTCAAAAACAAGAAACTTGGGTTCCTTATGAATTGAAGCCAAGAGACGTTTTTTCGCCTGTGAACAACTGCTCCAGCGGCAAAAAAGGAAGGGTTTTCTTCATCGCATCGTTACAGGTGATGAAAAATGGATTCATTACATCAACCCAAAGAGAACAAAATCATGGGGACTGCCGAATATTCACGCTGCGAAGGTTTTGCTGTGTATTTGGTGGGACCAGGGCGATGTTATTTATTATGAGCTGTTGAAACCGAACGAAAACATCACTGGGGAACGGTATCAAACTCAATTGATGCGATCGAGCCGAGAACTGCGCGAAAAGCGGCCACAATACGAGCAGAGGCACGAAAAAGTGATTCTATAGCATGACAACGCTCGGCATCACGTTGCCAAACCCCTTAAAACCTACTTAGAAACGCTCAATGGGAGGTCCTACCCCACCCGCCATATTCCCCAGATATTGCGCCGTCCGATTATTACTTGTTCCGTTCGATGGCACATGGTCTGGCTAATCAGCCGTTCCGCTCATATGAAGACATCTCAAAATGGCTTGATTCGTGGATAGCCTCAAAAGACGAACACTTCTACCGTGACAATATTCGAGCTCTGCCAGAAAGATGGGAAAAAGTTGTCGTTGGCGATGGGCAATATTTTGAATGATTCATTTGTAAACATTTTTTCACGATAAAGTTGCATTTTCATCAAAAAAACAGCGAGAACTTAGTTGCGCACCTAATATAACCCCTTTATCAATCTTTAGTGATTAAGTAAACCAACTATAGGCTCCATCAAAATCACCTTTTAATTTTAAATTCATAAAATTCTACCTTTTTTGTAAAATTTTTATTATAATGCAAATTTTGAAAGTATTTAAAATACTAATAAAGATCAAATCAAATCAAAAAATCAGTTATTTTATAGTTAAAAAAGAATTAAAACACCACAATTACGATTTAAGGTATTTAATTCAAAGAAAGAATGAATCACGATTTTATAGGATGAGCTTCCATTTTCGCTTATTCACATAAATACATGCCATGTTTAAAATTATCAAGAAAAAGGCCATATTAAGTTATGCCATATGTGCAACTTCAAATGGTCAAAAAAATCAATAACAGCGTACAATGTGACAAGGTATATACACATGTATGTATTCATGAATTAGACGGAAAGCCGTGTATTAAAAATATTTCTTAAGACTGGTGCGTCTGAAAATTTCCTTATTAGTATGGATCATCGCGTAACAACTGAATGTCTTCCTGTTAGAATACAGATCCTACAAAGTTTTTTCTTTACATTTTTCTACGTTAGAAAAAACATTACGCAATTGTTTTTGTCGCGTTAATAGATTCACTACGTGTTTAATTATAAGTATGCTTTACTATAGTAATGATCCATTTTATCGATAACGTAAGGTATAAATAGAGTTACGAATATTTTTAAACCTGTACTTATGTTCATATACATGTTATAAATCATTGATTTAAATTTTGATGTTCCCATTACAGAATTTAAATTTAGATTTCTACATAAAAATAAAACGTGGTTTATTATGGACAATTTATTAAAAATAACAGTTACGATAATAAAAATAATAGTACTTCATTATTTATTGGTAGAATTGGGATATTTTAGCTGCGGGCCAGGAGCGTAACATGGCGGGTGTGCGTACGAACGGGCGACCTTACAATGCACGCGTTATTGATATCACTTACGTTTTGTTTTATAAATAAGACACGTCATTCACAGCTGTTGTTCCGTAGCACAAAATGGATAGGACTGACAAAATGTCTGCAGCAAGGCGTAAATTTCCACATCTGTCTCTTTTGTTCTGCAGCTTCGTTATACAAGTATTTCAAAAAGAATATGCATATTACAAAGTATTATTTTGTTCAAACTATCGAGCGCTGCGCCTCGGCTCGGCTATTGGAGAAACGAATACATAGTCTAGTTTATTTAATAGCCGCTAGATATCTTCTGTATTTCTTGGTAACCGTCATATGTTTAAAATGGCTACTCCGCAGCAGAAATCATTTTGTGTTCTCGAGTTTGCGAAGTGCAGTTCCGTGATTACAGTGCAAAGACGTTTCAGGTTGAGCTACCAAATTGATCCTCCGAATGGGTGGAACATTAGCAGATGGTATCGACAGTATGTAGATACAGGATGTGTATGTCAAGGAGAGAGCCCTGGCTGCCCTCGTGTTTCTGAAGAAAATGTTGCACTAATTTAAACTGCTTTCCAACGTAATCCATCAAAATCAACTCGTCGTGCCAGTCGAGAGCTACAGACACCTACAACAACAATTTGGCGTGTTTTGAAACGTCGGTAGGTTATGGAGCCGTACAAGTTACAGTTGTTACAAACTCTACGTCCTGATGACAAACGGAAACGTGTGGCATTTTGTAACGAGATTCATGATGCTATTGACAATAATAACACTTTCGTACAACGCATCGTGTTCAGTGATGAAGCGACTTTCCATGTTAGTAGTCTGGTAAACAAACAATGTTCGAATTTGGGGTCTACAGAACCCACATGCAGCCATTGAACATGTACGAGTTTCGCCTAAAATCAATGTTTTGTGCGATATCCGATCATCTGTTTACGGCTCATTCTTCTTTGATGGATACACGGTTAACGGTCAGCAGTATCTCGCTATGTTACAAAACTGGTTGTTTCCGAGGCTGCACGAAGACAACTTCATTTTTCAACAAGACGGGGCGCCCTCATTGGAGTCGCCAAGTGCGTGAATATCTGAATGAAACTCTACCGAACCGTTGGATTGGTCGTCAAGGGGTTGGCGACTTAGCATGTCTCAGCTGGGCTCCATGGTCACCAGATTTGACACCCTGTGACTTCTTCCTGTGGGGTTTCGTTAAAGACAACGTTTATGTACCACCACTCCCACAGAACCTGGAAGAGTTGAAGAACCGGATCCGTACTGCCTTAACATCAGTGACGAAGGACATGCTTGCTCGAGTATGCGAGGAATTTGAGTATCATTTCATAGTCCATAATCATTTCATGAAGCGCTAAATATAGTACAGGGTGACCACGGGATGTATTTACATTTTTGATGCGACTGTACTCGACCTCGGCAAATCATGGGGGGGAGGGGCGGGCGGTCATTCACCTCCCAAGCAGTGGCCATTTAGGTATTCCAGTCGCAATGGAGCCGTGGACAGTTCAACATCGCGTGTTTACGTACGATTCTTATGTAAGAAACAATGATTCAGTAGTAGCGGCTCAGCGTTATTTTCACATTCATTTTAACGTTGGACGGCATGGAGCCGTACATACCCGGCCAACGATTATGAAATGGGTTACAAGTTTTCGGTCCACAGGCAACATTATGGGGAAGAAACCGCCAGGCGCTACACGAACAGTGAGGACTCCGGAGAACATTGACAGAGTGAGAACAGCAATGATTAGGAGTCCTGGTCGTTCAGCTCGACGGCACGCATCTTCATTACACATGGGACGTGAGTCGATCCGAAAAATTTTGAAACGGGATCTCAAGTTTCATCTTTACAAGATTGTGTGTGTATAGGAGTTAAAAGAAACTGACTACCCCCAACGGTTGGATTTCGCTACTCAAATGCAAGTTCTGCTTCACGATGAGCCTGACGTTCTGATTTTCATGAGCGATGAAGCTCACTTTTACCTAAATGGGACAGTGAACCAACAGAACTGCAGATACTGGGCAGAGGAAAACCCAAGACAGCTTCATGCGAAACCTCGTGTGACTGTATGGTGTGCGGTGTCGAGACAACATATTATTGGCCCCTTCTTTTTTGATGAGGATGGAGTTGCGGTGACAGTGAACGCGAATCGGTATGTGCGTATGATCAACGATTTTTTTTTCTTACAACTGCAGATGCTCAACTTGCAACAGGACATATGGTTTCAGCAAGATGGAGCTACTGCACACACAGCAAGAGTTTCGATGACGTTGCTGCGAAACTTGTTCCCAGGTCATATCATTTCAAGATTTGGAGATGTGCCCTGGTCTCCTCGAGAAGAAAGTTTTTCAACGCAAACCTCGTAATTTGGAAGATTTGAAAGAGGCAATTCGTGAAGAGGTGGCACTAATCACCGAGGAGACACTACAGCTAGTATGGCAGAGCTTCCTCAACAGAATTGAAAACTGCCTCAGAGAAGACGGCCGTCACCTTCCTGACCTTATTTTTGCAAGTTAAATTAAATGGCATATCCTAACGAACATGTCAGAAAAGTAAATATATTTTTTGTTTAAAAAATTAACACCGTTTTGCTGTTTTCAAAATGTTAATACTTCCCGTGGTCAGCCTGTATATTACCTCAAGGCCTCGTTACGAAACCTAACAGATAGTATAGGAAGATTAACAACCGATAAATTGTGTGTTATAAATAAGAATCCCGATTTTCAAACTATAGTGCGTATAGATGACTGTTTAACTGAAAACCAAGAGTGCGAATATGATGGGATCGTCCTTTTTAGATTCACAAACATCACATGCAACACATCAACATCACCTCGCAGTAGGAGTATGATTGAGTCAGCACTGAAAGGCATACTAATGACACAATACTATAACGAAAGTTTGCGTCACTCTACCAATAACACAAAAACAACTAAAATAATAAGCAATTACTTTATTATTTTTAATATTCACGATAACTGAGTCGTACGCTACTGCGAAAGCACTCGTTTCTGCGGCCTTACTTATAGCTTTGATCATTGATTTTATATTATTTAGTGAAATTTTTATTTAGTAAAGTAAATATGCATATATCCATACACATCTGTTTAGAAAGTATGCAAAAAATATAGTGATTCCGTACATCTGTTTTGTGTATAATTAACTGAACAGCTTAAAGATATTTACTATAATAAATAAACAGTTATTAAACAGCAGCACTTTAAAGAATATTTTAAATCTCTTTTCTGGGTAATAATTAGTGAAAACCTTGGACCGAAAGTTTGTATTGTGTAAAGAGGTGGAAAGAAGAGGAGGGACTGACGGGCTTAACTATGAGGTGGTCGGATGGATCGGACTACTGTGTCTGACCCCCATGACCACTCAAAAACGTTTACTCGGAAGATTTATTGTACTTTTTCTTAGATAATGTAAGCTGGGATCCTTACGGAAAAAGGTGGCCGAATCTCTTAAATAAATTCATTATGTTACATGCATATATACATAAGTCCAACAAACTTGTATGTGGTTGTTCATTAAGTTAATTCAAATTAAAAACAGTTCGACAATCAAACGTTAGAAATTATAGTAGTTCTACTGTAACCATAATTACAAATTAATATATACATATATATATATATATGTGAAGGAAGGTTTAACGACCGTACTAATGATAATAAACAAGGAACTAGTAGGTAACGCAAAACAGTTTTGCGTTATAATACAGTTAAATTATTATTGTTTAGAGTCGCGATAAATTGATTTGATAGGTGTCAAGGTTGGATGAGACAACATATAATGTTCTTCGATCGTGACGGTATATGTTGTGTATTGTTATGTCTAGTTAGTGTGTGGCTTTGATAGTTTTCTCGGTTCTCCTGAAGAAGCCACCAAGCAGTGGCGAAATATAGAGAGTCTAAAGAAAAAAAAATATCAAGTCTTTCAGTTCACAGACCGAATTACTTACTAGTTCCTTGTTTATATATATATATATATATATATATATATATATATATATATGTATATGTAATGCTATAGTAAAGAACCTATATGTTACGTGGATTGTCTTTTAAGTTTTGCATATAAAACTGGAATAAAACAGTAGACAGCTTTTAAAAACTTAACCGTTTTTCGAAGTATTCTCCACGAAGACTAATGCACTTTTGCATGCGCTCGAACAATCTCTGGAAGCAGTTGTTCCATTCGTTTGTTTGTACAGTCAAAATTGCGTTTTTGAAGGCATCGACTGTTCCTTCTGACGATTGAAACCTTTGACCATACAATCCGTTCCTAATTTTCGGAAAGATAAAGAAATCGTTGGGGACTTAGGTCCGGACTGTACGGAGGGTGGTCCAACAATTGCATTGTTTTGGTGGAGGATGATTCATCGATCGGGGTTGGTTTTTCGAGGCTCGGCGATGACTTGCAGCAAATAAATGGTTGTATAACATTCGGCAGTAACAGCTCTTTGATCTTATAGTGGAATTGTTGCTACATGACCAGCTTTCGAGACAAATGTCGCGACCATCTTTTTAGATGACTTTTGTTGGCTTGTTTCGACTGTTGTTGAGTTTCGGGTGTACTGTAGTGTATCCAAATTTCATCGCAAGTCACAAATCGCCTACAAAATTCAACCGGATTCCGCTTATAAAGGTCCAAACACTCATTGGAAGTCGTAAGCAATGGCGGCACCCATCTTGCCGAAAGCTTGGAGAGGCACAATTCTTTCGTCAAAAAGTTGTGTACGCGTTCTGTTGAAATGTTTACCATGTCTGCTATCTCTCTCACTTTGAGTCGTCGATCTTGCGTAATAATATTATGGATTTTTATAATCATTTCCTTAGAAGTCACGATTTTTGGTGCTCCAGAGCGCGCTTCATCAACCCAGCTTATTCTACCGCGTTTAAATTCATTTACGCATCTACTTATTGTGGCGGATGCTGGAGCAGATTCACCTAATGCTTCCCGTAACTTATCTTTTATTTCGATAGCTTTCTTACCCTTAATTACGAAGTATTTAATCACCGCACGATACTCTGCTTTTTCCATTTTAACAAAACGACGTGTTGCTTCTTCTTGAATCAGCTGTCAAAAATAAACTAATCAACCGATTTATCTTAATATCGGAATGTAAACATATAAATAGGCAACCTAAATTACAGTGCCTTTGTTTTACCAATTAGAGCGCCACCTATTTGTCATTCTCACTACTTGTCAAAGTATCCTCGTATAAAAGTCCGTTATGTTCAAAATTCAAGCTATATACAGCCTATTCTTAAATTCGCTGACTAAAAATTTTGTATACATTAAATGCTTATTATTGAATTAATCCTCTCTAAAATATGCATTGTTATTGTTAAAATAACATATAGTAGGTACTTTTTACGAGTACACACAACACAAATTATTTACAAAAAATACTATGACATCAATACACATATAATTAGCAAACGTTTCTTAAACGCCTGTTAACGTTAAGTTCGGTTAAAATTCTAATATATAAATTTGATTGTAAGAAATTGTTAAGGTGGTAGAATATAATCGTTATCAAAAGAAATTTACAACTCCATTACAGTAATTTTTTATCGCTTTGCATACTTTAAAAAAAATGTTAAAAATGGTAACTGTACACACAAAGTAGTGAGATATATTTTCCTCTAAAGTTACTGTTAAATAGGTTACGCTTGTTTAGGCATCATAAAACCGGTCATCATTTACGAGGTCTTCCTTATCCTCACGCCTGTCCGACAATATATCATAATAAATCTGCCATATACATTATCTGACTTAAACAATAAGAGAAAGCCTTTTTCCGCATTATTGTGTGTATGGTACATCTTCCTCATGAGTCTCACGGCAAATGATCTCTTTTACACGTCTGTCGCATTCTTTAGTTTAACTTTATGTTGTAAATTAGAGTCTTCTGCGTTATTATTTGAAATTTAATATCAATTTAAGTCGTTCTGTTATTTCGTATTCTTTGTAATAATTGGAGTTGGGGTATCTTTCAGGCCAGGATCGTAACAAAACGAGTGTACGAACAAACGAACGACTTTGCGATGCATGCGTTATTTTCATCACTCATGTTTCGCTTTAAAAATAACACACATTATTCACAGCTGTTGTTGCGTAGCGTAAAATGGATAGGACTGACAAAATGTCTGCTAACTAATTACAATATTAGGATGTGTTATTCAAAAAGGAAAATAAATTTTATGTCAGTCATCGTTCATCTTTTGTTGCGAAAACAGTGAAATAGAGAGTTATTGTGAATACTTTAATGCAATGCCGAAGACGAAGGAATTATCTGTTGAAGTGCGTGCTATGATAATTGCTTATCATCGTACGGGTAAAAGTAATTGCGAAATTGCAAAAGAATTACGATTAAATCGCAGAACCGTTGATGATAACGTTAAAAAATTTGAAGAAAGTGGTACATTTTCCAACAAAAGAAGATCTGGACAACGCAAAGCGACGACATCTGCAGATGACCGGCATCTAATACGGATAAGTAGACGCGATAGACGAAAAACGGCACCAGAAATTGCTGCTGAAATGAATAGAGCGCGCGCTAAACCAATTAGTGTGTCCACGGTACAGAGAAGGTTAAGGCAAGCGAGTTTATACGGAAGAATTGCTCTGCGAAAACCACTACTACGAAAGCAAAACAAGATAAAACGACTAAATTGGGCTAAAGAACATAAGAATTGGACGATTGATCAGTGGAATAATGTGTTGTGGACAGACGAATCGAAGTTTGAACTTTTCGGTAGTAAAAGGCGAATATTCGTAAGAAGATCCGCAACGGAAGGAGTACTGCCGGAATGTATTGCGCCTACCGTAAAACATGGAGAAGGTTCAGTAATGATTTGGGGGTGTTTTGGTGGAAGATCTGTAGGCGATCTGGTCAAAATTGAGGGAATCCTAAGAAAAGAAGGCTACAAGAAAATTTTAGAAAATAACGCTGTTCCTTCAGGACTAAGGATTCTTGGCGAAAACTTTGTATTTCAACAGGACAACGATCCGAAACACACTTCTAGATTGTGTGACGATTACTTGCGTCAACTAGAAGAGTAAGGGCAAATCTCTATAATGGTATGGCCAGCTCAAAGTCCTGATCTGAACCCAATAGAGTTTCTTTGGGAAGAATTGGACCGGAAGGTTCGAGAACGTGCTCTATCATCCACCACTGTACTGTGGGAACAACTTCAAGAAGCCTGGGCACAAATTAGGGAAGATACACTGCAAAAATTAATTGAAAGGATGCCGCGGTTATGTGCCGCAATTATCAAAAATAAAGGTGGGCACATTGATGAGAGCAAAATTTAATAATAATTAATGATAAAGTTTTTATATGAGAAAAATGTAACTATTTTATGTTTATTTTACACTATTGTATTGGTACAATAAATAAATTTTCAGTACACATTTGATAATTTTGGCTAAAAATAAATATGACCGGTAGTGTACAAAAGTATGGACGTTTGTCCTGTATGGGATCATACTTTGGGAACCACTGAAACATAAGGGAATGCAATGTCATTACAAAGTGTAGAAGTTAGCATTTCTCCGTTTTATTACACAGCACTAATGTATAATTCCAATAAAACCGAAATTCACCATTATACGAACCGAAATATTGACGCAATACCGATCAAAACACGTAAGATAATACTGTAAATTTAAAAAAAACACTAAACATTGTAATATAGTGAAACATGTACGTACGTACCTTAACATCATACCATAAAATTTCAAAGAATTTCAATAAACTTGTTAAAATATTTTAATAAGAGACCTTATGTCAGAGAAGGTACGGGAACCCGTTTTCAATTTAAGACGCTAGTAAAAATAAAAGAAAATAAAGAATGACACATCAGGTTTCAAATCAGATAAGAAACAAACTGTCCGGTTATGAAATATTGTTGTGGCGATGGGACGTGGGACTACGTTACTATTTTGACTGTCACGTTTAAAGATTGACGTATTAAGCATTGTTATCAAGCCTTTGAATCTATTAGTTATGTAGTACGGCATGGAACATGTTGGTTTTAACATTCTTAATAGTGTTACGGTGTTTGTTACTATATTTTCTCTGCACATATATAATTAATAGCATGTAGGTACGTGTTTGGAATGAGTTTTCAGAATATATCCAGAAAATCGACACGGAATATGTATTAGATCGACTAGAAGATTTTAAATGGAATGATAGAATCACATAACCGCAGTATATGTACGTATTTACATACCCATAATTAGAGAAGTCAAATTGTCGTCCGCCTCATAGGCGTGCACTTTATAGTGTGTGCATACAAGAAATAATAATAATGGAAATTATATTATTTTCTGCTACTCCATCGTTAATTAAATACACAGAAATTAATTAAAAATTTCTGCGCTGGAGAAGGACTCGAACCTCAAATTGGTACAGCAGTCGTCTAGAAAACGGCAGATATAGGTTCGAGTCCTTCTCCAGCGCAGAAATTTTTAATTAATTTCTGTTTATTTAATTAACGATGGAGTAGCAGAATATAATATAATTTTCATTAAATTTCCCATCTTGAAACTAATTTATATATTTATATATAATTACGACATCATAACCGAACTGCGTGTTTTCAAATATTAGATCTGTTCCATAATACGATTTATGGCGTGTTAAAGGACTCGAAGTTACACTGCCTGGTGGCTTAATTGGTAAAGCAGTCGTCTAGAAAACGGCAGATAGAGGTTCGAGTCCTTCTCCAGCACAGAAATTTTTAATTAATTTCTGTGTATTTAATTAACGATGGAGTAGCAGAAAATAATATAATTTTCATTAAATTTTGCATCGTGAAACTAATTTATATATCTATATATAATTATGACATCATAACCGAACTGCGGGTTTTCAAATAAATATTAGATCTGTTCCATAATACGATAAATGGCGTGTTAAACGACTCGAAGTTACACTGCCTGGTGGCTTAATTGGTAAAGCAGTCGTCTAGAAAACGGCAGATAGAGGTTCGAGTCCTTCTCCAGCGCAGAAATTTTTAATTAATTTCTGTGTATTTAATTAACGATGGAGTAGCAGAATATAATATAATTTTCATTAAATTTCCCATCGTGAAACTAATTTATATATTTATATATAATTACGACAATAATAATGGAAATTTATAAAACGTGCCGAAATACTTACTGTTTAAATATTGTATTTGCAACATTAGATGTGTTTCACTAGTTGTTTCAGCAAATCGAATGCGGTGTGAGGAAAACTGTAGTTTTATGCAGAAAAGGCTCCTTCTACATCTAGTGACGTTATATTTTCGTTATTCAAATGTGACAAAATGTGAACCTTTGTACATTCGTTTAACATAATTTTTAAAAACCATTGTATTCTAGTCTTAAACTCAGATAAAAGGCAACAGTCTTTTTTGTTGTCGTCTATCTTAGTTTAAGACTAGAATACAATCTTTTAAAAATTATGCGAAACGAATATGCAGTGCGCGTTTTGGCTTTCGATGGTACACATCGTATGCGGAATTTGTTTTCGTACGGGTATTTTTGCCTTAGTTTTCCAGGTGCGACACTGTAAAATTATCTGCTGATGATGACAACTTAGTTATCGAAATGCCTATACAGAATACGAAAATTAATGTGGAAAGGGGTTATACCTAGTCAAGTCATAAATACTGGTACACAACTGAACGTACTTATTACGAATGCAACACTGGGCGCATCCATTTCGTATTGATTGCGATTTGACAGTTGACATTTATGCCTCATTGTGCCGTAAAAAGTTTTCGACATTAATTGTTTACAATAATGGAATGGGCGACATCGAAAATCGTATTGTTGTAGTTGGCCTACTAAAATGCAACGTGGAAAAAGGCGATATCTTTAGGACGTTGCGACCGCTTGGGATCACTCGCAATTTTGTGTATCGTGCTGTGAAGTTGTTTGAGGATACTGGTGGAGTACGAGACAGTCAAAGATCCGGCCGTCCGCGCACTGTGAGAACTCCGAAAGCTATCAAAGCTGTGAAGAAACGAATCGACCGAAATCCGCTGCAAAAACAGAAAATCTTATCGCGGGAAATGCAAATTTCGCAAATGTCCATGTCTCGCATTATCAAAGATGATTTAGGACTCAGCGCGTACAAGCGACACATTTGAACACCTGCTCACGGTCGCATTGAAGGAAAAACGCAAGCGAAAATCGAAAGCGTTACTCAGCCGGTACGCGAAGAACGCTCACAGACAAATTCTGTTTACTGACGAGAACATCTTCACCGTAGAAGAATCGTTCAATAAACAGAACGATCGTGTGTATGCTCGGTCATCCAGAGAAGCATTCCAACTCATCCCGAGGGTTCAAAAGGCCACCATCCCACGTCTGTAATGATATGGTGGGGAATGATCTACGATGGCGTTACCAAGCTCCATTTTGCGAAAAAAGGAGTAAAAATATCGGCCAAAGTATATCAATTGACCGTCTTCAACCCAATGTGAAGTCTCTCAACCAATCAATATTCACCAATAAGCCATGGACTTTCCAGCAAGACTCTGCTCCAACTCACAAAGCAAAAACGACTCAACTGTGGCTCAAGAACAACGTTCCGGACATCATATCAACGGATAATTGGCCAGCTGGTAGTCCAGACTTCAACCCGTTAGATTACAAGTTGTGGTCCGTATTAGAGGGCATGGTTTGCTCTACTCGACACCCAAATATTGCGTCGTTGAAGCGAGCCCTTGCCCGTGCAGTGGAAAATTTACCCATGCATGAAATGCGTATCGCGATCGACGAGTGGCCACATCGTCTCAAGTCGTGCTGGAAAGCAAATGGAAGTCATTTCGAATAAGTTGTTGTAAAATTTGTAGCGATTGAATAACCCAATAAAAACAAAAAAAATTTTTTTAAAAATATTAATTTGTTTTCATTTGGCGTCGATTTTTCTGTGTACTAGTTTTTATGACTTGACTAGGTATATCAACCTTCACTGATTAAGTTAATCAATCACAGGCTCCATCAAAATTACGTTATATTAAAGATGGGGATTAATTTTTAGTACCGACATTTGATTAGCGGCGCCTACTATGTCCCATGTGCAAGACTTAAAAGCCATCCCACGTATAACCCATTTCCATAATAATTTTCGTATTCTATATACATTAGGGCGGGTCATTTTTTTTTTTGATGAAGCGTATAGCAAAAATATAATCTATAGGTGATTCTGAGAAATTTTGCTCGAGAGACCATAGCTCTAAGTCGGGTTTGGTGCCCCCCAAAGTTTCAAAATAGATATTTTTCCATATATACATAGAATAATTTAATTAAATTCGTCATAAAATCGGATAGAATTGTAGTAGATTTCTCAATCTGGGCTTGTTTGAAAGGTATTTTTATCACCTTTCAGAATCTATATTGATACCAATATTTTTTTTTATTTTTAGTAGAGATATTAGGATTTTTTTTGTCCAAAAATAGCCTAAAATAAACTTTCGAAAACAAAAAAATTGATCGCAATAAAAGTTGTTGGAAATTATCTGAACTTTCATAATCTGCAAAAAAAAATCTCGAAAAAAATCGAAGAAAATTCAGAATTTATGAGTTAAAAGTTCATTTTAGGCTATTTTTCGACAAAAAATTCCTAATATCTCTACTAAAAATTAAAAAAAATATTGGTATCAATACATATTCTGAAAGGTGATAAAAATACCTTTCAAATAAGCCCAGATTGAGAAATCTACTATAATTCTATCCGATTTTATGATAAATTTAATTAAATTATTCTATGTATATATGGAAAAATATCTATTTTGAAATTTTGGGGGGCTCTAAACCCGACTTAGAGCTATGGTCTCTTGAGCAAAATTTCTCAGAATCACCTATAAATTACGTTTTTGCTATACGCTTTATCAAAAAAAATCGTTCCATACAATTTGATCCGCCCTAATATACATATATGTATTTCGACAACTAAGTAGTCATCACCAGCAGACAGTTAATCAGAGTCGTACCTGAAATACGTATATACAGGATACGAAAATTAAAATGGAAAATTATTATGGGAAAGGGGTTATATATTGGGTCTGGGAAAAAGTTCGTGGCGTTTTTCCCGATAGATGGCATTGGTTGCCGATAACTAAAGAACAACAAGTCACAGCGACACCACCGAGGGCTCGTTTTTTAGATGACCTTCCGAACGTTAGTTTGAGCGTAGAAACATTGTAATCGGTGCAGTGGTTGGAAAGTTATTCGCACTTGAAAATGGAGAAGAATAATGAGAAATTTCGCTATATTCTGCAATATTATTATGATAAGGGGAAGAACGCTGCGCAGGCTTGTGATAAAATTTGTGCTGTGTACGGTGAAGGTACTTTATCGAAATCTGTTGCGCGGAAATGGTTCGCTCGCTTTCGTTCTGGAAATTTCAATGTGAAAGATGAGTCACGCTCCGGTCGTCCAATCACTGAAAAATCTGATGAGATTCTTGAAAAAGTCCAACAAGATAAGCATATCAGCAGTGTCGATATTGGCATGGAGCTAGGCATTGACCACAAAACTGTTTTGAACCATTTACACAAAGCTGGTTACAAAAAAAAGCTTGACGTATGGGTTTCTCATGAGTTGAGCGTGAAAAACATGATGGACCGAATTAACATCTGCGATGCGCTGCTGAAACGGAATGAAATCGAGCCGTTTCTGAAACGTTTAATAACCGGAGATGAAAAATGGATTACGTACGATTATCGGAAGCGTAAAAGATCGTGGATAAAGGATGGTGAGCCGTCACAAGCGTTCGCTAAGCCAACATTGACGCCAAAAAAAGTGATGCTGTGTGTATGGTGGGACTGGAGGGGAATCGTCCACTACGAGCTACTTCCAACTGGTCAGACGATTGATTCTCAACTCTACTGTGCACAACTAGAGAGATTACGCCAGGCGATTGAAAGAAAACGGCCCGAATTGATTAATAGGAAAGGTGTTGTCTTCCATCATGACAACGCCCGACCACACACTTCTTTGATGACCCGTCAAAAATTGAGAGAGTTTGGTTGGGAAGTTTTGATGCACCCACCTTACAGTCCGGATATAGCACCCTCTGACTATCATCTGTTTCGATCTCTGCAGAACTCTCTCAATGGAATTAAGTTGGTTTCAAAAGAAGCCTGTGAAAACTACTTGATTCAGTTTTTCGACCAGAAACCACAGAAGATTTTCACCGATGGGATCATGGATCTACCAAAAAAATGGCGAAACATTGTCGATAATAATGGAGCATATTCGGTTTAAATGAATTCGTCCACGCGCCATGCGGTGACCAGTTGAATTTTACTGAAAAAACGCCACGAACTTTTTCCCAGACCCAATATTAATCATAAGTGATTAAGTTAATCAACCACAGCCTCCATCAAATTTACCTTTACATTTATTGTTCGATAATAAGTTATCGTTATTACAATTATTAAAACAGTGCAAAGATTGGAGTTTTGGAATTAATTACTCAAAATGTTTATTAATCGTTATTTTTTAAAAAATAATCAGACTGTAAAGCAATTAGATTCGATTAGAATTTACTGTACTCTTCGGATTGCGTCTTTATCCTTAACGACTACAACTACTTAATTAGATAATTCTTTCTGCATTCTATTAAACATAATTACAAAATATTTCATGTAATCTAATACATTTCGAATTAAAATGCTATTACGCGAATTAAATTAAGCGCTTTTTGTTTTAGCGTACGTACATTACTGACGATTTAAATCGCCCGGCCCCGCCTACAATTAGCGGCGGTTTTAATGAAGCACTGTGGAGTTCTTTTTAATAGCAGCGTTAATTTATAAATTTCGGCATGTAGAGTACGCGTTCGCGTTATAAGTTTTTCGGAAGACCTTTCTTTATAATTGTCATACGTTTAGAACGTACATACATAAGTACGTAGTATAGGAAACTGACTCGTTAAAGACAGAGAAAGTGTGATTTATTGCTTATTTATTAAATGGTCTTTCACAGCAGTTGTCACGAACAGAATGGGAGATTATTTCAATTAAAGTTGTCGTTAAATTCTTATCAAAAAAAGAGTTTAACAAATATAAACGTCGACTTTGTATGTGATGCTTTCTATTGTATGGTACGTTTTACTTTTTATTTGATACGAGGGTAGCCGTTTATATTTCGGTAACTGGCAACACTGTTAGTGTTACCTCCGATCTGATGATTGCATCGTGGAGTTTGTCATTTTTGACAATATATTTACCTTGACAGTTTTATTATCCGGTCGCTATTTCTATTGTTGACAGCCTGTGGTTGATTAACTTAATCACTTAATATTGATATACCGTGAATATATTTTATAATACAACATGCACATACATACACTAGTTGCTAGAGTAACGTAATAATAAAATGACAGCAATGTATTTTAGCGTGTATTTTATTTTGCAGCATAGGATGTCAAAATAAGTTACTCTATTTTTGAGGTATGTATAGTGTAGAAGAAAAACTGTTATTAGTGAACTGGTATAACTCGAATATGAGTTTGAGGAGAGTAGCAGATTTGTTTCAAATTACATATCCTGACCGTCCAAGACCGAGTCCAACTACAATAAGTAGGTTAGTACAGAAGTATAAAAATAATGCATGCATCGTTCCTAATCATAAAAAAAAGAATAGGCCAAGATATGTTATTACTGACGCCAAAAGAGATGAAATTCTACAAACAATCGAAAATAATAATGTGCTCTCCACAAGAGCTTTAGCACAAACTACAAATGTAAGCAAATCTTTCGTACATAAACTACTAAAACGAGAACATTTTAAGTCGTATCATTTTCAAAACCATCAGGAACTAATTGCGAATGATGCAGAAAGAAGAAGTAACTTTTGTGAAATCATGTTGGATAAGCTTCATAATGATGATACTTTACTACGCAGAATTTGCTTTACAGATGAAG
The DNA here is from genome assembly GCA_031893035.1 of Dermolepida albohirtum. Taxonomy (NCBI): domain Eukaryota; kingdom Metazoa; phylum Arthropoda; class Insecta; order Coleoptera; family Scarabaeidae; genus Dermolepida; species Dermolepida albohirtum. Next base: position 58,010 of record JAVIWB010002509.1, read on the forward strand.
CAACATTTTATGTAAATGGTGAAGTAAATTCACAGAACTGCCGCTACTGGAGTAGACAAAATTTGCATAGATATCATATCACAAGGACTCAGCGGCCACAGAAAGTCAATGTTTGGACTGGGTTGATTGGACACCATATTGTAGGACCGTTTTTTATTGAGGGTACTCTTACAGGAGAAAAATATTTAGAATTGCTTGAGTACAGAGTTATGCCAGCCCTCCACGCTTTAAATATTGATGGTGAGATTTGGTACCAACATGATGGCGCGCCGGCACATAATTCTCATATGGTTAGAACATTTTTCAACCAAAGATTTCCAAACCGTTGGATAGGCCGTGGAGGAGAAGTAGAATGGTCCGCAAGGTCACCAGACCTGTCTCCAAACGATTTCTTTCTATGGTCATGTGTCAGAAATAAAGTTTTTCATGGAGAACCTCTAAACAATATTGACCAATTAAAAAATATAATACGAGTTGCTGCAAGAGAAATAACTCCAGAGCAGATACAAAATACAATAAATGAATTCTACAATCGCTTAGGATACTGTCTGGCCGTCAATGGTGACATTTTTGAAAATTTGTTAAATTAGTTTTTAAATTTTGTTCAACTACTGTATTTCACATCCTATGTTGCAAAATAAAATACACGCTAAAATACATTGTTCTCATTTCATTAATACGTTACTCTAGCAACTAGTGTATGTATGTGCATGTTGCATTATAAAATATATTCACGGTATAACCCCTTTCCACGTTAACTTTCGTAATTCTGTATACGCATTTCGACAACTAAGTTGTCATCATCAGCAGACAATTGCAAAGTGTCGCACCTGGTAAAACACGGCGAAAAACACCTGTACGAAAAATAAACTCCGTACGCGATCTACACCGCTAAGAACCAAGATGTACACCGTGTGTTTGTTTCATAAGATTTTTAAAATTATTTTACTTAAACTAGGATGAACGACATTGAAAGAAGGAAAATGCGGACACGACCGATAAGTGCCTGCATGTGATTTATTATAGTGTTCCTCCTCTGACATTAAGCAGACAGAAAAGGGTCGATTGTAAAGGACCGGTGTCTTGTTATTCACCACATGGCTTAAATTCTTTAAGATGTGCACGCTTTTTTTCTTTTCGGCGTGGATTATCTCAACGAGAATGCATCGACGAGCTCAATTCTTTATATGGTGATGAAACACCATCGAAAACTACAGTGTATCGTTGGTATAGTGAATTCAAACTTGGACGGCGTGCTTTGGACGATGAATTTCGTAAAGGTCGTTCCACAAATGTTGTTGTGTCAGAAAACATTAATGCAGTGTCTGAATTGATAATGCAAGACCGTCATGCGACATACCGTGAGATCGAGGCATCTCTAGGTATTAGTAGGATCAGCGTGCATAAGATCCTGCATGAACATTTAGCCGTTAAGAAGAAGAATGTTCACGTTGGGTACCATATAATTTGACAACCGCTCGAAAAAGGACTCGCATCAATTGGTATCAAGAAATGCACAAAAATACAATGGCGATGCTTCAAAGAACGTTTATAAAGTCGTCGCTGGTGATGAATCTTGGATCTATACGTATGAACCCGATAGTAAACATCAGTCGACTGTGTGAGTATTCGAAGGTGTGCAAAAACCAACAAAAGTTGTTCGTGCTCGAAGCACATCAAAACAAATGGGTGCCTGTTTCTTCGGAAAAACCGGTCGCGTTGCAACCGTGCCTTTAGAGAGTTGTAGAACGGTCAATTCCGAAAGGTCCCCAACTATTTATTTTCTAAAAGTAAAGAAATAAGGAAAACAAACCGAAAACGACAGATCATTCTCCACCACGACAATGCGAGCTACTACGAAACTTGTTTTTCAATTGTTACCTCACCAGCCTTGACATTCTCTAGTATATTTTAGTTTCTTCAGTTCATTATCGCGTCTCAATAATGATTTTCTACCAGCTTCACTCCTTTCAAACCCAAGGTAAATTTGATGGAGGCTCTGGTTGGTTAACTTAATCATTTAACGTTGATATATAACCCCTTTCCGCATTTATTTTCGTATTATGTGTACGTATTTCGACAACTAAGTTGTCATCATCAGTAGATAATTAATTGCAGTGTCACACTTGATCAGAACGTGTACGGAATTTGTTTCGTGCGGGTTTTTGCCGTAGTTTAGTAGCCAAAACGCACACTCAGCGTACGTTTTGGTTTTCAACTTACTTACTTAAATTACAAAACCTAATTCCATAAAATAAAAAAACCTTACTTATATCTGTGTAACATATATTGATAACATTTCAATAAATAAATTGTTTTCACTACCTTTACGTCAGATACAAATAACAAGTCCATCTAAATTCCATGTTTCTATTTCTGATTACGTTGCGTGATCGACGAGACATTTTTTTCCCATTTTTCCGAAGTAATATTTTCAATAGCTTCCTTCATTTGTCTTTGTCTCTTTCGAATAAAATATTGATTTACTTTCTCTTCGATACTCTCTAATTGTAGTGAAACACACAGTTCACCATCTAGTAATTTGGACTTTTTCCATTAACAAAGCTTTTATTTTATCGTGGCTAGTGTATCCAAAGTATAAATAAAACAGAAATTACTGGAACACGCGATCAATTGAAATTAATGATTCAAAAATTTGTATACGGTTAGCGTACGTACGTAGTGCTTTTGTAGTGAAGTCGCTGAAGTTTCGAATGTTCATTAAAAGAAAAATTATTTATTGTATGTCGCGCAGATACGAGTGTAGCGGTTTATATTTCGGGAATAGCAAAAAAATAGCAAAATTTTTTATTATCGAAAATACTTTTACTGTTTTTCAAAATATCAAGGATCAATGAATGCACTTTTGCATTCGTTTAACCAATCTGAAAAACATTGTTGTCACTGTGAAGGCGGTATCTGCAAAATATGAGATTTGAATGCCTCAACTACCTCTTCCGGCGTAGAAAACCGTTGACCACGATGTTTATTCTTCACGCGTGGGAACAAAAAAAATCACAGGATGCTAAGTCAGGGCTGTGCTACGGCTGGCTAATTAATTCAATGTTTTGCCCGGTCAAATATTCAATTGTTTCAACCGACCTGTGATAGCTCGCATTGTCGTGGTGGAGAATGATCTGTCGTTTTCGGTTTGTTTTCCTTATTTCTTTACTTTTGGAAAATAAATAGTTGGGGACCTTTCGGAATTGACCGTTCTACTACTCTCTAAAGGCACGGTTGCAACGTGACCGGTTTTTCCGAAAAAACAAGCGACCATTTGTTTTGATGTGCTTCAAGCACGAACAACTTTTGTTGGTTTTGGCTCATCTTGGAATACCCACACAGTCGACTGCTGTTTACTATCGGGCTCATATGTATAGATCCAAGATTCATCATCTTGACGACTTTATAAATGTTCTTTGAAGAACCGCCATTGTAGTTTTTGTGCATTTCTTGGCACCAATCGATGCGAGTCCTTTTTTGAACGGTTGTCAAATTATGTGGTACCCAACGTGAACATAGCTTCTTAATGACTAAACGTTCATGCAGGATCTTATACACACTAGTGTTACTAATATCTAGAGATGCCTCGATCTCACGGTATGTTACATGACGATCTTGCATTATCAACTCAAGACACTGCATTAATATTTTCCGTCACAACAACATTTGTAGGACGACCTTCACGAAATTCATCGTTCAAAGAACACCCTCCAAGTTTGAATTCACTATACCAACGATATACTGTAGTTTTCGATGGTGCTTCGTCATCATATAAAGAATTCAGCTCGCCGATGCATTCTTGTTGAGATAATCCACGCTGAAAGTTATGAAAAATAATTGCACGAAAATGTTCGCGAGTTAATTCCATTTTATCGCTGACATAAAATTTTCAAGTTGCTGTCAACAATAGAAATAGCGACCGAATACTAAAACTGTCAAGGTAAATATATTGTCAAAAATGACAAACTTCACGATGCAATCATCAGATCGGAGACAAAACTAACAATGTTGCCAGTTCTCGAAATATAAACGGCTACCGTCGTATTTATGTTAGTAATTCTTCCTTATATAAAAGCAATTCAGAAGAAATTGAAAGAAATTGAACTTTATTTTAAACGACAAGTTCTTGAAATATAAACGGCTATCCGCGTACAAACATTTTAAAAATTTTCCAACTTAAACTGTCTATATTTTTGTACGAAAATAATCTTTGTGAATATTCACATCTGCGTTATGTCTTTGCTTTTCTTTTGTCTCATGTGTCAAATACGCATATGTATTTGTAAATTTACGTCGATAAATGTTTGTATATACAAGTAGATGCAGGCGATTTATTTTCTAAGAATTAAATTATTATAAATGTCGTTAATTGTCTGCATCTCTCTGTATATACAAACATTCATCAACATAAATTTACAAATACACATGCGTACTTGACACAGGAGGTAAAAGAAAAAAGAAGAAAGAAGACCCCACCAAATATTCACAAAGATTACGCCTGCACAGAAATATAGACAATTGATTGTTAATTTAAAGAATGCTTGCGTAATTGTAAATTTTACGATACCAAACAGAAAAAAATATTATAAAATTAAAAGTACCCACCAATATAATGGGTTGGCAACTAAGTACTTTCGGTTTTTACTGATAGAGAGCGTTGCTTTATTTTTTGTATAACGTATGTTAGTGCTGTACTTTACCGTTTGTCGCGTGATACTAGTCACATTGACGTAACTTCAGAAGCAAGTAGTGCGTGATTTTTATTAAAGCTATTAGTTGCGGGTTAATTTTAAATGGACTGCAGAAACGAACATTTTCGACATATTTTACTATTTTATTTCCGTAAAGGAAAGAAAGCTGCTGCGGCTCACAAAAAGATATGTGAAGTTTATGGTGCTAATTGCTTAACAGAGCGCACGTGTCAGAATTGGTATAAAAAATTCCGTTCTGGAGATTTTTCCCTCAAAGATGAGCAACGTTCTGGTCGGCCTACTGAAGTTGATGATGACCACATCAAAGTCATAATTGAAGAGAATCGTCATATAACTGTTCGAGAGGTTGCGGAGAGCCTACATGTATCGCACACAACAATTGAAAAACATTTAAAATGTCTTGGGCTAGTTAAGAAGCTTGATATTTGGGTACCTCACGAATTGAAAGAAATTCATTTAACACAAAGAATCAATTTTTGCGATATGCACCTTAGACGAAATGAAACCAACCCTTTCTTAAAAAGGATCATCACTGGTGATGAAAAATGGGTCCTGTACAGTAACATAGTTCGAAAACGATCATGGAGCAAACACGATAAACCAGTTCAAACCACATCGAAAGCTGAATTGCATCCAAAAAAGATCATGCTGTCAGTTTGGTGGGATTACAAAGGTGTTGTGCTTTTTGAGCTGCTTCCAAGGAACCAAACGATCAATTCTGATGTTTACTGTCAACAATTAATAAAACTGGATGAAGCAATCAAAGAAAAACGGCCAGAATTGTCAAATCGGAAAGGTGTAGTTTTCCACCAAGATAATGCAAGGCCTCACACATCTTTGGCAACTCGTGGGAAACTATTGGAGTTTGGCTGGGAAGTGATGCCACATCCCCCATACAGCCCTGATCTAGCACCATCTGATTACCATTTATTTCGAAGTTTGCAGAATTCTTTGAATGGTAAAACTTTCACAAATGACGATGACTTCACTCGCACCTGATTCAGTTTTTTGCTGATAAGGACTAGAAATTTTATGAGCGCGGAATCACGCAGCTGAAAGAAAGATGGCAAAAGGTCATTGAGCAAAATGGAAAATATATAATTGATTAAAAACTATTCTTTGTTTAAAAAAAAGTGTTTTATTTTATACTACAAAACCGAAAGTACTTAGTTGTCAACCCAATACATTAACATGTCCTTCCTTCCATTTAACTCTAAAAGAATTCAAAACAGTTTAATAAAATCACAGAGTTCCGAATTATGTTGCAAGACAAATGGTACTTCTTTTCTAATAGTTTTAATGCTCTTAAGAAATAGCAGACGAGTAAAGAAACAATAAAAATCAGTATTGAATGGAAGAGAGTATACACTATGCTAAAAAAATTTACATTATTTCATAAAAAAATATAAAGCCTCCAAAACCCTTTCCGCTATTTTGTATTCGCCTCATACAAAGTACCTTAACATGTCCTTCCTTCCTTTCAACTCTAAAAGAACTCAAAACAGTTTAAAAAAATCAAGGAGTTCCGGTTATGTTACAAGACAAATGGTACTTCATTTCCAATAGTTTTAATATTATTAATAAATAGTAGACACGTGAAGAAACAATCAGTATTAATTACAGATAATCATACACTATGATAAAAAGTTAATATTATTTCATAAACAAAAAACGAGGCTTTAAAAAATGTATTTACTCCTTTGTATTCATTTTATGTAGAGTGTTTTAACGTGTCCTTCCTTCCTTTTAATCCAAAAAGAACTCAAAACAGTTCAAAAAAGTCAAGGAATTGTGGATTATGTTACAAGACAAATGGTACTTCACTTCCAATAGCTTTAATGTTATTAAAAAATAGCAGACGTATAAAGTAACGAATAAAAATCAGTATTAAATACAGATGATTATACACTTTCTTAAAAAATTAATATTATTTCGTAACAAAAAGAAAACGAAGCCTCCAAAACCCTTTTTACTATTTTCTATTCGTTTTATGTAAAGTATCTTAACGTGTCCGCTTCTTATGTCCAATATCGTATCTATAAAAACTAGATTTATTTAAACGACCTCTATAATATCAATATAAAAAGCCCAGAAGCATAAATGTTCCTCAAAATATTTGAAATTACAATAACCGTAAACTTAAAACAAATAAGCGCAGCATTCCGTCGCTATTAAATCGCGTCTCACATTTTTATACTCGGCAAAACATTCGTGATTGATGTGCATTTAATTATCATAAGAAAAGAGGGCATCCAACCCAATAATATGCTGATTAAAAGAGGACTAAATAAGAAACCAATAAGCAACCATATATAAGCAAAACATAAATCAAATGACGTATCGTTAACGTTCGTGCGTTACCGGCGACGATCGTGGGATAGCAACGGCACGAATGCACGAAACTCATAAGCCATGCGCTTTTTCAATCAGTTCGAAAATAGAATGCGAAGTGGTATGTAGAGACGTACGTTTAAAAATAAACTTGTTCCCGAATGTATTTCAATCATCGCCAGCATATTTGCAAACTATAAATATTTTCGTTTTAAGATACAGATAGATTTATATAGTGTGAATTAAATTTGAAATGTTCTCATGTGTTGTGAAGGTTTTTGCTTTCTTCTGGGATACGTTAACTATTTTAGAATTAAATGGCCGATTAATACCTGGGTAAGTTTAAAAATCTCCATTTACAAATGCGACCTTTTAAGTAGGATTTCGTGCGTATTTATCCTAAACGAAACCGTCTATGTTTTAATCACAGTTTTTCTAATTATTTTGTGTGTATGTGTCACGCCATGTGTGTACACGAAACACATACGTGTGTGTGTGTTTATGTGCGCATTCATTTGGTATTCACGGCCTGTTTTTCTTGATTTATTCCCAGTTAAAGATTGTCTGACATTCCTATGAATGCTAATCGGAATTGCATTACATGTAGTAATTTGTATCGATCTCGTGTTGACTCTCCGAGTTTAGTTGTAACTGTGGTCGGTCGTTATCTCCGCCGTTGATAACGTAGACGATATTAAATTACGATAAAATTGTTATGGGAATTCAATATCAATTCTCTAATTCCCCATAAAACTTTTACAAACAGTAGTAGCAATAGTAGGCGCATTCGATTGCCAAGATTGATAAACTGTATTCATTCAATTACAAAAGGAAAGCAATAGTTGTACAATTACTTGTAGTTACATCTAATTGTCGCATGGACTCGATGAATGTATAATTAGTTTGTGTGTGTACTGACTACGATTTAATTATTCTGTCGCGAGTGTGGATCAAGTTATCTAATTAATTAATAAGTTGATGACAATTACGCGTTGGCTGAGCGCTTGTGACAAGAATGCATATAAATCTAGCCGGTTATTTTTGTATTTATAATTCAAGGTTGTATTCAAATATATTATAAAGTACAAATGTATATTTGTATATCTATCTAGAAAAACAGATAATAAAAATTGTATTATGAGAACCCGTACACACCGATTTAGATGAAATTCGATGTAATTATAGAGGTGTCAAAGGTATACAATTATTATTTTAGCTCGTCACAATTAGGAAACTAAAAAAATTTAGTAAATGGCTAGATCTTTTGTTTTTTTTTGTATAATGCCTGAGCGCATAAAGTTCGAATGTTATTTCAAAAGGAAATATTTTTTTAAAATAAATAATAATAAAATAACCCATACACTCCAAAAATCTTTTTACTCTTTTGTATTCATTTTGTGTAGAGTATCTTAACGTGCATTTCTTTCCTTTTAACCCAAAACAGTACAAAAAATTGAGGAGTTGTGGATCATGTCACAAGACAAATGGTACTTCATTTCCGATAGTTTTAATGCTCTGAAGAAGTAGCAGACGTGTGAAGTAATGAACAAAAATCAGCATTAGATGCAGATGATCATACACACTGATTTAGATGAATTTTGATGGAATTATGAGGTGTCAAAAGCATACAATTATTCTTTTAGCTCGTCACAATTAGGAAGCTAAAAAAAACTTTGGTAAATGGCTAGATCTTTTGATTTTTTTTGTGTAATTCCTGAGCGCATAAAGTTCGAATGTTATTTCAAAAGGAAATATTTTTTTAAAATAAATAATACAGTAAAACCTGTCAATAACGGCCACCCAAAAAGCAAAATATATTGGCCGTTATATAAAGGTGTCCGTAATTGACAGGTTTTTTTCGTCTCACAAATAAAATACATAATTAATTTTAGGATTTGCTTTCTTTATTTTATTAATTAAAGTAAATAGTATATAAATACAAATATGTGTAAGAAAAACTAAAAGTTTAATGTATTTACATATTATAGATAATATGACATCTAATAAATTATTTATATGTACATATTATTACAATATATTCATACGAAAAAACACAATTTATTAGGATTTTTTAAAGTATGTTTCAATATTTGTTTGCTTCACATTTTTTAGCTTCGATTTAAAAACTGCAGCTTCACATGTAAGTAAAATTTTAGAAACATCCATATAAATGTCACCATTGTTATTGCACAATAAATAATTTTGTATGTCTCTTAATTTTGCACACACTTCACTCATACTAGATAAACTAGATTTTGGAGTTTCACATTCGTCCAGGTCACTATTATCAGAGTTATGTTCTTCATCATTATTGCACAAATCTTCAACAATTTCTGGAATACTGAAGTTAGGGCTCTCTGTAGGCACATGACGATCAATAGAAGCATATTCATCTAAATCCATCAAAAATTCGTTACAAACTGCAGGATATAGCTGGGCAGGGGGTATTTCGTCTTCTTCATCAAACATTGTGTCCTCCTGGATAACATCATAGAATCCGGCCTTGGAAAAACATTTTTTAACTGTAGCAGGAGATACCTTTTTCCAAGCAGCTGTAATCCATACAAGTGCATTGGCTAAATTTATGTTTTTTTCAAAAATTTCAAAATCACATTCATTGTCAATAAACGTTAGAAGCTTTTTAATCAAAAAATTTCGGTAAATCAATTTGAAATTCTGAATTATTCCTTGATCCAAGGGCTGACAATACGAAGTGGTGTTTGGCGGCAGGAAGACTAGTTTAACATTTTCTAATGGAACTTTAGAATGTGAAGTGGCATTATCCAAGAAAAGAAGCACTTTTCTATTTTGTTTTTTCATTTTATTGTCAAATTTATGCAGCCATCTTGTCATAATTTCCGTTGTCATCCATGCCTTTTTGTTAGAAACCCATTCTAAGGGTAATTTGTCCACATGACTACCCTTAAAACAGCGAGGATTTTTACTTTTTCCAATTATTAATGGATCTTCCTTCTCACCTTCCATATTTGCACATAGTAAAACAGTCAAACGTTGTTTTGCTGCCTTCTTCCCTGCACAATTCTCACTTTTTAATGCAAATGTCTTATTTGGTATAGCGCGGTAATAAAGACCTGTTTCGTCGGCATTAAACACATCTCGAGGAGAATAATTTACTAAAATCAACGGTAACTTGGTTTTCCAGTCTTTTATATCGTCCAAATTAACCTCTGCGGAATCACCACAAATTGATTTAAAAGTTATACTGTGCCGCCGACAGAAACTTTCCAACCATCCATTAGATGCTGCGAAATTTTCCATCTTTAAACTGCTTGCTGTCTCCAGTGCTTTTTGTTTAAGTAGCGGCCCAGATATTGGAATTGCTTTATTTCTGGCTTTGCAAAACCAATTGTAGACGACTTGATCCACTGCCAATCCTTCCGACTTCGGAAATTTTCGTTTTAGCTCCATGTTAACACCTTCCTCGACCATCTTTTTTAATTCACCTTTATTTTTCATAATATCGTTAATTTGTGTTTTTCCAACCCCATATTTTTCAGCCAACTTTCGCGAACTTAACGCATACTTTTCACTTTCCGCGATTATATTTATTTTGTCTTTTAGCGACAAACGTTTTCTTTCTTGCGGCATACTTAATTAAGAACCTTTCGAATACGGAGACTACTTTAAACTGAATTGTTTCCTTTAGAATAATAAAGTTTAAATCGAAAAGGGTGAATTACTACCATTTCTTTCCTTTTACCCAAAACAGTACAAAAAAATCGAGGAGTTGTGGATCATGTCACAAGACAAATGGTACTTCATTTCCAATAGTTTTAATGCTCTGAAGAAGTAGCAGACGTGTGAAGTAATGAATAAAAATCAGTATTAGATGCAGATGATCATACACACTGATTTAGATGAATTTTGATGGAATTATGAGGTGTCAAAGGCATACAATTATTCTTTTAGCTCGTCACAATTAGGGAGCTAAAAAAAACTTTGGTAAATGGCTAGATCTTTTGATTTTTTTTGTGTAATTCCTGGGCGTATAAAGTTCGATAGTTATTTCGAAAGCAAATATTTTTTTCGAACTGTAAACTATAATATACAGTAGGCTACAGAATTAATTGAACACTATGTAATTTACGAGCAAACTCTTTAATGATACGTATTTAAAAAATTATAAAATCATATGTTATTTTAATGGAGTAAAACGATAAAGATAGAGATTTCAAAAAACGCATTGACATATGGAAAAAATCACTAATAAAACAGTATAATAAATTAAAAAAATAAAACAAAAGAACAATAACCAAAAAGACGAATTTTAATACTTCCTATGGCCTCCTTTCGCTGCTTTCCAGCAAATTTTTTAGTAATTGAGGATCAATTTGATGCCAGAAATTCTCTAACGTTTTAAAAAATTGTTTTTTTTTAATTCCCTATTGAATTTGGACCTTTTATTCTAAAACTGTCTACAAATTGTCAATTAGATTTAAATCAGGCGATCGGGGTGGCCATTCTGATAACTCGGTACTCTTTTCTGCCAAAAATTTCTTGTCTTAACAGTATGTTTCGAACCGATGTCCTCTTGGAAAAGAAATCCATCTTCCAATCCCATTTTGACCACAGATTCTCCCATATTTTCGTTAATTAGTTCTGTAATAAGTTCTGCGTCCACAATTCCTTCAATTCGAACCAAGTTTCCTACGCTATGTCACGAAAAACAACCCCATATTAGTAACAATCCGCCTCCGAATCTCATTGTTTTAATGGTATGTTTATATTGATAAGTAGTTGACTTACTTTTTTCTCTCTTGCCGAAAAGTTGCAAATTCGCTTTCATCATACCGTTCAACTCTTTTTCCAAAACGAAATTGGTTTGTCTATAAATTTCTTTGTCAAAATTTCGTCTCCTATTTTTCTTATTAAATATACTGCTGTTGGTAACTTTCGATATTGAATTAATATTTCAAAACGAAACAGGAAAAATATTTTAATGACCTTAACGACAATTTTCAACGTTATCTGTTTTTAATGTGTGTGATTTAATGTTTTATATCACTAGCGTATAAAATAACTAAAGCCCAGACGCTTCTGTGTTCAGAGAAACACCATTAATGTACAGTAAAAACAATGAGGGCCTCTCATTATAGAATATTTGGGACGCCAAATCGTGTGATGAGTTAGTTTTGCAACAATTAACATCTCCAAAGAATTCTTATATTAAATTGAAAATCTGATAGCGTAAACATATACTGCCGTTCAAAAGTCTTTGGGCACACACACACAGCTTCTAGGCAATTCATTCTTGCAAATAAGAATGGGGAAAGCATTAAATTTACAGAAATGTTGCACAAGTAACATTATGTAAATCACTTTATTACCTGCAATAAACCAAAATTAATTATTACCTCTACATGGGAATTAGTTGAATAAAAGCCTCTCGAAGTTCTTGTCATTGTCTTTCTGTTAAGTATGCTTTTAGATGTTTTAGTTACCTGAGACAAGTTTCAGGTTAGATTATCGAAATTGTCCTCAGTTACGTTTCTGTATTCGTTGTGAGGTCTTCCTGTGCAATTACTGTTGTTAAGATTGTTAAACATGCCGAAATGAAAAGGGTTAAACATAGAAACGCGCGCTTTTATAATTACGCACCATCAAGCTGGCAAAAGTAACCGGTAAATTGCGAAACGATTAAAGTTAAATAATAACACCGTAGACTATACCGTCAACAAATATCGAGAAAGTGGCAGTGTTCTGAAAAAATCACGAAGTGGGAGACCCAGAGCGACAACTTCTGCTGAAGATCATGCAATAGTGGTAACTAGCAAAAGAAATCGACGGAAAACAGCCTCAAAAATGGCTGCTGAAATTAATGCAACCTATCGAAAGTCAATAAGCGTAATTACAGCCAAACGTGGCTTGTATAAACGAATTGCGATGAAAAACCGTTATACGGAAATGCTTAAATTGGGCTTGTGAGCACCAGCATTTAAACAGTTAACAGTGGAGTACAGTCTCGAGACTTTCGATTCAAGAAGACGTATTTTTTCCTTCGAAGATCTACAGGTGAGCGTGCGACAGAACAATGTATTGTTTCTATGGTTAAACATGGCGGTGGTTCTGTAATGATCAGGGGTTGTTTTGGTGGTACGGTCGTGGGTGATATTGTAAAGATCGAGGAAATTTTAAAGAAAGAACAGCATCGAAACATTTTAGAGAACAATAGTATTCCTTCAGGATTAAGAGTTTTGGGTCCGAATTTTGTATTTCCAACTCGTCTGCCAACAAAAACGTACCGATTACTTTCAAACTTGGATTCGTCCGTTCACAGGACGAGCTTCACATTTCCACATCCCAATGCTGGTGCTCCTGTACCATTGTAATCGTTTTCTACGATTTTGTGATCGTAACAATGGTTTATGAACAGTAAATCGCCCTTTTAGAGCCTTCATTGATAAATGTCTTTTTACGGTAGTCAGCAACACTAGATTTTCATGATTTTTATTTAATTCTGCCCGAAGCTATGGAGCTGTTAACCATCTATTCCGTTTAGATAATAGTTCCAGAAGCAAATCTTCTTGTCTAGTGGTCATTCTTGGTCTTCCGACACGTTTTTTTGGCATTGCACCCGTTTATATGTACCTTTTCACTCTATTGTCCGCAACAACAATTTTTCTTTTTGACATTTTTTATGTTTGTTCACGAATACTCGTATTACAACTTACTCGGACAGATTCTACACGAATACTAAATTTTTCTTAGATTGCAACATTCTGCGTATTACCATAGATCCCTATAAATTGTTTCTTAGAACCATTATAATCTTGTAATATGAAAAAACCTCTTTAAAATAAACATTTTCAGAAAAAATATTAATACTGAATACAGGTCATAAAAGAATTAAAGGAAATTAGAATATTTTACACTAACAAATATGATTATACAATATAATTGGATATTATTGGTAAACTTCCCAGAAACGCACTCACATTTCTTATTTCCCCAGATATGAAGACAGATCGATTCTATTGATAGTATGTGATCCCTCATATATGGCCGGTAGTGTATATGTAAATAATAAATGTATTTTCACTTTTTCAATAGTTCTTTTAATCATTTCTTCTAAATTTGTAGGTGCCCAAATACAGCGTGTTTCAAAAAGAACACACGTATCACAAAGTATTATTTTGTCCAAGCTATCGATCGCTGCGCCTCGGCTCGGCTATTGGAGAAACGAATACATAGTCTAGTTTATTCAATAGCTGCTAGATGTCAGTTGTCTTCTGTTTTTCTTGGTAACCGTCATATGTTTAAAATGGCTACTCCGCAGCAGAAATCATTTTGTGTTCACGAGTTTGCGAAGTGCAATTCCGTGATTACAGTGCAAATATGTTTCATGTTGAGCTACCAAATTGATCCTTCGAATGGGTGGAACATTCGCAGATGGTATTGACAGTTTGCAGATACAGTATGTGTATGTAAAGGAAAGAGTCCTGGGCGCCCTCGTGTTTCTGAAGAAAATGTTCGAATTCAAACTGCTTTCCAACGTAATCCTTCAAAATCATCTCGTCGTTCCAGTCGGCAGTGGCTACTGCCTACAACAACAATTTGGCATGTTTTCAGATGTCGGTTGTTTATGAAGTCGTACAAGCTACAATTGTTTCAAGCTCTGCGTCCTGATGACAAACGGAAACGTGTGGCATTTTGTAACGAGATTCACGATTCTATTGATAATGATAACACTTTCGCACAAAGCATCGTGTTAAGTGATGAAGCGACTTTCCATGTTAGTAGTCTGGTAAACAAACACAATGTTCGAATTTGGAGTCTACAGAACCCACATGCAGCCATTGAACATATACGAGATTCGCCTAAAATCAATGTCATTCTTCTTTGATGGAAACACGGTTAACGGTCAGCAGTATCTCGCTATGGAACAAAACTGGTTGTTTCCGAGGTTACACGAAGACAATTTCATTTTTCAACAAGATGGGGCACCCTCCTCACTGGAGTCACCAAGTGCGTGAATATCTGAATGAAACTCTAACGAATCGTTGGGTTGGTCGTCAAGGAGCTGGCAACTTAGCATGCCTCAGCTGGGCTCCACGGTCACCGGATTTGACACCCTGTGACTTCTTCCTGTGGGATTAAAGACAACGTTTATGTACCACCAGTCCCACAAAATCTGGAAGAGTCGAAGAACCGGATCCGCACTGCTATAACATCAGTGACGAAGGACATGCTTGCCCGAGTATGGGAGGAATTCGAGTATCGTGGTGATATTGTTCGTGTTGCTGATGGAGGACATATTGAACATTTGTAACTTGAGAGGTTCGTAAATATGTGTGTAAAGTTTCACATTCGTATGTCTTAAAGTTTAATAAATATATGCATTCGAAATACGTATATTCTTTTTGAAACACCCTGTACTTCTGAATGGTAGTGTATATCTACATGTAATTGAACGCAGTGAATATTACTAAGTTTCATATGGTGAACTTTATGTTTTATTAAGTTCGTTTTGACAGAAATTTTAAATGCAACCAATCCAACTAAAGACGACTTTCTGCCCTGCTAAGTATAGAATTGCTAGAACTATAGAAAATAATCGTATCTTGTGTGTGTATTTTTTAAAAACTGTTTGACAACAATCAAAATCAAATATTATTTACATTGATAAGTATGATATTTCTCCTAGATTAGATGATTATTCGCGGATTAATTCGATTTGAACCACATTTATACATTTTATCTTTATTACTCTTTCCAAAAGATAAAAGTCCTCTCGTCGATAAAATACAAATTGTAAATAATATATCGAAAATACGTACGTATTTTAAATGAATATCTGTCGAAAATCGCTACGATTACGCTTTTCCACGGAGCATGTTTGTATCATTCTTTATTTTTATTAAAATATTGTAATTTATTCAACCTCTACCAGTTCAAATACCTTGACCCAACCCTATAGCACTTAGACAAAGTAAGGGTATATATAACTGACATTTTGACTGATGATCTTACATTGTGACTCGACCGTGCTGTAGTATTGCTTTCCGCCGAGTGAGACTGCTTTTATTGTGCCCATAAAATGTGTATATAAATTCAAAAGACTGCATTGGTCATTGTGAAGATAGCATAAGTACTTGTACATCCTTGGAAATGTATTTCAGGTCAGGGAAAATGTTTAAACCCTTCGAATGTTTATAAAATTATTTTATTTCGGGATTTCGAGTAGAAGTTTTTTTAAATTTAAGTGCCGTGAATTTGCGAAGCGTGCAATTTTTAGTTATGTTTTTGTTCGGTAATCTTCTCTGTTTAACGCGAGGTTCCAGTTAAATAATTTAATAGTATCGTAACCTTGATCTCGACTTTCTTATCACGTTTTTCTTGTGTTGTATCTTTAAGAAACGTAACACGACAAGCGCGTTCACGTGTGGTTAATAAAATAAAAGATGTTCCAAATTGCGCGGCTTTTTTAAGAATAAATAAAATATAGATGGCGCACTGAATTTGTATGGGTACGTGGGCATTTAAAAGTGTTATGTATGATATTTATAAAAATGGCTTCGTACACAGTACAACAACGCGTTCAAATTGTTCAATTATTTTATGAAAATCAGCGTTCTGTAAAAAGAGTTTTTAGAAAATTACGAGAATTTTATGGTTTACATAATCGTCTGAAAGCACTATTGGTCGAATTAATAAAAAAATTTCAAGAGACTGGTTCCGTGGAAGATCAAAAAAGTGAAAAATACAATCGTAGTGGACGTTCACAAGAAAATATTGGTTTGGTTCGTGAAAGTGTTGCTGAAGATCCTGAAATGTCCATTAGACGACGTTCACAAAAACTTGGACTTAGTGGATCAACAACATGGCGTATTTTACACGAGGATTTAGCTCTGAAGGCATATAAGGTTCAAATAACACACGAACTGAAGCCATTAGATCATTTAAAACGTCGTTCATTTGTCAATTTCAACAATAAGCAACCAGCTGATTTTTCTCAAAAAATAATGTTTTCCGATGAGGCACATTTTGAACTTGGTAGCTATGTTAATAAACAAAATTGCCGTATCTGGGGTCAGGAAAACCCACGAATTATTCATGAGAAACCTATGCATCCTAAACGAGTTACTGTTTGGTGTGTATTATGGTCAGGTGGTGTAATTTGACCTTACTTCTTTGAAAATGCTGCTGGTGAAGCTGTAACTGTCAATGCTGATCGATATCGTCGGATGATAACCGAATTTATATGGCCTGAATTAATGAATATTGATCTAGAGGATATGTGGTTTCAACAGGATGGCGCTACACCTCACTTTGCACACGAATCAATTGATTTATTGAGAGAAAAATTTCCTGGACGTGTAATCTCAAGAAACGGTGATGTTAATTGGCCAGCAAGATCATGTGATTTATTCCTGCTTTGAAAGATGAAATTATTCGTGTAATTGGTGAGATAGTGCCTCAATTATGTCAAAATGTCATTGAAAATTGTAACAAAAGAGTGGACGTTTGTGGAGCTGCAAGAGGAGGTCATTTGGCAGATGATGTCATAATTGATACTTCAATTACCAATAAAAAGTTTTTGAAAGTGAATACAAATTCTGTGTTTTATTTATTCTTTTAAAAAAACGCGAAATTTGAAACACTCTTTATAGTAGAGCTTTACTTCAAGAGCGAACATCCGAAATATGGCGCCAAATTTAAATTTATAACCTATTTTTTTAAATATCTATTAATTTTCAAGTGAAAGTTAAAAACCTGTACATTAATAAAAAAAAGAATGATATAAATATTATGCGTGAGAAATTTTTTAAAATATTAATTGAAATTAATAAAATTATACCAAGATTTCTATATTTATATTTATTAAATTATTTAAAATTTTAAAAATTCAAACTCATTAAATATACACTCCGCGCAACATGAATAGGACCACCCGACTTGTTGCAAGCTTTCGGTGGTTTGAAAAACAATTCATTTACTAAAAATACAATGCAAGTTTGTAATGGTATGATATGGCAAATAATACGCATTATTGCGCAATAGTGCCTAACGTTATGCATTGGGTGACGTAAGTACCACATACATATAAAATGCACCGCGCCGGTTGGATACGACCAGTATTTAATAGTAAGCTACCGGATGAGTGTCGAGTTACAACGTGTATCCGGATAAACAAACATCTGTAATTAAGGGTATTGTGCAGCGATGGGACGACAGAAGTGCTTAAGTATGGAAGAAATTGGAAAAATTAAAGCGTTCCATCAAGAAGGGTATTCCTCAAGGGCTACTGCAAAGAAAATAAGTCGATCACACCAGGTTGTGAACAATTTTATTAGGGATCCCGAGAATTATGGAAAACGTTTTAAAGGGCGAACAACATCCGTTACAACTAAGAGAGAACGTCGAGCCATATTACGCGAAGCATCGAATTCGGCATTAACGGCAAGACAAATCGCGAATAACGTTGGAACGAATGCATCGGTAAGAACTGTACAGAAGTTACTGAAGACCTGTCCGCATTTAAAACGTTTGAAAATTAAACGACGGCCTCCTTTAAGGGAATTTCAGCGCACTGCACGTCTTCAGTTTGCTCGAGCAAAAATGGGGTGGACAAGAGAATGGCAAACTGTTATTTTCAGTGACGAGAAGAAGTTTAATTTAGATGGCCCAGATGGGTTTTCTTATTATTTCCACGATTTACGTAAAGATGAAGTGATTCAGTCACGAAGGCGAGCCGATGTTGGTTCAGTCATGGTATGGGGAGCTGTTTCCTATAACGGACCTGTTGATTTAGTAATAGTGAAGGGCAGACAGAATTCGGAAAAGTACGTCCAGCTGCTGCAACAGGTGAAAGACAAATTTTCCAACGTTATGGCAGGTGGGCCATTTATTTTCCAACAGGATAATGCCAGTATTCACACCGCGCGCATTGTTCGACGCTGGTTTCAAGAACAAGGCATGGAGGTTCTCGATTGGCCATCGCTCTTCCCCGACCTGAACATCATAGAAAATGTTTGGGGATGGTTGTCGCGTAAATTGTACTCCAATGCTACCCAATTCAGTTGCGCTGACGAACTAGAGCAGGCGCTGAAACGAAGTTGGGCGGAACTTCCCGTTGACTACTTGAGAACCCTGTATAATTCCATTCCATCCCGACTATTTGAGGTTATAAGAAATAATGGCAAAAGTACTCATTATTGAACAATAAAGTATTTTGTTATTGCAAACGAATCTTTTATTTTGTAGATTGGTCGTATTCAAGTGGCGTTTAATTACTCTACTTATTGTCATTAGTAACGTACATTTGCACTGACTTTTACAAAAATTATATTTGGTACCTACATACATCTTTTTATCAACCCTCTTATTTTCGAAAATAACAATTCCAGCGCGCTACCATGTTTATACCAACTACAAATGTCATATATGCAGTTGGTCCTATTCATGTTGCGCGGAGTGTATAATGAATTTCGTGAAGGTCGTCCCACAAATGTTGTTGTGCCGGGAAACATTAGTGCAATATCTGAATTGATAAATGTCATGTCACATACCGTGAGATCGAGGCGTCTCTAGGTATTAGTAACACCAGCGTGCATAAGATCCTGCATGAACATTTAGCCGTTAAGAAGCTATGTTCACGTTGATTACCACGTAATTCGACAACGGCTCAATAAAGGACTCGCGTCGATTGGTGCTAAGAAATGCACCAAAATACAATGGCGGTGCTTCAAAGAACATTTATAAAGTCGTCATAGGTGATGAATCTTGGATCTATACGTATGAGTCCAATAGTAAACAACAGTCGACTGTGTGGATATTCCAAGATGAGCCAAAACCAACAAAAATTGTTCGCGCTCGAAGCCCATCAAAACAAATGGTCGCCTGTTTTTTTCAGAACAAACTGAAAACGACAGGTCATTCTCCACCATAACAATATGAGCTGTCACAGGTCGGTTCAAACAATTGAATACTTGCCCGGCCAAAACATTGAATTGATGAGCCATCCACTGTACAGCTCTGATCTAGCACTCTGTAATTTCTTTTTGTTACCACACGTGAAGAATAAACTTCGTGGTCAACGGTTTTGTGCGCCAGAGGAGGCATTTGAGGCATTCAAAACTCATATTTTGGATGATGGCAGCAATGCTTTTCGGATTGGTTTAAACGAATGCAAAAGTGCATCGATTTTCAAGGAGAATATTATAAAAAGCAATAAAACTATTTTCGATAATAAAAAATATTTTTTTGTTTGCTATTCCCGAAATATAAACGGCTACTTGTATTAAGGGAAATAATCGTTCATATTTTTGTGGACAATAATGTATATATATATATATATATATATATACACGCATAGGAAATTGGTATGCAGACATACTTTGATAAGCAATAATTATTGATTTTAACTACATTAACAAAGCGAAGTGTATGTAGATAAGACAAATAGTGTCACGTAGATAAAATAAATAATATTTATTGTCAGCGTGAGTTATAATTTTGTTTTTGTGAGTAACTTTAGTTTGAATAGATGAATAGTTAGAAATATTTATGTAACTATATTTATGTAACTATATTTACATAAGTTTTATTTGTAAATCAAATTCTTCGCTGCATTACAGTGTCCCAGTATAATAACAGATTTTGTGCCCATGTAAGAATATACATACAGTCACTCCCAAAATTCAGTGTACAGTAATAAGAAACTAGAACGATGTATATTATTTTTAAGAAATTTTTATTTAATATAAAACACAAAGAATATTAGTAAGGTAAATACACTGCACACCACCGCAAAATTCAGCATACAGATACTTTCCCCATCATATAAATATACTCATACGTCGCTCAGATAGAGGAATACCTATCGCATGTGTCATTCATCTTGTGTTATGAAATATTATAGAATATTGAAATTGTGTTTAGGTGAATTTCGTTATGATAACGGTGCCTATGGAGCACAAACATCAAAATCGGTTTTAGGTCCTTCGAAAATGTCAGGACACCAACATTTGTTAATGTACGATAGCTTTTGAAAAATACCAATTTTTCCGAGTATACCCCTTTGAAAAAATTGAGATTTTCGTCAAAATGAAAAGTTTCGAATTGAGTCTTCGTTGTGCGTAAAACGATAGTTCTAAACAAGCAGAATAGAGATTTTATGCTCTCAATATCACAATCTTTCAAGCTTTGGAGATAATCCATTTACACATTCAACAGTTCACATTTCCAGCATAGTTCTTCAAGCCTTTTGTTCTTCCAGGGTTAAAGCAAACGAACTAACTAGGTTTTGACATTAAAATCGATTTCAGAACCTTTCAAAATTTCAGGACACCAACTTTTGTTAATGTACGATAACTTTTAAAAAATACCAATTTTTCCGAGTATACCCCTTTGAAAAAATTGAGATTTTCGTCAAAATGAAAAGTTTCGAATTGAGTCTTCGTTGTGCGTAAAACGATAGTTCTAAACAAGCAGAATAGAGATTTTATGCTCTCAATATCACAATCTTTCAAGCTTTGGAGATAATCCATTTACACATTCAACAGTTCACATTTCCAGCATAGTTCTTCAAGCCTTTTGTTCTTCCAGGGTTAAACCAAACGAATTAACTGAATTTTGACATCAAAATCGGTTTTAGGACCTTCCAAAATGTCAGGACACTAATTTGTGTTAATGTACGATAACTTTTAAAAAATACCAATTTTTCCGAGTATAGCCCTTTGAAAAAATTGAGATTTTCGTCAAAATGAAAAGTTTCGAATTGAGTCTTCGTTGTGCGTAAAACGATAGTTCTAAACAAGGAGAATAGAGATTTTATGCTCTCAATATCACAATCTTTCAAGCTTTGGAGATAATCCATTTACACATTCAACAGTTCACATTTCCAGCATAGTTCTTCAAGCCTTTTGTTCTTCCAGGGTTAAACCAAACGAATTAACTGAATTTTGACATCAAAATCGGTTTTAGGACCTTCCAAAATGTCAGGACACTAATTTGTGTTAATGTACGATAACTTTTAAAAAATACCAATTTTTCCGAGTATAGCCCTTTGAAAAAATTGAGATTTTCGTCAAAATGAAACGTTTCGAATTGAGTCTTCGTTGTGCGTAAAACGATAGTTCTAAACAAGGAGAATAGAGATTTTATGCTCTCAATATCACAATCGTTCAAGCTTTGGAGATAATCCATTTACACATTCAAAAGTTCACATTTCCAGCATAGTTCTTCAAGCCTTTTGTTCTTCCAGGGTTAAACCAAACGAACTAACTACATTTTGATATCAAAATCGGTTTTAGGACCTTCCAAAATGCCAAAAATCGAGATTTTCGTGAAAATAAAAATTTTACAATTATGAAGATCTATTTGACTCAATAGAAAAATTTCAAAGCACTGGCTGGTCGTTACTAGAGTCAATGGAAATTTTGAACGATTCACTGTTATGTGCTGTGCTGCAAGTGACATCAAATGTATGTGTTGTAGTAAAGGTTTACCGTATTTTTAACAAAGATTCTGATTTTATCAGATTAAGACAAATTTGTGACAGTGCGTGTATAGATCCGTTATCTATTTCTAAAGATTACTTTAATTATGCTTTTATTACATCCGTAGATGTTGAGCGTTCGTTTTCAGAATATAAGAACATCTTTTCGACACGGCGTACGTTGCTATCCAAGACAAGTGTGGAAACTTACGTCATGCTGCAGATATTTTGTCAGTATTAGCTGTGAATAACGTGCGTTATTTATAAAACAAAGCATAAGTAATATAAGTAACACATACATCGCAAGGCCTCCCATTTGTTCGTACACTCTTTGTCACGATTCTGGTCCGTAAGAAAAATATCCCAACTCAATTATTAATAAACATTTTACACATAATTATGTAAAGGTACAAGCAATAAATCAAATAACTCGCCATATATTATTAGCGCGTTCAATAATGTCAGTGATACTCATAATTACAACTCGTAATTATAACAATTATAACTTCATACTTCATGGATGGCGTGTAAATATTATACTTGGTTAGGAAGCGACTTTCACGTCGCCTACTGCGGACCATTAAATGTCGTTCATTTAATTAAGTAGCATTTGAGAATTTTATGTGGAAGGTCCGCTGCAACTGGAAGTCAATTTAAAACCGTCGTTGATTCCACTGACTCGTAAAATTCCAAGTATTGTCGCTCGTTTATGATTTTATTTATTGAATGTTTGAATGAACTAGATAATTAGACATTTGAAATACAAGCAACGTTGAAAAGTCTAGGAAACTAAGGACACTTTTATTGTTAGATTTCATATTTTGGTCTCGTTTTAACAATATACCACATTATTATTTATTGTTCTATAATTATAATGAATTCACGAGCAAAAAACACCTGATCAAGTTGGACAAATGCAGTTCAGTTAGTGTGTAATGTAATTTGAAGAAAATGAATAGCTTAGTTTTTTTAATTAATCACTAAAGAAGCGAAATTAAACTGCGCGTAATAGACGTGTTCTTGTATGTACGTGGGATGTCTTTTAAGTTTTGCATAGTGGGATATAGAGGACGCCACTAATCAAATGTCAGTACTAAAAACTAACCTCCATCTTTAGTTTAACCTAAATCCAAAATTTCAGTGCGATACATGTAGTGTTGTAGCTACAACGAACTGTCAAAGTTGACAAGTTAGTTGAAAAATTGAATTAAATCCAGAACATTTTCGCGGGATAATTTTTTATAATTCTCGACAAGAATGCCTTGCCGAGTTAGTATGGAAAATTCAAACGTGGTTCACCAAAAATAGTAGTAACTCAGAAAAACGTCGACGCTGTGGATAAGATCATCAACGAAGATCGATATGTGACATATTGCCAGATTGAAGCATATTTGGGGCTGTCGAAGACAAGTGAAACAAGGTGCCGTGATTGGTATCGTCGTTTCAAAGACGGTGATTTCGATGTTGACGACCGTTCGCGTGAAGGAAGACCAAAAACCTTCGAAGACGCTGAATTGGAGGCATTGCTCGATGAGGATCCGTGCCAAACGCAAAAAGAGCTTGCTTCAGCATTAGGAGTTACCCGCTAAGCCATTTCCCAGCGATTGCATGCGCTGGGAATGATTCAAAAACAAGGAACGTTGAGCGTCGTTTTTTCGCCTGTGAACAACTGCTCCAGCGGTAAAAAAGGAAGGGTTTTCTTCATCGCATCGTTACGGGTGATGAAAAATGGATTCATTACAGCAATCAAAAGAGAACAAAATCATGGGGACTGCCCGGTCATGCTTCTACGTCGTCGGTTCGGCCGAATATTTACGCTGCGAAGATTTTACTGTGTATTAGTTAGGACCAGAGTGGCGTTATTTATTATGAGCTGTTGAAACCGAACGAAACCATCACTGGGGAACGGTATGGAACTCAATTGATGCGATCGAGCCGAGCACTGCGCGAAAAGCGGCCACAATATGAGCAGAGGCACGAAAAAGTGATTCTACAGCACGACAACGCTCGGCCTCACGTTGCCAAATCCGTTAAAACCTACTTAGAAACGCTCAAATGGGAGGTTCTACCCCACCCGCCATATTCCCCAGATATTGCGCCATCGCGTTCGATGGCACATGGTCTGGTTAATCAGCAGTTCCGCTCATATGAAGACATCTCAAAATGGCTTGATTCGTGGATAGCCTCAAAAGACGAACACTTCTACCGTGACGGTATTCGAGCTCTACCAGAAAGATGGGAAAAAGTTGTCGCTAGCGATGGGCAGTATTTTGAATGATTCATTTGTAAACATTTTTTCACAATAAAGTTGCATTTTCATGAAAAAAAAAACAGCGAGAACTTAGTTGCTCACCTAATATATTAACATATTTGCGTACCAAATGATTTACGAGGAACATAAGTAAATACACTGAGTTATAAAATACGCCAGTAACACATTTTTTTATACATAAACGAATTTGTAATAACTTACGCTGGAATATATTTGAAACTTACGTCTATTAATAATGTTCTGTACAAGCTATCCCATGCAAAAACCGCACAGAATACGTTTTTGTACTGTGTAAATGAACTGAATCATATTTTCGTTATTTATGCGTTGTGGTATTTCCGTAATTTATAACCAGCGCATTCTATTACACATTAGTAACTGTAGTCACTCTGGCGATACTTTTCCCAAAGAATCTTTGAACAGTTCTAAACGTTCCACCTGGTACAAATTCACTAAAAATAAATAATCACTTCTATCTTTATAGATGCCAATGAAACTCAATAAAAATAAACTAATAATGATAATTTGAGATGAATAATTAACGGAAAGATATATACTAATTAGAAGTCATAAAATATTGATAACAACTTAATCACCATAAAGTTTATATCAAAATACGTATTATGTATTAGAAAGCAGACACTATGATATATTAGTAAGCTAATAAAGTACAGAAGTTAGATAGATCTATTTGCGATAAAATACTTGGACATTCCGCCATAATTTGAGGCATCTTCAGGTTCATTTTTAATATATTGTAAAGAGTGTTTCAAATTTCGCGATTTTGTTTAAGAATAAATAAAACACATAATTTGCATTCACTTTCAAAAACTTTTTATTGGTACTTGAAGTATCAGTTATGACATTTATATGCGAAAAATAATATCTGCCAAATGGCCTCCTCTTGCAGCTCCACAGACGTCCACTCTTTTGTTAAAATTTACATTTTGACATAATTGAGGCTCTATCTCACCAATGACATGAATAATTTCATCTTTCAAAGCTGGAATTGATTGCGGATTGTTTTTATAAACCTGACTTTTCACATAACCCTAAAGAAAATAGTATAACGGTGTCAAATCACATCTCTTAATGGTGGCCAATTAACATCACCGTTTCTTGATATTACACGTCCAGGAAACTTTCTCTCAATAAATCAGTTGATTCGTATGCAAAATGAGATGTAGCGCCATCCTGTTGAAACCACATATCCTCTAGATCAAAATTCATTAATTCAGGCCACAAAAATTCGGTTATCATCCGACGATATCGATCACCATTGACAGTTACAGCTTCACCAGCAGCATTTTCAAAGACGTAAGGTCCAATTACACCACCTGACCATAATGAACACCAAACAGTAACTCGTTTAGGCTACATAGGTTTCTCATGAATAATTCGTGGATTTTCCCCACCCCACCAGATACGGCAATTTTGTTTATTAACATAGCCACCAAAGTTCAAATGTGCCTCATCGGAAAACATTATTTTTTGAGAAAAATGAGCTCGTTGTTCATTGACGAAATTGACAAATGAACGACGTTTTAAATGATCTAATGGCTGGACACAGTTCCTGTGTTACTTGAGCCTTATATGCCTTCAGAGCTAAATCCTTGTGTAAAATACGCCATATTGTTGATCCACTAGGTCCAAGTTATTGTGAACGTCCTCTAATGGACATTTCAGGATGTTCAGCAACACCTTCACGAACCAAACCACTATTTTCTTGTGAACGACCACTACGACTATATTTTTCACTTTTTTGATCTTCCACGGTCTCTTGAAATTTTTTAATAACTCGACCAATAGTGCTTTCAGATGGACGATTATGATAAACCATAAAATTCACGTATTTTTCTAAAAACTCTTTTCACAGAACGCTGATTTTCATAAAATAATTCAACAATTTGAACGCGTTGTTGTACCGTGTACGAAGCCATTTTTATAAATGTCATACATCACACCCAGACAAATTCAGTGCGCCATCTATATGTTATTTATTCTCAAAAAAAAAACGCGCAATTTGAAACACACACTATGGACTGACGAATCTAAATATCAATTATTGGAATGAACAGACGTTGGTATGTTAGACGACACCCTGGTGAATCGTTACTGAAACCATGTCTACACACTACCATAAAGTATGGAGGAGGCAATATCCAAGTTTGGGGTTGTATTTCGGCAGCAGGTGTGGGTGAAATTGTAAAAATAGAAGGTAAATTAACTGGTGAGAAATACAGAACACTTAGAAGAACATGCCACACCACCAGGGCAGCGACGTATTGGCAATAACTTCATTCTACACCAAGATAATGATCTCGAGCATACCTCAAAACTTGTCAAAACCTATTTAACACAGCAGGAAGCAAATGGGGTATTGCAGACTATGATATGGCCACATCAATGTCCTGACTTAAATATGATTGAGCATGTGTGGGATTATCTTGACAGAAAAAAGTGTGAAAGGGAGCCAAAGGACTAAAATAAACTGTGGAACATACTACAGGAAGAGTGGTCAATATTCCTGAAAATTTCATTAATTCATTAATGGAAAGCTTACCAAGAAGAATGCAGGATACCATAAAAAATAAAGGTGGTCATACAAAATATTGAAAATTTAAGTTGTTTATGTTTAAATATCGATATGTGTTAGATTCTATACATTAAAAAAAATTTTAACTTGTGTAAGAATATTATTTATCCTTTTATAATAGTTTCTTGTAAAATTCAAGAAGGTGCTTATTTCTTTTGCACAGTACTGTATTCGTGGAATAACAAGCAAAGATATTATTTCCTCCCGGCCATGTCCTTCGACTCGAACTTCTGCTTATTATATTTGTGTGGCTCGTTTTACAAAACAAAACGCCTAACCGGTATTTGGGAGCGTTCGTAGTGCGTCGTCCTTATTGTATGTTAATAAGATTTTTACAGTTATCCGCTTACACTAACACAATTTTAAAGTTCCAGAGTTGCATAAATTTTAATGAGCTGTGGATGTGATGTTCGAAAGGAGGCGACCGTGATTGATATTTAGCGTCGATATTTAGTATCGGACGCGCACTTCATTAAAAAAGAAACAAACGTCGTCTTTTTCCAGTAATAAACAAACACGGTCGGACGGCCGACTGACGAGAACCAATTTGTTGGCGTTTCTTTTAAGTTTGCACTGCGACGACCAACGAAACGCAGCGTTTAGCGCGACTCGTTGGGGCGTCGAGTGTCGCTCGAAAATGTGAAAACGATCCTGTTTAGCAAACACCTCGGATAACTTAAAACTCCATTATCGATCGTTTGCATTCAATGTGAAACTCACGATTACATTTCTCTCTCTCCATATATACATATTTACATGGGTCAGCGGATGCCACGAACCCAGCGTAAAGTGACGGATTTGATTGATTGATCGACACGATACGTTCGGTATACATTGGCCATGAATAATGCATCGCGAAGTATTGAGTACGTTATAAACTATTTTGAACCTCGGTGTAAATAATTACATCCTAAATTAAGCGATGAATATTTATTGCCGATTATTTTACATAATTTTGTTTTCCAGTATTCATTCTAACGCACTCCATGTTGGAAATAAAAAAAAAACACTTTTGTAGAAGCCTCAATTAGTACGCATAGTAAGCTATTTCCCAGTGCTTTTTTCTTGAAATATTACAGTACTTGGCAATTGAATTACAGCCATCTTCTAGTTTTGGTAGTTTTACAAATTTAATGGAAATAAAACCGAAACACACACACAAACATATACGAGGATAGTCGTTTATATTTCGGGAGTTCACACCATTCATTAGCCTCTTGTTTTGATTGAGGATTATGGTGGTAGACCCAAGTCTAATCCATAGTGTTGAAGCGATGCACAAAATCGTTTTATTTCATTCTAAAATGCTCTAAATGTTGCTGAGAAAGTCGCATTCGAATGCGTTTTAGTCCCATTGTTAACGAATGCAGCTCCCATTTTGTACACAGCTTTCTGAAACCCAAAACTTCAGCCAAAATATTGCTCACACTGTCTAATGAGATGCCCAAAGTTTCTACTAGATTATAACTAGGTTAATCGATGATCATCCAAAACCATATCCTATATTTTTGCTACGATTTCTGGTGTTGATGTACTTTTTTTTCATGTGGATTGTCTTCAAGACTTGTGCGACCACTCCAAACAATAATACGCATTCCGTAAGACGTCGTACAGTACGTACACAAGTGATCGATGCTGTGTAGTGTAGTATTGATGATGATCCAAATGCGTCAATTTGTCATCGTGCTCAACAATTAAACTTGTGTCCATCCACTTTATGGAAAATTTTGCGTAAAGATCTTGGTTTACGTGCTTACGAGATTCAACTGGAACAGGAATTGAAGCAACATGATCATCGTTAGCGAAGTACATTCGATGAAGGGGCTGAAGGAAACATTGCTATCGATCCACAATTTCATTTGAAAATTTTATTCAGTGATGACGCACACTTTTGGTTAAATGGCTATGTCAGTAAGCAGAATTGTCGCATTTGGAGCGGTGATAATCCACAAGTTATTGTCAAAACACTATTACTTCCAGAAAAAGTCACCGTTTAGTGCACTTTATGGGCTGGTGGAATCATTGTCTACAAAAATGGTGAAGGTCAGAACGTTACAGTCATCACTGAACGATACAGAGACATGATTACTAGCTTATTCGTGCCTCAATTGCATCATCATTAATATTGCAGACATATAAAGGGTTTTCCAATAGGGACTTGACAACTTTTAATTCAATTTGTGAACGCACCCTTTCACTAATCATCGAACTGTCACTGTCAATTTATTCAGTAAACTTAACATTTTCATCATGGCAAAGTACACGAACGAACAACGTCTGCAAATTATAAAAATTTACTACAGAAATTCGGAGTCGGTGACCGCTAATTTAAGAGCGTTAACTCCGATTTTCGGTCGTAATTCTCGCCCTAGTAGACAGGCAGTAACAAGTTTAGTGCAAAAATTTGAGTCTACATATTCGTTGTATGATGTTGCCGTGCCAGTGAGACAACGGGTTGGTCGAAGTGTCGAAAATATCGCTGCCGTTGAAACGTCCATAGCAAATGATACAAATCAGTCAATTCCACGGCGTTCTCAAGAGTTGGGCATCGCCCAGACCACTTTATGGCGAATTTTGCGTAAGGATCTTGGTTTACACCCATATGAGATCAAGCTGACTCAAGAATTGAAGCCGATGTACCATTTGAAGCGACGTACGTTCTCCGATTGGGCTCTGGAAAAGATGCGCCAAGATAATCAATTTCATCGCAAAATAATTTTCAGTGACGAAGCTCATTTTTGGCTCAATGGGTTCGTCAATAAGCAAAATATGCGTTATTGGTCGGGTGAAAATCCACATGTGCTTCATGAAACACCACTTCATCCACAAAAAATAACTGTTTGGTGCGGTTTGCATGCCGGCGGTATCATAGGGCCATATTTTTTCGTCGACGATAATGATCGTCAAGTTACTGTGAATGGTAATCGTTATCGCGCTATGATTACCGATTATTTTTGGCCCGAATTGGAAGATATAGACTTGGACAACATGTGGTTTCAGCAGGACGGTGCCACAAGCCACACAGCACACGTTACAATCGATTTATTGAAGAGTAAGTTTGATGAGCGTGTTATCTCAAGAAATGACTTTTTCTTTGGGGCTACGTCAAGTCATTGGTCTATGCCAACAAGCCGACAACGTTGGAAGAGCTCAGAGCCAACATTGAACGCGAAATAGCAGCCGTTTCGGCCGAATTGTGTGGCCGAGTCATCGAAAATTGGGTCCAACGAATCGACCGCTGCAAACGTACCCGCGGTAGCCATATGGACGAAGTCGAGTTCCATTCATAAATGTTTTGATTGTACTTCAACCCGATAATAAAGTTTTTGAAATATCTCAAATGGTTTGCATTTTATTTTGAAAAAATATAAAAAATATTTTGACAAAAAATTGTCAAGTCCTTATTGGAAAACCCTTTAGTTCCAGCAGAACGGCACCACATGGCATACAGCGCGCGATATAATTAATTTACTGAAGGAAACATTTGACAAACAATTAATTCCACGAAATAGACCTGTTAACAGGCCACCTCTTTCGCGCGATTTGTCGTCATTAGATTATTTTCTCTGGGGGCATGTAAAGTCGCAGGCCCACGCCGATAAACTTGAAATAATTAAGCACTTGGAAGCCAACATTCGACGCGTTATTGCCGAAATACAGCCTGATTTATTGCGAAGAGTGTGTGAAAATTGGACCTCCAGATTACGCCATGTATGCGCCAGGCGCGACGGGCACATGGCCGAGATCATATTCAAACAATAGTGCCATAAAATTATCTTTTAAATAAAGCCAATTTCATGGATATTAAAAACACTTTTCTGTGAACAAACATTGCCCCCCTCTCTCGTTCAACACAAGAATGTATTGAACGACAAAGCGAGAACGCGTTTATCTCGCTGGTCGAGAACAAAGT
This sequence comes from Dermolepida albohirtum, assembly GCA_031893035.1. NCBI lineage: Eukaryota > Metazoa > Arthropoda > Insecta > Coleoptera > Scarabaeidae > Dermolepida > Dermolepida albohirtum. The sequence continues at coordinate 89,297 of JAVIWB010002509.1, forward strand.
CCCCAGAGGGTGTTATTAACATTGAATGATTCCTTTTAACATACATTTTTCTGTGTTTTATTTCAATTTAAAATTCTCCGCCTCCAAAAAACACCATTTATGATGTGTAATTACTAAAAATCTGATTGTAAATTTATTTTTAGTTCTATGTGTATTTAGTTTTGTATGTAAGCTCGCAATATCGCAATATATTTAATATTGTACCGTCCTATAATAGAATTTTATATCTGTTGGGCAAATATACAAAGGGTACTAGAAAAGTTTTGCAATACAGCTTTGTTTATTTAATTTTTTCAAAGTAATTTCCTCTACACTCAATACACCTCTCCATTCTCCGAAACAAGTCTTTAAATCAGTTCTGCCAAGTTTCCCAAGCCCGCACAAGATCCTCATCACTGGAAAATCGCCTCCCATTCAGCTTCATTTTCACATGCGGGAACAGTGCAAAGTCGCAGGGAGCAAGATCTGGACTGTAGGGAGGGTGCTCGAGAAGTTTCAATCCTGTCGTGGTCAAATATTCGGTGCAGGCGCTTTGACGCGGTGAGCTAGAGCATTATCGTGATGGAGGAACCAGGTGCCCATTCTTGACTTTGGCCGCAGGTTCTTCATAGATCCAACGGCAGGCACTGTTCAGTATACCACTTAACTGTGACTGTCTTCTGTGTGTCCAAAACGACGCCTTCCACAATTCCACTAAACATTTTCTTCTTTACAGATCGGGAATTTCTGACAACTACGGGTGTGTCCTCATCATCAAAGACTCAAACTTTGTTTTCAGCTTTGGTCGGCACATCGCAATAGTACAGCCAAATCTCGTCACCTGTCACGATGTTCACATACCGAGATTGTCCCTTATTAAACTTTTTTAGCATCTCCCGGCACCAAGTCTCACGTCGTGTCATCTGCTCTTCAGTCAGTCGATGCGGCACCCAGAGAGAACAGAGTTTCTTCACGTGCAAATGATCATGCAGAATCGAAAGAATTGCTGGTGCATTTAAGCATGAAGTACCCCCCTATCTGTTGGTAGGTCACTCATCTGTCCTCGCCAAGCATTTTTCTCACTAGTAAGGTTTTCCTCCGTAACTGACGTTCGTGGCCTTCCCGGCCTCTCAGCATCCTCCACAGTTAAATTTCCCCTTTGTAATTCTCTATACCACCTGAATATCATTGTGCGATGTGGACAAACATCACCTAGTGCAAGAGTCATTTCTTCGAAGCACTGGTCTATGTTTAAACCACGCACGAAATTATGAAGCAACATTAAAAAATGTTAATTGTGCTTAACAATTGTAAAAATTTTACAATGAAAGTATGATTAATATTTTGCAATGTCGCCAGCCTTATATTGGGTCTGGGAAAAAGTTCGTGGCGTTTTTCCCGATAGATGGCATTGGTTGCCGATAACTAAAGAACAACAAGTCACAGCGACACCACCGAGGGCTCGTTTTTTAGATGACCTTCCGAACGTTAGTTTGAGCGTAGAAACATTGTAATCGGTGCAGTGGTTGGAAAGTTATTCGCACTTGAAAATGGAGAAGAATAATGAGAAATTTCGCTATATTCTGCAATATTATTATGATAAGGGGAAGAACGCTGCGCAGGCTTGTGATAAAATTTGTGCTGTGTACGGTGAAGGTACTTTATCGAAATCTGTTGCGCGGAAATGGTTCGCTCGCTTTCGTTCTGGAAATTTCAATGTGAAAGATGAGTCACGCTCCGGTCGTCCAATCACTGAAAAATCTGATGACATTCTTGAAAAAGTCCAACAAGATAAGCATATCAGCAGTGTCGATATTGGCATGGAGCTAGGCATTGACCACAAAACTGTTTTGAACCATTTACACAAAGCTGGTTACAAAAAAAAAGCTTGACGTATGGGTTCCTCATGAGTTGAGCGTGAAAAACATGATGGACCGAATTAACATCTGCGATGCGCTGCTGAAACGGAATGAAATCGAGCCGTTTCTGAAACGTTTAATAACCGGAGATGAAAAATGGATTACGTACGATAATCGGAAGCGTAAAAGATCGTGGATAAAGGATGGTGAGCCGTCACAAGCGTTCGCTAAGCCAACATTGACGCCAAAAAAAGTGATGCTGTGTGTATGGTGGGACTGGAGGGGAATCGTCCACTACGAGCTACTTCCAACTGGTCAGACGATTGATTCTCAACTCTACTGTGCACAACTAGAGAGATTACGCCAGGCGATTGAAAGAAAACGGCCCGAATTGATTAATAGGAAAGGTGTTGTCTTCCATCATGACAACGCCCGACCACACACTTCTTTGATGACCCGTCAAAAATTGAGAGAGTTTGGTTGGGAAGTTTTGATGCACCCACCTTACAGTCCGGATATAGCACCCTCTGACTATCATCTGTGTCGATCTCTGCAGAACTCTCTCAATGGAATTAAGTTGGTTTCAAAAGAAGCCTGTGAAAACTACTTGATTCAGTTTTTCGACCAGAAACCACAGAAGTTTTTCACCGATGGGATCATGGATCTACCAAAAAAATGGCGAAACATTGTCGATAATAATGGAGCATATTCGGTTTAAATGAATTCGTCCACGCGCCATGCGGGGACCAGTTGAATTTTACTGAAAAAACGCCACGAACTTTTTCCCAGACCCAATATTAAAATCAAATGTTACTGTAAATGGGAATTTTATTGAAGGCACGGTATACGCTACTGAATTATTATACGTACATACTTATTCTAAAGGAAAAAAAACGGAGAGGTCGGAATAAAGCCTGAGGCACTCCCTGTCTGGCAACCAATTTTGGTCTACGCTCATTGTTTATAATTCTAGGTAGGTAAACAGTTTCTAAACGCGTAGGTATGATCTAAATATGCCATTTAACACTTAAATATGTATGTATGGTTGCCATAAAATAATCCCTGCCCACGGCGAATAATAAATGTTGATTAAATCTATTCGAGTTTTGTTAAGACGTTAAAACATAATTGCATAATTTATATCACTACATTATGTTCGCATATATTAATACAGATTGGTGTATTTTCAAACTGACACTATGTGCTTTTTGTAAACGCAAATGCATTAGTTGTGGGCTTGAACGAGAATTGAGTGGGCACACGGCAAATCTTCGCTTATAATAACTACCATTTATATGCAAATTTTCGTGTTCCGCAGCTAGTATCCTGCTGTAAAGTAAAGGTACTTCAAATCCCAGCAATTATTTTTGCACACACAAGTGTTTCTATTAATTTCAGTTCACTTAAATGTATAAATTCCTATAATCGGCGTATTTAAATCAAAATGAATTAAATAGTTGATTGTTGAGGCCGTTGCATTGTGAAATTCCATTATCCTGTATTTATTCCTTAGTAAAATGAATTAAAACATTCATAACTTTTGTCACACGAATGTTCGTACTTTGTATACGCGTTTCGATAACTATTAGGTGCGCAACTAAGTTCTCGCTATTTTTCAAGAGATGGCTCCAGTAATAAGTGCTGGTCGATTGTGACATAAAGAAAACGTCATGAACCAAGCTTAGACATATGGAAAGCAAACCGCTTTGCACATTAGTGATTTTGTTTTTGCGTCATATACTTTTGGTTGTGTGAAAATGTCTAATTTTGTGCCAAATAATCGTCATTTGCGGGAAGTGTTGCTTTTCTTCTTCCATTCGAAGGAAACGGAGGCTGAAGCGCATCGAGAACTCCAAAAAGTATACGGAGATGCTGCTCTAAGTGAAACAACGTGCCGTGATTGGTTCCATCGCTTCAAAGACGGTGATTTCGATGTTGACGACCGTTCCCGTGAAGGAAGATCAAAAACCTTCGAAGACGCTGAATTGGAGGCATTACTCGATGAGGATCCGTGCCAAACGCAAAAAGAGCTTACTTCAGCATTAGGAATTACCCGCCAAGCCATTTCCCAGCGATTGCATGCGTTAGGATTGATTCAAGAACAAGGAACTTGAGTTCCTTATGATTTGAAGCCAAGAGACGTTGAGCGTCGTTTTTTCGCCTGTGAACAACTGCTCCAGCGGCAAAAAAGGAATGGTATTCTTCATCGCATTGTTACGGGTGATGAAAAATGGATTCATTACAGCAACCCAAAGAGAACAATACGAGCAGAGGCACGAAAAAGTGATTCTACAGCATGACAACGCTCGGCCTCACGTTGCCAAACCCGTTAAAACCTACTTAGAAACGCTCAAATGGGAGGTCTTACCCCACCCGCCATATTCCCCAGATATTGCGCCGTCCGATTATTACTTGTTCCGTTCGATGGCATATGGTCTGGCTAATCAGCAGTTCCGCTCATATGAAGACATCTCAAAATGGCTAAATTCGTGGATAGCCTCAAAAGAAGAACACTTCTACAGTGACGGTATTCGAACTCTGCCAGAAAGATGGGAAAAAGTTGTCGCTAGCGATGGGCAATATTTTGAATGATCTATTTGTAAACATTTTTTCACAATAAAGTTTCGTTTTCATCAAAAAAACAGCGAGAACTTAATTGCGCACCTAATAAATTCAGCTACAAGATGACATGCATGGAGCAAACAGGTTACATGAAGCAATTGAGGATAAGATTGCTTTAGTAATTTTCCAGCTTTAACCATATTCGAACACCCATCTGCAACCAACATTACAAGTTGGGTTGCCAATATACTGAACTTCCCGAAGGTATATTTTATAGTTTCTATCTTTTCCGCGTTTGTCTTCTGTAATATTCTACTACGTAACAGAAGAGCCAAGTAAATCTCACTACACAACTACAATATTATTCTTTCTTGCATCCGTTGTTTCATCTACCGTCAGCTATTTTTTGATCTTTTTAACTCTGCTTTTATTTGATCCGTAATCGTGTTTTTCACCCGAGGGAAATTATACTGTAATTGACCTCATGTTGGCAATCTCCCTTCCGGAACGTATTTCATCGAAAAGTTTCGAAATTCTTCATTTTCTACAATATTTTGTGGAATGTTGCACACACGTAACATAAAAATAAAGTCATATAGAAATTTATAATGTGGTACATCACGTTGCACATTTAACCGGTGTCGTTTGCTATTAGCATGTCTTTTACACACAAAAATATTGTACGGTGAAATGTTGATATTGCAAACAATACATTTAATAATAGTGCCAGTGTATTCTAATGTCGAAAATCGGTTAAGAAATCTATTAACTCTCGACGATCATAACAAAGAACGCCATTGATTCGCCATCCTCAATCTAGTGAGGCATTCATACACATACCATACGCATATGAATCTCGACTTCGGGTATATCCGATCGCTTTCGAATTATATCATCGCCGCCAATGCGTGCGACTCGTTTCTGCAGACTTACTAATGATAAAGATAATAGAAGTGCTATGAGCCACAGCACTTTATGGAATTCCCTTATCAACTCGATAAACTCATCCAAACACGTCCAAATATAAAAGACATTCGAGTGTCAAATAAGTAATGTTACAAAGGAAATAAATAATTCTTCTTTTGCACTTACATTGTATTTTATGTAGTGAATTGTTTGCATCGCGTATTGTTTTTACTTGTTAAGATTGTCTGAAGAGATTAACTTCCCCACGGATCATAATTCATTACACCATCGCTATCCATCTCGCGAATGTGAATACGATATGTTTGGTATCTGCGACATCACAACAAGTACTTAAAACACATGTAAATCGTTTTGTCTTCTATTTAGCATTCTCTTAATGTTTTGTGACTGAGTTATTATTTTTGTAATCGATAATAAAGAATAGATGCCAAGTGTGTATTTTTTCGTTTGCTAAATAGTTTTTAACTCGCTATGGTGTGCGCGTATCTGCATTTAGAATAAGGTGACATTAATGAATCACAATGCAATGATTTAGAGTACGAAAATTGTTTAAGAACTTTTCAGAATGCACTAGAAAAATATTATACAGTAAATTGTAGAGCATTTTGTTAATAAATCGTAAATAAAAGATGAACAAATTTTAAAAACGTAAACAGAATATTAAAAAACAAAATTCAGTACGTCAGTCTGTCGCAGTTTTAAAAATAAAAACAAAAGCTTACTATTTTGGTAAAATTCATTTATTTTATTCAAAGTAATCGCCTTCGGCTTCAATACAACGTTTTGCACGATCAATTAACCTGTCGAATGAATTTTTAAGCTCATCTTTAGAGATGTTATTCAAGAGCGCTGTCGACGCCTTTTTAATGAGTTAGACATTGGCATAACGCTGTCCTTTCATCGGCAAATGTAGTTTGGAGAATAGATAGAAATCACAGAGGGCAAAACCCGGTGAATACGGTGAATGGTTGATGGTTAAAATGCCATTTGTAGTTAGAAAATCAGTGATAAGCGTCGAACGATGAGATGGCGCATTATAATGTAACAAACGCCAGCTACCATTTTAACGATATTGAGGACGCACACGACGAATACGCACCAAAAGACGTTTCATAACACCGAGATAATATACAGCATTGACTGTCTAACTAATTGGTATAAACTCTTTGTGCACTGTGCCTTTAGAATCATAAAAACAAATCAACATCGTCTTCACTTTTGACTTCTCCAAACGGCTTTTTTTTGTCTTTCTTCGCTTAGATGCTTCCATTCAAAGCTTTGACGCTTGGTCTCTGGATCATATTGAAAATACCACGTCCCATCGCCACCTACCATAAAATACTTGGAAGTTTTTGTCCTTTTTTGAGTCTTTGATCAAGTCTGTATAATGTTGAATTCAGTTGGCTTGTGTGGTGCAAACTTTGCACAAATCTTTCTCATTTCCAAATGCTGTGTCAAAATGCGATGAATTAAATCTTTGAAAATATTTAATTCCATTCCCATGTATCGCAATGAGGATTTCGGCTCATTTTTGATAAATTCACGCACAAGTTTGATATTACTTTCCGCAACCACAGATTTTTTTTTGCACCAGGATGTTCGTCGTCATTTATGTCCGTACGACCGTCTTCAAATCGTTTATACCACTCATACACACTCGTACGTGATAAATACGTATCACCATACACCTGTTTCTTCAAATTAAACGTTTCAGTAAACGGTTTACCGAGTCTAAAAGAGAACTTGATATCTCTTTGTTCAAAAATTTATTTTTCGACCAATACCAAATACACACTGTTACTTTATGCGCAATTTCTCTGCTTCTAATGATGCAAATGTCATGATATTTTGACATAACATTGGTGAAAGATCTACCTTACCGACGCATATTTTTTTAATAGATGGCGCCACTAAGAATTATTATTTAAAAAAAAGTGCCTTAATACAGACCGAAATCTTCCATCGTTTCGGCCGCAATCCTGTTTTACGGATTACAAAAAGATTCAGAATCATTGCTTTCAATTTTTACCATTCATTTCGTCTATATTCAATTATTTTCATTTATTATTATATAATATTGCTGTGTAAATGTTTGAACGATTTTGATGGCTCACAATATTTACAAAAATACATGCACCTTTTTTAGATGAATCGTAAAAAATGTTTGTAATGTTCATAGTCCCCTAAATTTGATTTAGCTGTCTAAATACATTTTTGAAAGGTTACCTACCTCATGTTATGCCAACCGTTGCCAAAGTTTTTCACTGTTTGAAAAAATGAGCTTAAATTGTCTCGCTAAGTACAATAGGAGCCATTTTAGTTCAAACATTGAACACAGAATATACAATGTTTCGATAACTTAAGCTGTAAATACAATTTGTATTGCTTCTAAGAAAAAGAATGAGAATAATGTGCTTAATCAGCAGTGTTTATTTGGACGTCTAGTAAAGTGTTTCACAATTTTTTCTGTGTAGTTTTACTGTGTGCCCATGTTCAACAGCATTCTTAATTACTATTGATAATGACAACTTATTTGTTGAAATGTGTATCTGGTAGGATACGGATATTAATGTGGTAAGAGTTTTTTTCACCTTTGTGCTCTTATTTATCCATATTTTTATATATTTTGGTAATGCTTGCTCCATATTTCCCATCTCTTCCCATTTCATTCCTTTTCTGTTCAGAGCTTGTTTAATTCCTCGTCATTTCTTCGGTCTTCCTCTTGATTTCTTTCTGATACTTCTTGCTTCGAAGACTATTCTTGTTAATCGTCTCTTGTTCATCTGTTACACATGTTTATACCGTGTTAGTATTCCTTCCTCTATTTATTTTTTATTGTTTTAACATTTAAGTTTTTACTGTGTATATTGCTTTGTTATTTTATTCATTTTTGTTTTATTTTCTATTCTTCCTCGGAATCTCTTATCCATTTGTTATAAAGGGTTTTCCGATAGGGACTTGACAACTTTTAATTCAATTTGTGAACGCACCCTTTCACTAATCATCGAACTGTCACTGTCAATTTATTCAGTAAACTTAACATTTTCATCATGGTAAAGTACACGAACGAACAACGTCTGCAAATTATAAAAATTTACTACAGAAATTCGGAGTCGGCGACCGCTACTTTAAGAGCGTTAACTCCGATTTTCGGTCGTAATTCTCGCCCTAGTAGACAGGCAGTAACAAGTTTAGTGCAAAAATTTGAGTCTACATATTCGTTGTGGGATGTTGCCGTGCCAGTGAGACAACGGGTTGGTCGAAGTGTCGAAAATATCGCTGCCGTTGAAACGTCCGTAGCAAATGATCCAAATCAGTGAATTCCACGACGTTCTCAAGAGTTGGGCATCGCCCAGACCACTCTATGGCGAATTTTGCGTAAGGATCTTGGTTTACACCCATACAAGATCAAGCTGACTCAAGAACTGAAGCCGATAGACCATTTGAAGCGACGTACGTTCTCCGATTGGGCTCTGGAAAAATGCGCCAAGATGATCAATTTCATCGCAAAATCATTTTCAGTGACGAAGCTCATTTTTGGCTCAATGGGTTCGTCAATAAGCAAAATATGCGTTATTGGTTGGGTGAAAATCCACATGTGCTTCATGAAACACCACTTCATCCACAAAAAATAACTGTTTGGTGCGGTTTGCAAGCCGGCGGCGTCATAGGGCCATATTTTTTCGTCGACGATAATGATCGTCACGTTACTATGAATGGTAATCGTTATCGCGCCATGATTACCGATTAATTTTGGCTCGAATTGAAGGATATGGACTTGGACAACATGTGGTTTCAGCAGGACGGTGCCACAAGCCACACAGCACACGTTACAGTCGATTTATTGAAGAGTAAGTTTGATGAGCGTGTTATCTCAAGAAATAGACCAGTCGATTGGCCGCCTCGTTCGTGCGATTTAACGCCTCTAGACTTTTTTCTATGGGGCTACGTCAAGTCATTGGTCTATGCCAACAAGCCGACAACGTTGGAAGAGCTCAGAGCCAACATTGAACGCGAAATAGCAGCCGTTTCGGCCGAATTGTGTGGCCGAGTCATCGAAAATTGGGTCCAACGAATCGACCGCTGCAAACGTGCCCGCGGTGGCCATATGAACGAAGTCGAGTTCCATTCATAAATGTTTTGATTGTACTTCAATCCGATAATAAAGTTTTTGAAATAACTCAAATGGTTTGCATTTTATTTTGAAAAAAAGTTGTCAAGTCCTTACTGGAAAACCCTTTACATCTCCAAACCATCTTAGTCGTCTCTCTTCTATTTATTGTTTATTGAATTAGTATTTAAGTTTTTTTAATTTTTTTTCATTCTTGTTTTATTTCTCCTTCTTCATAGGAATCTCTCCATTTGTCATACATGTCCAAACCATGTTAGCAATTCTTCTTCCATTTAATGTCTATTGATTAAACACCTATCTTTCTTTTAAATTTTATCCATTATTGTTTTATTTGTTCTAGTTTTTTTTTTGTATTTTTGAATTAATGTTCAAGTTTCTAAAGTACATATCAACTACTCTTTCAATTATTTCTACTTTTACTTCTTTCAAGAAAGAATGTTTGACGCGATAAGTAATCTTCCCCTTTTATTATTCTTTCTATAATTTCTTTGTCCATTTTCCCCCTCTTGTGTTATAGATTCTAAATTTTTAATTTTTGCACCTGCTACAGGTTTTTTCTTGTCAATTTTATGATATATTTTGTTGTTATTGCAGTTGTTTTCCTTTTTCCATTTTCTAATTTTTCTTTTGATTTATTATAATTCCAAATTTCTTCAGACTTTTCTATATATTTCGAGGTTTTATTTAAGAACTTTTCCATCCCTAGCAAATATCACGATGTCATCCGGGTGCCATATTTTCGAAACATTTATTTTTTACACATTCCATTCGACTTTGTAGGCTCTAAGGCGATTTTCATTTCCTTCATGGCTTCACTCAATATCATAGTGAACAGTTAAGGGGTCAAGATACATTCTATTTTACCCCACTTACAGTTTAAAACTTCTTATTGCTCGTGGCTTCGCAATAATAGCAATATTATTAAAAATGCGTTGGAGATTTGGATAATAAATTAAAATACCTCCTAAATGAAATTTTTCGTGTTATTTATATCCAATTACTTTGAAAAAAAAATCAATATTAACTATTCGGAATTTTTTTCGTTTAAAAAATATTTATAGATAAATAGTTCTGTTAAAAAATTAAAAGATCATTTTTAAAAGAGATAAATACGAAGTTAATTATGCGTGTTATAGTTTCCATTAATAATACCTTGCACCATGGCAATAACGAAGCAAGTAACATGTGTTTAGAACGTACAAAAAACACGACAATCTAGGCTTATGGGCTATGATCCCAAAGAGCTTTAAATAAATAAAAAAAACACAACCATTTCGTTGGGAATACAAGTAATACTAACTTACACTACCAGTATTATTTATTTGCCCACCCTTAGTTTTAGCCAAAATTATTAAACTATCAAATGTGTACTGAAAACTTATTTATTGTACCAATACAATAGTGTAAAATAAACATCAAGTAGTTACATTTTTCTTATATAAAAACTTTATCATTAATTATTATTAAATTTTGCTCTCATCAATGTGCCCACCCTTATTTTTGATAATTGCGGCACATAACCGCGGCATTCTTTCAATTAATTTTTGCAGTGTATCTTCTGTAATTTGTGCCCAGGCTTCTTGAAGTTGTTCCCACAGTACAGTGGTGGATGATAGAGCACGTTCTCGAACCTTCCGGTCCAATTCTTCCGAAAGAAACTCTATTGGGTTCAGCTCAGGACTTTGAGCTGGCCATACCATTATAGAGATTTGCCCTTGCTCTTCTAGTTAACGCAAGTAATCACCACACAATCTAGAAGTGTGTTTCGGATCGTTGTCCTGTTGAAATACAAAGTTTTCGCCAAGAATCCTTAGTCCTGAAGGAACAGCGTTATTTTCTAAAATTTCCTTGTAGCCTTCTTTTCTTAGGATCCCTCAATTTGGACGAGATCGCCTACAGATCTTCCACCAAAACACCCCCAAATCATTACTGAACATCCTCCATGTTTTACGGTAGGCGCAATACATTCTGGCAGTACTCTTTCTCCTGCGGATCTTACGAATATTCGCCTTTTACTACCGAAAAGTTCAAACTTCGATTCGTCTGTCCACAACATATTAATCCACTGATCGATCGTCCAATTCTTATGTTCTTTAGCCCAATTTAGTCGTTTTATCTTGTTTTGCTTTCGTAGTAATGGTTTTCGCAGAGCAAGTCTTCCGTATAAACCTGCTTGCCTTAAGCTTCTCTGTACCGTAGACACACTAATTGGTTTAGCACGCGCTCTATTCATTTCAGCAGCAATTTCTGGTGCTGTTTTTCGTCTATCGCGTCTACTTATCCATATTAGATGCCGGTCATCTGCAGATGTCGTCGCTTTGCGTTGTCCAGATCTTCTTTTGTTGGAAAAGTTCCACTTTCTTCAAATTTTTTTAACGTTATAATCAACGGTTCTGCGATTTAATCGTAATTCTTTTGCAATTTCGCTATTACTTTCACCCGTACGATGATAAGCAATTATCATAGCACGCACTTCAACAGATAATTCCTTCGTCTTCGGCATTGCATTAAAGTATTCACAATAACTCTATTTCACTGTTTTCGTAACAAAAGATGAACGATGACTGACATAAAATTTATTTTCCTTTTTGAATAACACATCCTAATATTGTAATTAGTTAGTACAATAACACAATATTGGTAATACCTTTCGGAAATGCAGGTAAAACTGTTAATACTGTAGTGATTAGCCTATATAATATTTATGGTATTTTTCCAATTTATGACACCTTTGCGATATATCATAAACAATTTAAGATTTTCGTAGAAATTCATATGGAATTACTTCCACTAATAATATTATTGAATAATTGTAATACAGATTTTTCGAAAGATAATCCGTATTTCAAGAAACACATAAAATTGGGGTGGGCAAATAAATATGACCGGTAGTGTATATTAAAAAACTGTTCCATATGGAGATATCAGATGATTGCTAATACGCTTTCAATTCTTCTATCTGCGTTCGCGTTGAATTTCGGAGTTTCAAACGTTTACTTCGAATCAAGGTTTTGTTTTTTAAATAAAATGGCATCTTCTACAATTTCGTTGTTTTTAGTTCGTATTATGATGAACTACAGTGTACTTATAAACAACGTAGTGACTGTAATATTGCCAAACATTGGCTCAGTCGAAATTTATATTTACACACGGTTCTTAACCTCAGTTACTTAAATCTTGAAATTTTCTGCCTTTCTGTAAAAAGGTGTTTAACCTTTTCAACACTTTTAATGCAATTTAAAATTGCGTAAAATATATAAATAAAATTTCCCGTACCCAAAAGACTGTATTTTTGTATACGAGATTAAGTACTTATATAAATACAAATAATTATGTTTATTACATAGAAACGTGGCTAAATACAAAATGCTTCGTGGGAACCTGATTTCTAGAAATCGAAGTACGAATAATTACGTGATTAAATAATAAGATTTTGGTAAGAATAAATTAGTGTATCGTACGTCTGTACATAATGGAAGAGCTTATCTTTGCTCATTAAAAACTCTTTCTAATATTTCCAAATTTTGTCAAACCATTGTTGTGTTACTTATACGTGGGCAAGGTGAAAAGTTCTCGGCCTGACAATGAAATACTGCGATTTAAATTTAAAAAATGATTTTATTTTTCTACATAATCTCCCTTGAGTTCAACACACTTGGTCCAGTTTTTCTAACATCAATATTCCTTCCCGAAAGTGAAAGTCTGGAAGGCTGTCAAAATATTCTGTCAACTTCTTTGTTGGATGTGAATCGCTTTCCAGAAACAAATTTTTTCAAATTTGGGAATAGATTAAAGTCTGAGGGTGCCAAATCAGGAGAATAGGGAGGATGGTCGAGCAAATCGTACCCCAAATCCCGCAATTTTTCCATCGCCAATGCACCCTTGTGTGCGGGTGCGTTGTCCTGATGAAAAATGATTTTTTTCTTCTTCAAACCAGGCCTCTTCTCGCGAATTTTGGCATCCAGCTGGTCAAGAAGGTTAGAGTAATGTGCGCCTGTAATTGTTCTGCCTTTTTCAAGGTAATCAATTAACAAGATTCCTTTTGTATCCCAAAACACGCTGGCCATGACTTTTCCGGCAGATGCGATCGACTTCGCTTTCTTTGGCGCTGAACCACCTGCTTCAACCCACTGCTTCGACTGCTGTTTCGTTTCTGGCGTGTAGTGGTGGACCCATGTCTCATCCATGGTGACAAATCGCCGCACAAAATCCGTCGGATTCTTGTTAAATCGGTCCAAAGAATGCTCCGAAAATCGTTTGCGCATTTGCTTTTGATCGACATTCAGCAAATGCGGCACCCATCTTGCGCAGAGCTTTCTCATCTCTAATTCTTTGTGCAAAATGTTTCTCACCCTCTCTTCCGATATTGATCTCGTTCATATATGTCTATGTTTTACCATTTTTATATATATATCGGCTGGAACGGAAGCAATTTGGCATTCGATATTGTCCCTGAGCTCCTCTAACGTTGTTGCCCTCTTGGCATAAACTAACGACTTAACGTAACCCCACAAAATAAAATCCAACGGTGTTATGTGGCATGTGCGAGGTGGCCACTCTACCAAACCACTTCTTGAGATTACACGGTTCCTGAACTTCTCCTGTGAACCAGCTGTGTGGCATGTGGCACTATCTTGTTGGAAGCACATATCACTGATGTCAAGTCCATGCAATGCTGCCCAAAAATAGTCTTCGAACATGACACGACAGCGAACTCCATTTACCGTAACATGGCGATCATTTTCATCAACGACAGGATGAGGTCTAATCACATGAAATTCACAACACACGAACACTTTTTATGATTGTAATGGAGTCTCTTGAAGCACATGTTAGTTTCTTACTGTCCAATAACGCATATTTTGCTTATTGACAAAGTTATTAAGCCAAAAATTAGCTTCATCGCTGTAGATGAGTTTTCGATGAAATTCAGAATTTCCTTCGAACTTTAACAGAACTCAATCGGAGAATTTTCGGCGTTTCAATTGATCCTTTTTTGAGTCTTTAATCAAATTTTGTACAATGTCGAATTCAGTTAGTTTGTGTGGTACGAACCTTGCACAAATCTTTCTCAGTCCCAAATATTGTGTCAAAATGCGATGAATTGAAGTTTTGCAAATATTTAATTCCATTCCCACGTATCGCAATGAAGGTTTCGGCCCATTTCTGATAAATTCACGCACGAGTCCGATATTACTTTCCGTAATCACAGATTCTTTTGCTCCAGGATGTCCGTCGTCATTTATGTCCGTACGACCTTCTTTAAATCGTTTATACCACTTATACACACTCATACGTGAGAAACACCCATCACCATATGCTTGTTTCATCAAAATAAAAGTTTCAGTAAACGATTTACCCAGTTTAAAACAGAACTTGAGTTTTGCTCTTTGTTAAAAAATTCATTTTTCGACCAATGCCAATACACACTGCTACTTTATGCGCAATTTCTCTGCTTCTAATGATGGAAATGTCATGATATTTTGACACAATATTTGTGAAAGATCTACTTTACCGACACATATTTTTTTAATAGACGGCGCCACCAAGAATTACAATTTAAAAAAAGGTTCAGATTATGTATATTTAAAATTCTAGGCTTCTATGATTCATGTTACTATCATATTATAAGTTTAGAAGATATTATCTATCACACTGTATAATAACATATAAGAAAAATGTGGCTCATAATGATTAACATTTTAATGATTAAAAATAAAAAACGTTAAGCCTGTCCACATCTGAAATAAAAGTACGCACGAAGACCTAAATAAATATTGAAACGCTCATATTATTGGCTGTTGTTCATGTCAATATTATATTCGAAAATATATTTACACTTACAGCGGAGGTAATAAATTAAAAGTGACACCGAGATAAAAAATCAGCAGGTTAAATTACTACCAGGTTTCTATTCCTTTATCAGTATTTGAAACAGGAATGTCGAGGTCCAATAATGTCACCGGTGTCGTGCTGTGCCGTTGTTGTTGCTCTCTCGGAGTTAGGTCTTCGCTATCTGTCTACCATCAGGAACATAAAATGTCCACAGACAAGGGTTCGGGGCCCATGTTTGCTGTATCTGTGCGAGGAGCGACTCTGATCGACCGCATGCACATGAGCTTCTTCTGTTCGTGTGGTTCATGGTCCGATCGTGTACATCCCTTACCAAAAGTATCTGGTTTATGCAAATTAAAGGAAGAGGCGCGTTTGTAAATGTACTAACGAGGCTATGTGTCAAGTTCCGAATCTTTAATTATGTTTGGAACGATGGAACGATGTAGGGAGCATTAATTAAAGTAACACCATAATTATGTAATTCTCAAGAAAAACTGTGTAAAAATAATTCAAGATTATTTAAATATATTATATTAACATGTTAATAATAATAATACTTATTTGTCCAACACATAACTAATTACAGAACAAAACTTAAGTAATTATAAAGATGCCCATATACATGCTGGTCAGAAATTCACGGATAATCGTCAGGTAGGGCGATTCTATCATTAAATCTGAATAGACAATTCTAACACGAGGATAGCTGTTTGTATTTCGCGAACTGGCAACATTGTTAGTGTTGCCTCCGATCTGATGATTGCATCGTGAACTTTGTCATTTTTGACAATATATATACGAGGGAGCGTTTTTATATTCGCGGAATGGGGGACAAGGGGTGGAAATAAAAAAAACCAAATTATTTTTCTTTTTCAATATATTCACCTGCAAGACGGATACATTTTTCACATCTTTCAATTAATTTATTTATACCCTCATAAAAAAATGATTTCTCTTTATCTGCAAAATACGCCGAAA
Organism: Dermolepida albohirtum; assembly: GCA_031893035.1. Classification (NCBI taxonomy): domain Eukaryota; kingdom Metazoa; phylum Arthropoda; class Insecta; order Coleoptera; family Scarabaeidae; genus Dermolepida; species Dermolepida albohirtum. The sequence continues at coordinate 105,569 of JAVIWB010002509.1, forward strand.
CTGCCTCCTTGACTTCATCATCGGCAGTAAATTTTTTACCCCGCAGCTCTTTTTTCATTTTCGGAAACAGGTAATAATCACTCGGGGCCAGGTCTGGGCTGTAGGGTGGGTGATTCACAATTTCGAAGCCCACCTTATGCAGGGCAGCTAACGCAACGCGGCTCTTGTGGACGCGCGCGATGTCGTGCAAAAGCAGAACACCTTTTGTCAATTTTCCCCGTCTTTTCTCTTTAATGGCTTCTTTTAGTCGCTCTAATATTGAAGCGTAATATTCTCCGGTTATAGAAACACCTTTATCTTTATAATCAATCAACAATATTCCTTCCGAGTCCCAAAATACCGTTGCCATGAGTTTCCCAGCTGATTGTGACACTTTAAATTTCTTGGGAGGTGCTGTGCCCTTTTTATGCCACTGCATGGAGTCTTGTTTGGACTCAGGTTCATGATGATGAACCCAAGTTTCGTCTCCAGTAACAATTCCACTCAATACACCATCCTTGTCTTCATTACAGAGGTCCAAAAATACACGTGAACACTCTACGCGCTGTTGTTTTTGCGGCGGCGTGAGCATTCTCGGCACCCATCTTGCGCTGATCTTAGACATGCCGAGATGATCGTGTAGGATTTTAAAAATTGTATCGGATACTCCAACCATTTCTGCGAGTTGTTTCTTCTTTAATCGAGCATCTTCGAGTACAATTTGTTCAACTTTTTGGATAAGTGCTGGCGTGGTCACCTCAATGCTCCTGCCCATTGAGGTGACCACGCCAGCACTTATCCAAAAAGTTGAACAAATTGGTCGTCTTCAAGGGATTCCCTTCCTTGTTTAAATAAACTATGCCACTTGTACACCATGGTTTTTCCTGGACAAGACTCGCCGTAAACCAATGACATCTCATTCATTATGGTCGCGACTGATTTTCCTTGCCTGGTAAGGAACTTTATAACGGCACGATATTCGATTTTTTCCATATTTCACTTTTCACTCCTGATTATGTTACTTGGTTGACGATAGCTCAAAGACTAACTGTCTAATAACAATGAAACTTCGTATTTATACTAATCATGAGTCGCTGCACAGGCCACGCCCCCAATGCGCCTACTCACCCCTCTACAACCCGCTCATTCCGCGAATATAAAAACGCTCCCTCGTAACTCGCGAACATTTTCGTGCAATTATTTTTCATAACTTTCGGCGTGGTTATCTCAACAAGAATGCATCAACGAGTCGAATTCTTTATATGGTGATGAAGCACCATCGAAAACTACAGTATATCGTTGAAATAGTGAATTCAAACTTGGACGGGGTTCTTTGGACGATGAATTTCGTGAAGGTCGTCCCACAAATGTTGTTGTGTCGGAAAACATTAATGCAGTGTCTGAATTGTTAATGCAAGATCGTCATGTGACATACCGTGAGATCGAGGCATCTCTAAGTATTAGTAACACCAGCGTACATAGGATCCTGCATGAACATTTAGCTGTTAAGAAGTTATATTCGCATTGGGTACCACATAATTTGACAACCGCTCAAAAAAGGACTAGCTTCGATTGGTGGCAAGAAATGCATAACAAATACAATGGCGATGCTTCAAAGAACATTTATAAAGTCGCCACAGGTGATGAATCTTGGATCTGTACATATGAGCCCGATAGTAAACAGCAGTCGACTGTGTGGGTATTCCAAGATGAGGCAAAACCAACAAAAGTTGTTCGCCCTCGAAGCACATCAAAACAAATGATCGCCTGTTTTTTCAGAAAACCGGTCGCGTTGCAACTTTAGAGAGTTGTAGAACGGTAATTTCTGAATGGTACACAACTATTTGTTTGCCAAAAGTTTTTGAAGAAATAAGGGAAACAAACCGAAAACGACAGCTCATTCTCCACCATGACAATGCGAGCCCGCACACGTCGGTTCAAACAATTGAATATTTGAATGAGCAAAACATTGAATTGATGAGCCATCCGCCCTAGAGCCCTGATCTAGCACCCTGTAACTTCTTTTTGTTCCCACACGTGAAGAATAAACTTCGTGGTCAACGGCTTTCTACGCCGGAAGATGCAGTTGAGGTATTCAAAACTCATATTTTGGAGATACCGCCTTCACAGTGGCAGCAATGCTTTTCGGATTGGTTTAAACGAATGCAAAAGTGCATTAATTTTCAAGATTATTTTGAAAAGTAATAAAACTTTTCGATAATAAAAGCTTTTTTTTTTATTTGTTATTCCTGACATATAAACGGCTACCCTCGTAAATATTTATTTTTAAAGATTATTTTAATTATTCGTGAAATAACCGTAGATTCCGAACGGTCATTTTCTAAATATAGAAACACCGTTTCAGCACGGCGTGCGTTGCTCTCCGAGACAAATGTCGAAACTTACATCATGCTGCAGACATTTTTTCAGACTTATCCATTTTGCGATACGCTACAAGAGCTGTGAATAACGTGTGTTATGTATAAAGCAAAACGTAATTGATATAAATAATGCATGCATCGTAAAGTTGCCAGTTTGTTCGTACCCTCGCCTTGTTACGATCCTGGCCCGCGGGAAGGGTATCCCAACTCAGCTTAAAATTTTAATTTAATATCGTGTTCATATATTCTAGATATAATTTATAAAATTTCACTAAATGTTCACATCCTTATATGCGACAGTATATACTTATTTGGGCAGATGTCGTTACTGTATTATCTCTTAAAAATCGAATAATTTACGTTTTTACCTGCCCAAAAAAACTAAACTATGACAATTACATTACAATAAACACTTAAAATATTTAATTCTACTTAATGTCTATTCTCAAAATAGAGAACTGTCGTTCACAGTAACTCTGTCATTCCGGACATAAGTACTTAAAATATATTTTCTCTTATAGCCAATCCGACCGTGTTATTATAAAATAGTACGCCTGTCAGAATATAAAGTGGGTGATTCTGCAGAATATTTCTTTTCTTAAATGTAAACTAAGATGACTTGCATCTCGCTTCGAGCACCTACAGTTGAAACGGGGCAAGTGAAACAATCGAGATATCGTGATCGGAAGATTTCCGAAGATTAAATCCTCTTTAAATATAGGCAGGTGCGCGATGTATGCATGCTTTCCAATTGTAAAAATCTTTAATTAATCTAGGGAATGCGAGAAATTTACATGGGAGTCTGTCAATGCGTTCTTTTCAATTTGTTTTTCATTCTTTTTTTGTTTGGACAATCGTTAAAGGGATAAGAAACTGTCAAATTCCATTAACATACATGTCTTGAGCGCTGTTAAAATTGTACAATTCGGTTAATAGTGGATTTGAAGTATTAAAGAGCAACAACACTTTCATTTGTTATGAAGTTCTATAGAAACACTATTTCTATTTGAAAATGGGAGTGGTCCTATAAGAATACCTGTATGCGGTACTTGGAATGGTGAAATTGTAACTTCTCCTACTGATATTGTATATCTTGTCTCAGAGTAAGAAGAAGTGATTCAAATATCCCGCTAAAACGCGGAACACAGCTTAAAAATGTAACTTACCATAAAAAGGAAACATAAACAGTTGTGAATTTGTGAATGTAATAATTTGTCAACAATATCAATCTTTTTCTTTATTATATAAAAATAAATTTAAAAAAATCGTTTTAATGGAAGTACAGGGTGTTTCAAAAAGAATATACGTATTTCGAATGCATACATATATTTATTAAACTTTAAGATAAACGAATATAAAACTTTACACACATATTTATGAACCTCTCAAGTTCATCTGTCCTCCATCAGCGACACGAACAATATCACATTGATACTCAAATTCCTCCCATACTTGGGCAAGCATGTCCTTCACCTCTTCCAGGTTCTGTAGGAGTGGTGGTACATAAACGTTGTCTTTAACGAAACCCCACAGGAAGAAATCACAGGGTGTCAAATCCGGTGACCGTGGAGCTCAGCTGAGACATGCTAAGTCGCCAGCTCCTTGACAATCAGTTCAACGGTTCGGTAGAGTTTCATTCAGATATTCACGCACTTGTTGAAGAATAAAGTTGTCTTCGTGCAACCAACGTTTCAAAACACGCCAAATTGTTGTTGTAGGCAGTTGATTTTGAAGGATTACGTTTTAAAGCAGTTTGATTTCGTGTAACATTTTCTTCAGAAACACGAGGGCGGCCAGGACTCTTTCCTTTACATACACATCCTGTATCTACAAACTGTCGATACCATCTGCGAATGTTCCACCTATTCGGAGGATCAATTTGGTAGCTCAACCTGAAATGTATTTGCACTGTAATCACGGAATTGCACTTCGCAAACTCGAAAACACAAAATGATTTCTGCTGCGGAGTAACGGCTATTAAATAAACTAGACTATGTATTCGTTTCTCCAATAGCCGAGCCGAGGTGCCGCGATCAATAGTTTGGACAAAATAATACTTTGTAAGACGTATACTCTTTTTGAAACACGTTGTATGATTGTACAAACGTTACTTTTTGGATTAATATGTACTACCTATCCAAAATTAAGATTAAATATTATTAAAATAAATATTTCATGATATTTTCTTTTCAATAGAAAAGTAATATATATATATTCGTAAATCATAAATTATTGATATTCATATCAAATTTATTTTTGAAGTTCAAGGTAAAATATAAACTACTGTTAAAATTTATTATAAAATTCCATAAAAAATACAAAAAAGATTCTAAATATAGAAACATTAGCAGTTCAACTAATCAGATTCACTTGTGCTTGACAATAAATCACTTTTACTTTCACTTTCACTGTTTCCAACACAAATAATAAATGGTTCCACAGTATCATTCATAAACCCATATAAGTCCCACATTCTTTTTTCTACTTTAATCACATGGTTGATACCATTCTTCCAATTATCCATTGTAACATTTGTAATTGCTTTCATCAAAAGTTCTCGTACATGTGACATATTGAATGTAGTATTTTTTGAAGCAACTTCACTTTTTATGTGTGCACGATTCGTTTCAATGTTCACAATGTTCACAAGTTCACAATGATGTGGTGGTAACCTCAATACAGTTTTATTTGCAGCAGCTGCCATTTGATCAGTTACATATACATATGTATATTATATTGTTCTTTATGAAGACGTACTAAATGCAATAATTCAGTACGTAACATTTCTGCATTACGCTCACTCTGGAACGTAACCAGTCTTGGATTGCAGCTTTTCTCCATGAAGAAGTTGAAAAGCTTTCCACTCTGTGTGAATGATATGACGCATTGTCCATTATGGTAACAACATTATCTGGAAACCTAGGCAATATTTGTTCAAACCATTCCTCAAAAATAATACCATTCATTTCGTCATGGTAATCAGCTATTTTTCTATCTTCAAGAAGCAACAGTCCATCCTCCATAAATCCGAATTCAGATCCTATGTGGAGTATTATTAATCGCCGGCCATTACCACTAGGGCTTTTTAACGCTGTGGATAATCCACCAAAAGCTTGCCATGCACTTGCTATATACTTGCATCAATCGAAACTTTTTCTTTTGTGTGTCCCCCATTTAAACATCCTCTAGGCAAAATATTGGGCGATACTCATCTCTGTAATGTTTTATTGTTGTCAGATATTTTCTTCTCCACCTGATAACTTCATCCTTTTCTATTAGTTCTTCTTGTTACGCTTTATATATCTGAAATATAAATTAAATATGAATATGTTATAACATGAACGATTTTTTTATTAACACTTACTTGAAATTAATGAGTTTTAAGACCCTGTGTAGAGTTGCTCAATTCATTTTAGTATGGACACATCTACCAATATTTGATTAAGTGTTGGAAGTTCGTTTTTAAAAAAGAAACAATGCACCATTTGTCGTACAGTACTTTTGACAGATTCAATCAAATTCTAGAAGCCTTGAATGCCTGCCTACTCGTTCTTTAGAAGTTTTACCTAGCTGTTTATATTCTTGGATAACTCGATGTACAGTTGATTTGACCAGCCCTACAATACATTTCTTATAAAATATTGTTATAGAAGTAATACCTACAACTTACTTAGCGTTTCAGAGATATTTGTTACAATAGCTGTCGTTTCCCATTGGTGGAGTTTGCAGCGTTAACATTTTATGTACATTCAAAACTGTTTGTTTTTCTTCATGCGTCAGGTGTCCCAGTCAAATTTCATCCAAAAAAATTTAAAGAATTTTGAAGGAACGAGGATTTCAAGTTACATTCCGCCAAGAAGCGCTATAAACTCCCATCAAGGAAATGCGAAAAAACTAAAGTCGAGGTCAATTAGAAATCCGTGATATATAAAATAAGTTTTCGGGATTGTTATAAAAACAAAATACATTGGTCAAACTAAACGGCCACTAATGAAGAATATATCACGCATATTAAATTTAATAGGGATTTATAGACTTAGAAATAACTAATACAAAGGGAAAATTAATTAGGAGACAACTAAAAATAGTAATAATAAAAGAAAAGCTACGACCAATATTAATTTTATCAAAATGAACGACTCTATCAAGAAAATGTGATCAAATAAAACAGAATTTAAATAAGGTGTTATGGACACAACGCATTTTGTAATAAAATATTCCAAAGAGAGATTTCTTTTATTCTCAAAATTATTGTCGGACGTAAGTAGCTGGCCGGCACTGTATATGTGCGGTACATACATAAATATAACAAAAACAGTCACCATTTTCATATTAAACAAACGCACGTACATTATTACTTGTCGCGGCCGAATACGCAGTTGTTTTGTCATTACAAAGTATATTTACGAAGCCATACATCTAGCTTTTAGTTCCAGAAAGATTATTCAAGACAACCACTCCTATTAGGGCTACATATCTGTCATCTGTATCGGTTGTGTTTCTCTGATTTACGAAGGTATAATGTCGCCTACGACTAGACACGACACCTTCAAATACAGTATCCAGCTACAACCAGCCAACCAACCAACCCCCTACTCGAAATGCCAGTTGTTTATTCTAGCTCCGTTTTCTCGGTATAGTCTGTTTAATTTTGTTATCGTATAGTAAATTTAAGACAGAGATAAAGTATATCCAGTGTCTCCACTTCAAAATTAAAATACCAGAATTCTGTGAATGAAAGAATGAACGTGATAATTTTAAAATTAAATAATTTGTTATGGAAACACAAAACGAAAGGAATGTCGGGCCTATTTGTCCAACCATTTATCGTAGAAAATAAGATGTATCTTTTGGACGTGTGTACTATTTTTATTTACATGTTGTTAACAATTAATCGGTATCGGTAAAAACCAAAAGTCACATACGTTTCCATTTAAAAAAAGTCACATTTTTATAACTCCGTAGATAATATCGAAAAAATGTACGTAAAATGACTAATACTTAATAAATCAATGTAAAATGTGTAAAATAATATTGAAAACCAATGTCTTTCAAGTACATTTCATTTAAAATACTGAATATACAGATCTACACTACAGGCCATAAGTGAGAGGTCAGTAGATGAAATTTAAAAAACATGCACGCTTAGTGAAACAAAACGTATATTTCCACAAAACTATATCTACGAGACAAATGAACAGTTTTCCTTATAAAATAAAATAATTTCAACATATTCTGTAGAATTTCTTATCATATTCGACTTTCGTCGAAGTATCCACCTCTGCGCTTAATGATTTCTTTACAAATATTAGGCAACCGCGATACAAGTTTCTGGAGCGTATCCATTGGTAAATTATTCCACACCCTTGTAAGTTGCTCCCAAAGCTGTTTCTGCGATTGTGGACAGCTTTCTCTCACGTTTCTATCTAATTCATCCCGCTGTAATTCGATAGGGTTGAGATCGGGTGATTGTGGTGGCCAATTCATATTTATCAGCACCCCTTCCTCCTCTTTTTGATTCACATAGTTTTTACAAAGTTGGGAAGTGTGTTTGGGATCATTATCTTGTTGTAGGTGAAAACCTTCACCAATTAACCTTAATCCAGACTGAATTGCATGTTCCTCCAAAATCTTCAGGTACCCCTCTTTTTTTAAAATGCCTTCAATGCGGTACAAATCTCCGACACCATCAAAGGAAGGATCCCCAAACAAGCACAGATCCTCCCTCGTGTTAAACAGTTGGCACTACACATTCGGGTAACATCCTTTCACCCACTTGTCTTCGAACGAAAACTCGTCGATTACTACCAAACACTTGGAACTTTGACTCATCGGTCCATAACACCTGCTTCCACATTTCCATGTCCCAGTGTTGATGGTCCTGGGCCCATTGTTACCGTTTTTTACGATTTCGTGGATTTAATAATGGTTTTCGAGCTGCAATACGCCCATGTAGTCCCGCCTTTGTCAAACGTCGTTTTACAGTAGTCAGTGACACCGGCTTTCGACGGCCTTCATTCAGCTCTGCTCGAAACTGAGGAGCTGTGAGGCGCCTATTTCGTGTTGATAGTATTTTTAGGCGCAAATCCTCTTGTCTGGTAGTTATCCTTGGCCTTCCGCAACGTTTTATTGGTTGTAATGATCCACTTTGTGAATATCGTTTCACTGTTCCTTGCACCGCGTGATAAGATAAATTTAACTTTTGGGCTATTTGCCGCAGTGAAAATTTTTCACCATATAGCGTTATTATAGAACTACGAGTTCCTGCGCTAAGTTCCTTTCTTTTCGGCATTTTTGTAAGTTACTTTTACGTCTGTTCTCAAATACTCGTATTGCAACTTACTCGGACAAATGCTGCACGAAAACTAATTTTTGAATTGCTAAATAGTTTACTATGAATTCCTAATGGCATTATAATAATATTGCGTTGTAAACCCTATTAAATTTGTTGGGGTACATAAAATATTTCTATTAAATAGACGCCATAAAACTATTAAAAGGATTTACAATATTTTTCAGAAACAAATATATTTATCTAATTTATAATAATAATCCGAATAATCCTTCTCAGAATTACATTTACAACTGTTATTTCAATTATTCTCACCAAAACAGGTAAGAGTCTAAGGGATGTGGCTAAAATACAAGTGTTTTGTTATTTATGATCAGTGATCCCTCACTTATAGCCTGTAGTGTATGTCAATACCTCAGTGTACTTTTAGAACTAACAACGCTCTAGGAAATTAATTAAAAAGAATAAAGACAAAATAAATAAATCCAGCAAATCAGGAGTCTATAAGCTTGCTTGTGTTAATTACTTTAAGATGTACATTACTGTGCAAAGGAAAGAAGCACCTTCTTGAATTTTACAAGAAGCTATTATAAAAGGATAAATAATATTCTTACACAAGTTGAAATTTTTTTTAATGTATAAAAACTAACACATATCGATATTTAAACATAAACAACTTAAATTTTCAATATTTTGTATGACCACCATTATTTTTATGGTATCTTGCATTCGTCTTAGTAGGTTTCCATTAATGAATTAATGAAACTTTCAGGAATATTGTACCACTCTCCCTATAGTATGTTCCACAGTTCATTTTTGTTCTTTGGCTCCCTGTAACACTTTTTTCTGTCAAGATAATCTCACACATGCTCGATTATATTTAAATTAGAACTTTGAGGTGGTCATATCATAGTTTGCAACACCCCATTTGCTTCCTGCTGTGTTAAATAAGTTTTCACAAGTTTTAAGGTATGCTTGGGATCATTATCTTGCTGTAGAATGAAATTACGGCGAAAATTACCCGTACGAAAACGAACTCCGTACGCGATCCGTACCGTTGAGAACCAAAATGTACACTCAACGGTGGTTCTCAACGGTACGGATCACGTACGGAGTTCGTTTTCGTATGGGTAATTTTCGCCGTAGTTTACCAGGTGCGACACTTTTTAATTGCTGATGATGACAACTTAGCTGTCGAAATACGTATACAGAATACGAAAATTAATGTGGCAAGGGATTATATATCCACCTTCAGTGATTAAATGAATCAACCACAGGCTCCATCAAACTTACCCTCAAAATCTCAGTTTGTGGCTGAATAACATCCAAACTGCACACAAATTTTCATGAATTTCCTTCTTACAGACTGATCTAAACTATAATGAATTGAAATATGTCAATTGTAAATATTTCACCATGTACTACTAACTGTTAAACACTAAAGACTCAGTCCCCATTTGGGGATGATGGCAGTTAATGGGTTAAGGTCGTATACCGAAGTTCCATTATTTTGAAATGTTTAGGTGCAAGAAGCGAACTGTACCTATAAGAATACAGTTTATATATCAATTATTATTTATAATGTTAATTGCTATTTAGTGAATAAATATTAATTATGGAAATGAGCGACGATATTTAAACAATTGTTAATCTTTTAAAAAGCAAGCGCCTAAAGAGGACGTCAAATATACCAAAGCACAATTTTCTATGCACCTGTTAGCGTTATAGATGTCACGTTACTAAATCCGCACTAATTATTGGTCTTTTACATATAATATACCGCATATATAACACGTCTGGATTTATATAATGGCTTTTTTGAGCTGCGCTTCCATTAAAATGTTTGTCTATTAATAAACCGACACACATTTGTGGGCTGGTGGCAGTTTTCGCCTTGTTTAAACTTTACGACCGCACAGTTAATGATCTAATTTGAAATGAGCCTGGTATTAAACTTAAATATTATCTTCAATTTTTTCCTCCGCCCGAATTGAATTTTATTTAAGTCCGTCTGCTATGCTAACGCGTCAAGTTTTAAATACAAGCTTGAGTATATCGTCTTGATCGACGATAAAATTCCGTTCCCTTAAGGGAATCGCGCGCGGCAGTAGGTGGCTGACTTTTTTTCAGCGACTCACTATCTAGAAACATCCAAGTCAGAAACGGAAACATCATACGGTTCCCGGTGATGTTTTCCCAACCGGGGAGGAGAATTTATCTTCACGTTTATGCGTGTACGTGTTTGGAACGGCATCGAGGCGCAAAAGTAATCAACCAGGGGCCTGTAGAAATATTAAGTGTAAAAGGAAACGAGCTCCAACTTTACGAGTGCGTATTTGACTGCATATGTTTGAATAAAAACTGTATATTGTGTTTAAAAGTAATTTCAATCCTTCGTTTTTTAAACAGAAACTCGACTAAACAATTACCGAAATACATACGCGCCTTCCCTGTGTTTGGTGTTAGTTTTACTTCATAATTGTTGTTTATTTTAGTTTATGTTGTATAGAAATATTATATTAACAACAACAATATACGGGGCAAATCTAAATAGTCACCAATATTTTTAAATGAAAATGTAGATCCTATATACACAACTGGCCATGAGTGTTTGCCCATCCAAAAAATAATAGAAAAACAAGTGAAATATTTACTGCAAAATTAAATTTTTTTTATGTAATTATACAAAATGTTTTTAAATCTTTAAAAAAATAATATTTTATCAAACAATTTTAAGTAAGAAAACAAGAAAATTCCTGTTTATTACACCGTTTTAATTAAAGTAGAAATTGATGAAAAAAATCGTTCCCTCGGAGGGGAATCGAACCCCCGTCCGCCGCTTACTGGGGAAGGTGCTCTACCATTAAGCTACCAACAACAAATTTCATGGTCTTATTATTATCAAATACTTATGCAATTGCATATGTTACATATGTACGCGTATATTACGTACATTCATGTAAATTAATGAAAATCTACAATATCCTGCTTATTACGCTGTTTTAATTAAGCCAGAAATTAGTCATCGTGAAATGCACGTAATTGTGTATATACACGTGTGTGTGTATATATACAATTGCATACGTACTTCATAATGAGACCTACGTGAGGGCACCACTAATCAAATGTAAGTACTAAAAATGAACCTCCATCTTTAGTTAACCTAAATCCAAAGTTTCAGTGCGATATGTGTGGTGTTGTAGCTTCAACGAACTGTCAAAGTTGACAAGTTAGTTGAAAAATGAGATTAAACTGAGAACATTTTCGCGGAATAATTTTTGATAATTTTCGAAGACAATTATCTCAACAAGAATGCCTTGCCGAGTCGGTTTCTATTTTCGGCAATGAAGCACCACGTCACTCAACAATTTCTCGTTGGTATGAGGATTTCAAACGTGGACGTATTACTTTTAGCGACGATCCAAGAGTAAGTTCACCAAAAACGGCAGCCACTCAGGAAAACGTCGATGCTGTGCGCAAGATCATCAACGAAGATTGACATCGCCAAATTGAAGCATTATTGGGGATTTCAAAGACCTCAGTGCCAAAAATTTTGCATAAAGAATTGTGTGTAAAAAAATTAGTTTCCCGTTGGATACCGCATCTCTTGACCGAAGAACAGAAAGCAGCTAGGGTGAATTGGTGTCAAAAAAGTCTAGATCACTTCAACGCCGAAAACTCTAAAAACGTGTACAACATTGTCAACGGTGATGAATCTCGGATTTACTCATAAGAGCCAAAAAATAAGCGCCGGTCGTCTGTTTGGGTGTTCTAAGGTGAAGAAAGGCCGACAAAAACCATCCGTTCTCGAAGTATCTCCAAAAAATGGTCGCAACATTTGTCTCGAAAGCAGGTTATCTAGCAACAATTCCTCTTACAAGATCAAAGAACTGTTACTGCTGACTGGTATACAATTCAAAAACGCCGTACCAACAAACGCGTGGACGAACTGCTTCCAGAGTTGGTTCGAGCGCACGCAAAAGTGCATTAATCTTCGTGGAGAATATTTCGAAAAATAATGAAGTCTTTAAAAGCTATGTACTCTTTTATTCCAGTTTTATTTGCAAAACTTGAAAGACAACACACGTACTATGGACTTTTAATTAGAGATCTGTTTTCACAATGAAATCTATGGCGAGTTTATGAATCGAATGTTACGTTTCTTGGTAGGTAGTAGTATGGTATCATAGTGTCGCACATTAACAAATGTTCGCGCGCTGACACTTTCGAATGTCCTAAAATCGATTCTGTAGTCAAAATTCGTCTAGCTCTTTTGGCATAATTTCAGGACAATACAAAATTTGAAATACCTCGTCCAATGTCCGAACGATTTTGCTCCTAAAAAGTATTGAAATCGTATTTTTACTAGTCAACACTACCGTCTTACTTACCACGGGAGCCAAATCCAAATCTTTTTATTTTGACATATATACATTACCGGTCATATTTATTTGCCCCCCCTTAGTTTTAGCCAAAATTATTAAACTATCAAATGTGTACTGAAAATTTATTTATTGTACCAATACAAGAGTAAAATAACCATAAAATAGTTACATTTTTCTTATATAAAAACTTTATCATTAATTATTATTAAATTTTGCTCTCATCAATATGCCCACCTTTATTTTTCATAATTGCGGCACATAACCGCGGCATCCTTTCAATTAATTTTTGCAGTGTATCTTCTGTAATTTGTGCCCAGGCTTCTTGAAGTTGTTCCCACAGTACAGTGGTGGATGATAGAGCCCGTTCTTGAACCTTCCGGTTCAATTCTTCCCAAAGAAGCTCTATTGGGTTCAGATCAGGACTTTGATCTGGCCATACCATTATAGAAATTTGCCCTTGCTCTTCTATTTGGCGCAAGTAATCGCCACACAATCTAGAAGTGTGTTTCGGATCGTTGTCCTGTTGAAATACAAAGTTTTCGCCAAGAATCCTTAGTCCTGAAGGAACAGCGTTATTTTCTAAAATTTCCTTGAAGCCTTCTTTTCTTAGGATTCCCTCAATTTTGACGAGATCGCCTACAGATCTTCCACCAAAACACTCCCAAATCATTACTGAACCTCCATGTTTTACGGTAGGCACAATACATTCTGGCAGTACTCTTTCTCCTGCGGATCTTCTTACGAATATTCGCCTTTTACTACCGAAAAGTTCAAACTTCGATTACTCTGTCCACAACACATTATTCCACTGATCGATCGTCCAATTCTTATGTTCTTTAGCCCAATTTAGTCGTTTTATCTTGTTTTGCTTTCGTAGTAGTGGTTTTCGCAGAGCAATTCTTCCGTATAAACCCGCTTGCCTTAACCTTCTCTGTACCGTGGACACACTAATTGGTTTAGTACGCGCTCTATTCATCTCAGCAGCAATTTCTGGTGCTGTTTTTCGTCTATCGCGTCTACTTATCCGTATTAGATGCCGGTCATCTGCAGATGTCGTCGCTTTGCGTCGTCCAGATCTTCTTTTGTTGGAAAATGTACCACTTTCTTCAAATTTTTTAACGTTATAATCAACGGTTCTGCGATTTAATCGTAATTCTTTTGCAATTTTGGGATTACTTTTACCCGTACGATGATAAGCAAATAAAAACTCATAGCACGCACTTCAACAGATAATTCCTTCCTCTTCGGCATTGCATTAAAATATTCACAATAACTCACTATTTCACTGTTTTCGTAACAAAAGATGAACGATGACTGACAAGTTAGTACAATAACACAATATTGGTAATACCTTTCGGAAATGCAGGTAAAACTGTTAATACTGTAGGGATTAGCCTATATAATATTTATGGTATTTTTCCAATTTATGACACCTTTACGATATATCATAAACAATTTAAGATTTTCGTAGAAATTCATATGGAATTACTTCCACTAATAATATTGTTGAATAATTATAATACGGATTTTTCAAAAGATAATCCGTATTTCAGGAAACACATAAAATTGGGGTTGGCAAATAAATATGACCGGTAGTGTATACTATATAAGCATTAAATAAAATCAAAGAAAAGAATTTTTCGCATATTACACGGACTGCTATATTTAATCGAATGCAAATTTTAACGACTACGTCCAGGAAATAATGCGTTTTTGTACTACTATGTTGTGAATTTGATATACTCCGATTGCCAGCTTTGTTTACATCCCATTGTTATAAAGACTATTCTACGTGAATTCGGCAGATATATTTTCGTGTACATCGTAAACCTTCTTGTGGTACATACTGTACATATACCAAAGTTAAAAGTAAACTGTTAGAATCGATTATTTCTACATATAACAGCATTTATTAAAAGGATATATTTATAGCAAGATTACGAAATCTGCTACATTAGTAGGTAGATTTGTCAGTATTTATTGGTAACGATTTCACTCCTTATTCCAAGGTTGTCATCGCGCTTTTACGGTTTTCTTCAATACTGGAGCTGCCGCAACAAACGTTTTACGACACGCCTCGATTTAAACCTCGTGTCGTACTCCTGATCGTTTAATCTCTGATGTTATCTGTTGTTTTTTTTTGTACCTGAGATTAGGTTAAAAACTTAGTAGTTATTTTCGTTTTTTGTATTTCGATTTCATGTATGTATATTATTCTAATGTTTTAATGTATTCTTTTCTGTTTTAATATGTTTATTATTTTGTTATAACTATAAACTTTATTCCATTTACTGAGTATTTCGAAATATCCAATAAAAATGAATGAAGTTTATAGTTAATGTTTTAGTGTTCAAAAACATGAGGTTATTATAACACAAAAATTACAGAGTAAATAAGAAATACAGTTAGACTGTGCTATAACATAATTACGTACCTACAACTTTTTTCTTTATACATTTTTCTAAAGACAATAGCAGCAGAGCCATAGGCACCGAACAAAATTACAAAAAAAATGATTTTTGCAAGATATCCATTTAGACATGCATATTTTCCAAAAAAGCTCACTAAATTGAAGTTGTAAAACTGCAATTCTTTTTCCCATTCAATCGTATCCCTATCTTTGCTATAGTCTATATCACGAACAGATAGACTAATAACTATAACTAACCAGCACGTGATCGTTTTCTGGTGGGTTAAGCACATATAAATATTGCAAAGTTGAAGCCTTGTTTACACATAAGCGCTACATGTGTTGCAGCTGAGTTTGTTTTGAACAAGTTTGAGGTTATATTATAGTTTCTGACATTGTTTCTATATTTGGTTATTACTAGCGTTTATAATTTGTAATTGTCCTTCTCAAGACATTGAAAAGTATAGAAAAGTGTTGGTAAGAAGTAAAGTAAAACTTTAAAAACTCGTAGATGGATACTTTCTTGTAGTTTTAGAGAACGTGCATTTGTTTCGTATAATCGTACAGATGGCAGAGTTACCATTAAGAAAGTGGAAGAGAAGCCATTTTAACGTGACCAATAAGCAGTCGATATTGAATATATTCAAAATATATAAACTACAAGAGTGGTCCTAGAAGTACACCCAACAAAGAAAATACAAACATTTTGGAAAGAAATGTATTTATTTTTCAACATAATCTCCTTTCAGCTCTGTAAACTTTTCCCAGCGATGTTCAATAAGTTTGATACCCTTCCTATATAAGAACTGTCTTGCTCCTCAAAATATCCATTAACTGCCGACATCACTTCTTCATCGTTGAAAAATCTTTGACCACTGAGACATTTTTTCAAGTTTGGGAACAGAAAATAATCTGAGGGGGTTAAATCTGGCGAATAGGGTGCATGAGATAGCAATTCAAACTTTAATTCATTAATTTTGGCCATTGCAATAACGGATTTGTGAGCTGGTGCATTGTCTCAATGAAACAACACTTTCTCCTTAGCCAAATGCGCCCGTTTTTGCTTGATTTCTTCGCTCAAACGTATAAATAAGTTCGCATAATATTCGCCGTTGATAGTTTTTGCTTTTTCAAGATAGTCAATGAAAATTATTCCACGCGTATCCCCAAAAACCGATGCCATGACCTTGTCTGCAGATGAAACGATCTTCGCCTTCTTTGGAGCCGGTTCCCCTTTTGAGTCGATTGTTTTGATTGTTCTTTTGCCTCGGGTGTGAAATGATAACCCATGTTTCAATAATGGTTATGAAACGGCGCAAAAATTCTGCTTTGTTGCCGTGAAACTTCGCTAAACACTGAATTGAAACATTTTCACGACATTGTTTTTGCACGAATGTGGACAAATGTGGCACCCATCTTGCACGGAGCTTTCTCATGTCCAAATTTTCAGATAATATGCGATTTACCGCACTTTTTGAAATGCCTACTATGTCTGTTAGCTCGCGCACTTTCAGCTGACGATCAGTCAGTACCGCTTTGTGGATTTTCTTCACAATTTCTGGAGTCGTAACCTCATTTGGTCGACCACTGCGATGGTCGTCTTGGCAGCTCGTACGGCCTCGTTTAAAATCTGCTACCTAATATTTCACTGTTGTAAACGAAGCAATAGACCCACCCAGAGTAGAATCCAGTTCAGCTTTTATATCGATTGGCCTGAGGCCTTTCAAATAAAGGTATTATATCACGTAACGATTACCAATTTTCTCCATTTTCACAAATTCACTGAAAACGGTCCCTATTGATGGCTGCCAAACAAATACTAAACAACGTGGCGTCTTCAAACTTGAAATATATGCTTTATAGATTGTGTACTTTCTAATACAGTGATATTTTTCTAATTACTACCGCCACCTCTAGGTCAGGCCGAGTACTTATTGTATAACCCTCGTATACATGTCATGGCGCTCTCACAAATAAATTTTTCATTACGATAACTAAAATCTTTTTTAAATTTGAAAGAATGAATTTAATAACTCGTAATAATTTAAGGTATATTTCGTTAACGAGACTAATTAAAAATAATCTATATTAATTTTCAACATTTATTATTAAAGAAACCAGTTTAAACTTTCACTATTATCGTTATTATAACAACCTTTTTTGGGGATAATTTTTTTGACTACAGGTAAATAAATAATACAATAATTGTGTATGTGTAAATCAGACTTTCGTAGCTGATATTTTGTGTCAAAAATATTCACGTGATTTAGTCGTGATTAGTCTATCTGTTCGTGACAAGATTCACACGGTATTTCGCTTGTTTTATATACGTCCTATGTATTTGAGACTTAGAAAAACAAAAGTCATTCAATTTTTTTTGACTTCATTTAATAACCTGTACAAATAAGTACAACGACCAGTTAAAAATTAAATTTAATTATTTTTTAGCAATTCAATTAATCGGAGTCTGTATTAAGGCCATGCGTGCGTCCGTTAAAGTGAAGAATGTTGTTAATTTTAATTGCCACCGCATAAATAATATCATTGTTATCTAAAATTATTCCGTCGAACATATCGAAGTTAATGTTATTCAAATTAGGCAATGTTAGTTCGTCTGTACAGACCTTGACTCGACACGCTCGGAACGAGATAAGAGATTATGTTTATTTTCGAGCGTGAAAAGGATGCTGTACAGGTGGGACATACAATGCCCAGGAGTTTTGTTGCTTCTTCCTTCTTAGAAACGAGACTTGTTGATTTTTTCTTCTCGTCTGTTTATACAACACCTTAGTTCAATTAAGATATTGAATTAGATAGACTCAACTAACCGGTATAATAATATTTTTCGAGCTAGTAGACTTCCCGTATATGATTGAACGAAAGACCAAGATGTCTTCTTCAACTACACTTACGTATACCTGTATAAGTGTGATCTAAATATTCCTACAGTGTATCTTCGTCTTTCAAAATATTCTATTTGCTATGCATATCGGTTTTTTTTTTAAATAAATTCCAGTAATAATTACTCTGAATATCAAATTTGTTACATGTGTATTTAATTTATGAAAAATATGTGGACAAAAACTAGAGAGTGATACGAGGGAGCGTTTCTATATTCGCGGAATGGGGGACAAGGGGTGGAAATAAAAAAACCAAATTATTTTTCTTTTTCAATATATTCACCTGCAAGACGGATACATTTTTCACATCTTTCAATTAATTTATTTATACCCTCATAAAAAAATGATTTCTCTTTATCTGCAAAATACGCCGAAACTGCCTCCTTGACTTCATCATCGGCAGTAAATTTTTTACCCCGCAGCTCTTTTTTCATTTTCGGAAACAGGTAATAATCACTCGGGGCCAGGTCTGGGCTGTAGGGTGGGTGATTCACAATTTCGAAGCCCACCTTATGCAGGGCAGCTAACGCAACGCGGCTTTTGTGGACGGGCGCGTTGTCGTGCAAAAGCAGAACACCTTTTGTCAATTTTCCCCGTCTTTTCTCTTTAATGGCTTCTTTTAGTCGCTCTAATATTGAAGCGTAATATTCTCCGGTTATAGAAACACCTTTATCTTTATAATCAATCAACAATATTCCTTCCGAGTCCCAAAATACCGTTGCCATGAGTTTCCCAGCTGATTGTGACACTTTAAATTTCTTGGGAGGTGCTGTGCCCTTTTTATGCCACTGCATGGAGTCTTGTTTGGACTCAGGTTCATAATGATGAACCCAAGTTTCGTCTCCATAGCTCGATAGCTCAAAGACTAACTGTCTAATAACAATGAAACTTCGTATTTATACTAATCATGAGTCGCTGCACAGGCCACGCCCCCAATGAGCCTACTCAGCCCTCTACAACCCGCTCATTCCGCGATTATAAAAACGCTCCCTCGTATGTTTGTTACTAGGTTGTGTACTAGAAGTCAGAAACTTTTCATATACCAATTAGAACTACACTCGTTGAAACAATTTTTAATTTCAGAATTTAAAGTGGAAAGTAAACTTGAATGGAGATTGTGGTTGATTAAATTAATCAATTAAGGGGTTAATATAACCTTTTTCCACAATCATTTTCTTAATCTTTATACATATTTCTACAATTAAGTTGCCATCATCAGCGGATAATTAATCACAGTGTGTGTTTGGCTTTCGACGGTATAAGTCTAATACGGACTTTATTTTTGGCTTTCGACAGTGTACGTCTGGTACGGACTTTCTTTCTGTGTGAATTTTGTCGTGGTTCCACGTGCGACACTGTGATTAATTATCTGCTGATGATGACAACTTAGTTGTCGAAATGCGTATACAGAATACGAAAATTATTGTGGCAATGAGTTATATATCAACCTTAAGTGATCAACTTAATCAACCACAGTCTCTTAAAAGTAAAAAGTGAAATTTACTTTTTACTTTAAATTCTGAAATTAAAAATTTTTTTAACAAAGGATGGACCTATGGACCACAACCGCGGAAGTCTACGTACCAAATTTTTTAACAAGCTCTTGTTTATATCAAGTGATAAGTGGTAACTCTAATTGGTATATATCTGACTTTTAGTACTTTATCTATATTGAGCAACAAATTATTATCTAAATTCGAACGTTTAAGGCATGTTAGATCGTTTTGTAAAGCTGCACAATCTTCAACATTCTCAAAACTACGAAAAATCTTTAAATCGTCCGCATATAGTGAACAATGCGATGTTACCACAGTATATGATATCATTTGCGAAGATAAGGAAGAGCAGCGGACCCAACATAGATCCTTGAGGTACTCCAAACCGTGATAAATATGGGCAAGATGTGAAATTATCGCCTCGTTCGACTAAACGGTTCGTTTTAGAGCGTGTCGAGGACACCTGGTAAAGGTTCAAGTACCGCTCGATCGACGCTTCGCAAAGGCTCGGAGCCAACTGCCGCCGGTCGTCAAGTTTCCCTGGCAGTATCCCACCACCATAACCGCCAGTTAAAATTCCCCTTCACTCCTCGGCCTAACCAAGAAAAAATTAGTCCGACTACTTTTGGGACGAACTGTATATAACTATGAATATTGCTCGTACACTTTAGAAAAATTAGAAATAATAGCAAAGGGATGATAGTTTATTTTCTATTTTATCACCTTTCTTGAAAACAGGAACAATTCTACCTCCTAATTGCGGAAAAACAAATGTAGTGTATGTAATGTATGATTGATAAATACCACGGGATATGACTCAAACAATTATTCAAAATTCCGTCAGTAGAATAATTCAAGTCGCAAATTATATGTGTATCAATCTGTATAACCTTGCTATAATCAGAGAGCATTTCCGCAACGTACAACAGGAAGTAACAGAAGATATTAATATGATATTTCACTTATATTAATATAATAAATGAGGCAAGCTTAGGATAGGTCTTGCTGTCAATATTTCATAATTGATCAGCCGATGCAACCTTTAGAGTGGTTCAGATTTTTTTATAGAATTATAAAGAAAATTTTACTAATTTATTTATTATAACATATAGTATTAGAATATATCGTAAGAACGCCTTAGATGCGTCAATCTCAAATTCACTGGAATAAATACTAAATTTCAGTAATATCTAGCTTATGATACGGACACCAATTATGGCAGAATTGTCAGGATAATAAATACTGATGCTAGAAAAAGACTGATAGGGTGCTAACCCGTTCCTAGATATTGTACCAGCTTGAGTACAGAAAAAAGGTAATGTTTAAAACGCATAAATTTTACGAGAAGTGAAATTACGCAACATTTCTTTTGGTTTTGCATTCAACATAATGTGTTTAAAAAGCACGCAACAAAAAAGTGTTTAGAAATAGTACCGTTACTGTATATTTTGTTTAGTTTTACTACCTTTGCGTCAATTTTGCAAATATTAGCTTGGTCAGTGATTATTCAGCTGCGTGGAGTAAAACCTGTTATATTGTAAATAAGTGTTTGTTATAGTTTTGCATAGGGAAATAACTGTGTTTCCAATTTATAAAAAGGTGAAAGGTAAAAAACTAAATGGAACGACGCTGAGTGAGTAGATAAATTAGTGTACTCAATTGAGTACAATGGCTTATTGGGTATGCTTTTTTTTTTAGATTTTTGCCCATAAAAAAATTGAATTCGCTACTATAAAAGTGTCAAGTTTTCGCGGCAGACATTTCAATATCTTGAGCTGTGCATTGAATTATGTTGAAGCTGAGAAAAGTCACCGCGAATTTGAAATTGCTATTATACTTCCGCATTATAACACAGATGAAGAAGAAGGTGTCGCCGAAAATATTAAAGTTGACCGTATACCGTACGATGTGCCAGGTGAAATAGAGGTATTTTGTGGCAGCGATAGCGAAGACGATATTCCACTTGAACAATTAAAAAAATTTTAAAATAATAAAAATTCGAGGAAAGAAATGGTGGTGGCCGCTTTTTACCACAATGTTGAGTTTCGTTGTGGTCAAGGCGTGGAAATTATATAAAACTACAAACAAGTCCCAAATGGACCTGTTTCAGTTTCAGCGTCATATTGTTCGCTACTATCTTCGAAATTACACGCAGACACTGCCAACTTCGAAACGCTCGCTAGCACTTGGTGTAGCTACTATTGCTGGAAACCACTTCCCCAAGAGAATAAAAAAACCCTTTACAATGCCGCGAATGCCATAGTAGAATTAGATGGATGTGTGAACAATGTGACGCTGCACTTTGTCTAGAAAGGGAGTGTTTTAAAATATATCGCACTAAAAAATAAGCATACTAATTAAGCCATTGTACTAGTTTGGGTACAGCTCCAAAACCACAGTTCCTAAATTTTTTTATAAATTTTTAATTTTTTATATGCCTTATGTATATTTTAACTAAATTAAATAAATGAATTAAACAAGTTTTCATTTTTAATTGCCTTAGTTTTTAATGGGTTAAACAAGCTAACATGAATAAAAACATCGAAACACATGCAATACTGCTATCTGCTTCTGGGCTTCCAGGTTGGCACCGCGTTACTTGTATATCTGCCGACTACATGTATTGTAACTATTTACTTATTGTAAGTACTTGAAGATTTCCTAAAAGTGGTGAAAATAAATATGTAATTGCCCATCCTGAGTGGAGGGACTTCAAAAAAAAAAAGACCCTTAAAGTTGTCTGTGAAATTTTTAATTATGTCTTAATATTTGTCAATAAAAACGATTATACGAAATCATATATGTTTATGATAGTAATATTATTTTCACTCAGATATCATGTAAGGTAAATATGTATTTCACGTACAATCTTTTATAGTTTTTAAATTTCTAAATTTTCCAAGTCTAAGTAGCATTCGAGTACTTTGAAAACCTGAAGGGCTTAGAAAAGAGCACCTACAAGTACCTGAAATACGAGGATATTGTCCTAACAGACGGAACTAGTCACAGTGTATAATAGTGTGAAATTTATGCAATATGTTTTGTTTAGTCCTTAGTGTTTTATTTATTCCCTAATCTAATGGAATTTCAAAAAGTAACAAGTTCAACTATTTGCAAATATTAATGTATATTAAGCAGAAAAATAAATTAAAGAAGAAATGAAACAATGCCTAACACAAAACTTATTCTCAAAAAAGTTTGAATGAAACTTGGTTCTCTGTAGAAATATCAAGTACTGAATATTTTCCACCTACTTACGACATCGTCAAATCTGCTTAGCCCATATGGTCTAATAGCAACAGAAATAAAACAAACTCACTAATTTAAAGTAAACAAAACCGGCACAGTGTCGCACAGGAACATGAACTGAAATACTGTCAAATGTTAGATCCTGATTAATAATTAATCAGGATCTAATATTATATTTTTTCCGCGGGCCAGAATCGTAACAAGGCAACGCGCGACCTTGTGATGCAAACGTTATTTATATTACTTATGTTTCGTTTTATAAATAACACATATTATTCACAGCTGTTGTTGCGTAGCGCAAAATGGATAAGACTGACAAAATGTCTGCAGCACGACGTAAGTTTGCATATTTGTCTCGGAGAGCAATGTACGCCGTACTGAAAAGATGTTTTCATATTTAGAAAATGACCGCTCGAAATCTATGGTTGTCATACACGCATAACTAAAATAATCTTTAGAAATAGATAACGGATCTATACACACACGCACGCACCATCGCGAATTTGTCTTCATTTGGTGCAATCGAAATCTTTATAACACTCGAACTTTTCTACAACACACATATTTTTTATGTGACTTATACCACATAGTGAGTGTACATCGTCCACAATTTGCATCAACTCCACTAACAACAACACATTGTTTTGAAATTTTTCTATTGAATCAAATAAATTTTTATTATTGTCTTAAATTTGTTTAAAATCGGTTTCAACGGAAGTATTTTCCAATCTTTTCTGACTTTCCTTAGTTGCTGCAGCTTCGCATGGTATGAATCCATAGAACCACAGATATTATTTGTTGGAAATTCTCGCAGTAATAGGACGCCACTTTCAACCATGTTCCTCAACGTCTGAGAATTGGCTCTGGTGGCTCAGAAATACCGGGGTACCGTCTGTGGATTTCTCGAATTCGTTTGGGAGATTTCAAAAACACTCTTTTAGTATTTGAAATCAATGTGTACACCTCTGGATAACATTGCCGAATACTTTGATCTAGAAAGTATAAAGCATAAATTTTACACGTCACATGTAAAAGTCCCTCACACTTGCCTCTAAGGGCACGCCCTACAGTACACATTGTCACTGCACCATCGCTCACAAACATCAACAGTTGATCAGTTGAAGGTTGAAACTTTTTTAGCGAATGCAGCACTATTTTCATAATTGCTTCGCCAATGCACTTTTCATTTCTTTTGTTAGCTAAAACAATTGGAAATGTCGATTTAGCAGAATCTAGAATACGTACTATAATTAATATTCGAAATAAAATGTTTTTTTTCAATCTCTTGCTTTGCAGACACATAACCACAGCTGTTTATCTTTTACTACAGCTTTGATCATGTTATTGATGTCTTTATGCACAATTAGCATATGACTCTGTAACGCTCTCCGGGATGGTAGACACTCTTTCTATTTTTTTTTACAATCGCGTTTGTCCCAACACTGTTTTATCGCAAACTTTACAGTATATCTTAGCACCATTATACTACAAACCGGGAAATTCAACAATAAACTTTCGCATTACGTCAACTAATTATATCCGTTTTCCCCTTACTCACATCCGTCATGCTTAATAATTATAAGTTTGCCTTTTGTAAAAATACATTAATACTAACTTATAATTCTACACTTCATCTGTTTTATTACATTACACTGATGGGGGCGTTGCGTAGTCAGTACAAACATGGCCCGTGAGAAAACACCCCAACTTTAATAATTACAACGAGCTTCAAATTCATCTACAATAGATGAGAGAGTTAGTAAAAAGGTCGAAGCACTTACAAAGCAATTACAGGAAACGCCAGTTTTTTTCCTAGAAATGAATATAAACAAAATATAGTAAATAAACGTTAGATAGCCGTATTTTTCGGTTTATTCGCTTGTTTTTAAATTATATTAGTTGAAGGAAAGAACATTTAAAAATTATGGCTTATTTTGACGCTATTTTTATGACCAGGGACTGTATATATATCTCCGAAACTCAAATTTACCTTTTGAATCGAACATATCCAAAGCGTGTATTTGAAAAAGAGTTATGCAGTGAGAAGGTTGGCCTGTCCAGAAATTTATTTGTGTTTCAATGTGATGTATAATGCGACATCTTTTGAACATACAACGAAATACACGTACCTGTTTTTGTAAGTTGTACGGAGGTCCGTACAGTTTTCGAAAACATTATTTACATAAACATAATGCAAATTCCACTAAGGCAATGAGTGAGCAGTTTAAAAACACAAGTTAACATCAATAAATGATCGTCTTGTGGTACCGTAACATTATCACGTGAAGAAACATACGAAAGCGCCATATGTGAGAATGTCATTCTTCTTCTGTCCGGTCACCTCCCACTTTATTAAACCGACAAGTAACGCCATCCACTTTGATTTTGTATGGACTTCATTTGCATCATCATAAATAATAAACGCTAAGGAGCTCGAGTGTTCGGTGTCTGGTATAATTTAAAATTCAAAATATGGTCGGCCGGAATAACAACGCGATAGAGTTATTTTCACACCGCACCCATTATACAATAGAGCAATAATTGAAATGTACGTTGAATAGTCATGTACTTGTAGACGAAACCTATTTAGCTTATTTTGGAAATTTGTGTTGTAATTTATCATTTGATGTCATCAAATTATTTAAGATATCCATCTTGTTTAAGATAATAATTTATTATCGTAAACGTGAGACGTAACAGAACGGGCCGTAGAAAATATATGACAAATGCTCTTACAGAATATTAAAATTCAATATTAATCGACTTCAACGACGTGTTTATAGAAAATCTTGAATATTCAAATACCTCCAGTGACATTCTTAATTATGTTCCTCCTTTTAGATTCGTTCTTAGAATTTCTCGTTAGACACTCTACTATTGAGTTGAATGTGTAGATTCGAAGGCAAAATTTAAATGCTTTTCTATATTAATAACTACTTTCTATTAAAATGTACACTACCGTCCATATTAATTCGGACAGCTAGTGAAATTTAATAAACTCTTCGAAATAATAATATAATTGACTTTAAATACGAGGGTGGCCGTTTATATTTCGGGAATAGCAAACAAAAAAAATTTTTTATTGTCGAAAATAGTTTTATTGCTTTTCAAAATATTCTCCTTGGAAATACACTTTTGCGTTCGTTTAAACCAATCAGAAAACAGTCGAACTGAAAAGTCCCCGGTCTACCATAGTAAAACACAGTTTTTTGGCAAAATTCGATTTTATTATTCAACATAGTTGCCTTCGAGGGCGATACATCGATTATAGCGTTCTTCCAACTTTTCGATACCATTTTTGTAGTACGAATTGTTTTTAGCCTCGAAATAGGCCTCAGTTTCGGCGATCACCTCCTCATCCCTGCTAAATTTCTTCCCAGCGAGCATTCTCTTGAGGTCTGCAAACAGGAAATAGTCGCTGGGGGCCACATCTGGAGAGTACGGTGGATGGGGAAGTAATTCGAAACCCAATTCACTTAATTTGGCCATTGTTTTCATTGATTTGTGACACGGTGCATTGTCTTGGTGAAACAGCACTTTCTTCTTCTTCATATGGGACCGTTTTTTTGCGATTTCGTTCTTCAAACGGTCCAATAACGCCCTATAATAGTCGCTATTGATGGACTGGCCCTTTTAAAGATAATCTATGAAAATTATTCCATGCGCATCCCAAAAAACTTTTCCAGCTGACTGTTGCGTCTTTCCACGCTTTGGAGCCGGTTCATCGCGTGCAGTCCACTCGGCTGACTGTCGATTGGACTCTGGAGTGTAGTGATGAATCCATGTTTCATCCATTGTCACATATCGACGCAAAAACTCGGTTTTATTACGATTTAACAACTTCAAACAGAGCTCAGAATCATTAACTCGTTGTTGTTTTTGATCGAATGTGAGCTCGCGCGGCACCCATTTTGCACAGAGCTTCCGCATGCCCAAATATTCATGCACGATGTGTCCAACACGTTCCTTTGATATCTTTAGGATGTCAGCTATCTCGATCAACTTTACTTTCCTGTCATTTAAAATGATTTTGCGAACTTTTTTGATGTTTTCGTCGGTAACAGCCTCTTTTGGTCGTCCACTACGTTCGCCGTCTTCGGTGCTCATTTCACCACGTTTAAACTTAGCATACCAATCAATTATGGTTGATTTTCCTGGCGCAGAGTCCGGAAACTCCTCATCAAGCCATGCTTTTGCTTCAACGGTATTTTTTCCCTTCAAAAACAGTACTTTATCAGCACACGAAATTCTTTTTTTTCCATTTTTTTAAATAACAAAAGTAGCTTCACTCTTAACTCAGTAACTAATGGTCGGATTGCTGTCAAATTTTGACACGTTTCGTTTGAAGGCTAGTACTATCTAAAAAACATATGGATTTAATAACAGTAACGCCATCTATGTGTCAGATCGGGGACTTTTCAGCCGACCTGGTAAAGGCGGTATCTTCAAAATATGAGTTTTAAATGCCTCTTCCGGCGTAGAAAACCGTTGGCCACGAAGCTTATTCTTCCCGTGTGGGAACAAAAAGATATCACAAGGTACTAAATCAGGGCTGTACAGCGGATGGCTCATCAATTCAATGTTTTGCCCGGTCAAATATTTAGTTGTTCGAACCGACCTGTGAGAGCTCGCATTGTCATGGTGGAGAATGATCTGTCGTTTTCGGTTTGTTTTACTTATTTCTTCAAAAACTTTTTGCAAACAAATAGTTGTGTACCATTCGGACCGTTCTACAACTCTCTAAAGGCACGGTTACAACGTCACCGGTTTTTCAGAAAAAACAGGCGACCATTTGTTTTGATGTGCTTCGAGCGCGAACAACTTTTCTTAGTTTTGGCTCATCTTGGAATACCCACACAGTCGACTGCTGTTTACTATCGGCCTCATACGTATAGATCCAAGATTCATCACTTGTGACGACTTTATAAAAGTTCTTTAAGGAACCGCCATTATATTTTTTGTGCATTTCTTGGCACCAATCGACGCAAGTCCTTTTTTGAGAGGTTATCAAATTATGTAGTACCCAACGTGAACACAGCTTCTTAACGGCTAAATGTTTATGCAGGATCTTATGCGCGCTGGTGTTACTAATGCCTAGAGATGCCTCGATCTCACGGTATGTCACATGACTATCTTGCATTTTCAATTCAGACACTGCATTAATGTTTTCCGACACAACAACATTTGTGGGACGACCTTCACAAAATTCATCGTCCAAAGAACGCCGTCCAAGTTTGAATTCACTATACCAACGATATACTGTAGTTTTCGATGGTGCTTCATCACCATATAAAGAATTCAGCTAGTCAATTCATTCTTGTTGAGATAATCCACGCCGAAAGTTATGCAAAATAATTGCTTGAAAATATTCGCGAGTTAATTCCATTTTTTCGCTGACATAAAATTTTCAAGTTACTGTCAACAATAGAAATAGCGACCGGATAATAAAACTGTCAAGGTAAATATATTGTTAAAAGGACAAACTTCACGATGCAGTCATCAGATCGGAGGCAACACTGTTAAGTGTTGTCTCCGATCGAACGGCTACCCTCATATTTACGAGATTTATAACCAATTGCAAGCAAATAACTATTATATTTTATGACGCACTGAGGTAACTCCTGGAAAAATCCGTACCGAAAATTCAGATAATATTGCAAGCAAAAAACTTGCGAAACTTATCTGCCCTGACCCCAAAGAGTCTTGTGTACCGAAACTTCATCTTTAACAATGAAGAACACATAATTTTAATTAAAGCTTCCTTATTCACTGACATATCTTAAGTTTATGAAATTCTTAAAATTTTTATTACTGTGAAGGCAAACGTCTCCAATTTCGTAATACCAACAAATACAGTGCATGAATTATATTTCCACTTCTCGGACAGAAATGAAACTATACGAGAGAAGGGCGTTCAGAGAAAGTACTTCTTTTTTTTATGAATGAAGAAAAATGTCTAATCGCACTATTGGAAAAGTCATTGGTGTATGGGGCTCACACACACTAAAAAAATCTCACTTCATCAAGGCGAAATTTATTCCGGAATCTCTGTGTGCATTACTCCAGGATGGTATCTTGGAAAACAACGGCAAAATATCCGTACGAAAACAAATGCCTCACAGAAAGCACATTCGTGTGCGTCTTGGCTTTCAACAGTACAGTTGTTGTTTTCGCACGGGTATTTTGCCGTAGTTTTCCAGGTGCGACACTGTTTAATTATCTGCCGATGATGACAACTTAGTTGTCGAAATACGTATACAGAATAGGAAAATTAATGTGGAAAAAGGTTATATATCAACCTTCGGTGATTAACTTAATCAACCACAGGCTCCATCAAAATTACCGATAATTAATTTGTTGCACCTTGTGTTTTAACATTTTTTGTAGTTGACGTTTCAAGATTATCAGACTTAAATATTTTATTCACTTGTTTTTGAATTACATTAATTGAAATAAAAGAAACTTTAAAAATTATCAAGATGGCGCCTAGTACCATGAAAATTAAATTATCACACCTTGTATTTTAGCTTTTTTTTTGTAGTCGACGCATCTGATTCACGCCACGTTTACCGTTTCTATTTATTAAATTTGCACTTAACTCTTATTAAGGCGTAAGAAAATATTTGCATATCGTCTTACCAGCTAGCTTTACATTTATGAAGCTAATTTAAACTTAACACGGAGATATAAGAATCCTTAATTAATTGAATGTTTTTTTCAAAAGTGGGACGTGGGTTTTTAGTGTCTCCTGCTGTAATAAATGTTTTAAATAGCGTGAATGAAGCCAAAAAGAATAAGTAGTAAACAAAAAGCACGAAACTCGTTCTCGAGACCTGAACATTAATATTACGACTACCTACAGATTTTTACTTGACTTTACTTCGAAATACATAAAGCTTATTGTTACGTTTTTTTGTTACGATGAATATAAATGTAGCTCTTAGAACGAACAATAAGTTACAATAAGAACCTCTATAGTTTATAAAATCTGGGATCCCATAAAATCGCGACAAATGAACAATGTTCGTATTGTAGTCGTGTAAGGAAATTATTAATCACGGAATAAAGACCGGAAAATTTCCTACGAATATACAAGAATGACATATCCGTATCTGTGTTGAAATCAAATCTGTACACGTTTACTATTTACGGCGTCGAATATATCATAAAATTCATTAAAAAACACCAATAAATTTCACCTACATAGATTTACTGTGTTCACTAATGCACATGTATTTCAACAGAACGGGAATATTTCATTCAGTGTTTGTGTGCGAGACCACGTGTTTAAAACATTAAAGTTATTTTCTTTGTATGTCCATCATTACCTGTTTGATCACTTTGTGTAAAACAATAATTAATTTACGTTAAAATAAGTACCTGACGAAATCTAGTAAAACACGGAATATATTTTTAAACTGCGTGTAAACATAATCCTGTAAATTCTGGTCAAAAATACATTTCCATTTGTATTTTTATCGCATATGTACAGTCAGTACCACAAGAACGTATCTCATATTACATACAGAAAACAACTGCTGCAAAGTAATTATTTATATTATCAATTAAAATATACAAAATATTAATATGTTGTGCTTTAATAGAATCTCTTATTTACTATTGTTTCGCGGTGTTTGGGCAATACAAAAGGTACTAAGAAAGTTTTGCAGTACAGCTTTGTTTATTTAATTTGTGATTTCCTCTACACTCAATACACCTCACCATCCTCCGAAACCAGTTCTGCCAAGTTTCACTAGGGAGTAAAGCACACTCGTTGTCCGAAGCTCGCAAAAGGTCCTCATCACTGGAAAACCGCCTCCTTTTCAGCTTCATTTTCACATGCGGGAGCAGTGCAAAGTCGCAGCGAGCAAGATCTGGACTGTAGGGATGGTGTTCAAGAAGTTTTAATTCTGTCGTGGTCAAATATTCGGTGCAGGTTTTGGCGCGGTGAGCCGGAGCATTATCGTGATGGAGGAACCAGGTGGCCATTCTTGATTTTGGCCGCAGATTCTTCATAGATCCAATTACTTTAGGCAGGCACTGTTCAGTAAACCACTTTGCTGTGACTGTCTTCTGTGTGTCCAAAACGACGTGTTCCACAATTCCACTCGATTTGAAAAATCATTTTCTTTACAGATCGGGATTATCTGACAACTACGGGTGTGTCATCATCATCAAAGACCCAAACTTTGTTTTGAGCTTTGATCGGCACATCGTAATAGTGCAGCCAAGTCTCGTCACCTGTCACGATGTTGTTCACATACAGAGATTGTCCCTTATTAAACTTTTTTAGCATCTCCTGGCACCAAGTCACACGTCGTGTCAACTGCTCTTCAGTCAGTCGATGCGACACCCAGAGAAAACAAAGTTTCTTCACGTGCAAATGATCATGCAGAATCGCACGAATTGCTGGTGTATTTACGCCTGTCCTCGCCAAGCATTTTCCTCACAGTAGTAACGTTTGCCTCCGTAACTGACGTTCTTGGCCTTCCCGGCCTCTTAGCATCCTCCACAGTTAAATTTCCCCTTTGGAATTCTCTATACCACCTGAATATCGTTGCGCGATGTGGACAAACATCACCTAGTGCAAGAGTCATTTCTTCGAAGCACTGGTCTATGTTTAAACCACGCACGAAATTATAACGCAAAAGTGCCCTTATCTCATTTCGTGACCGTGAAACTTCAGATATTCTATTGTATCTGGCGATGAGACGTGGTATTTCCAATATGATCCAGAGACCAAGCGTCAAAGCTCTGAGTAGAAGCATCCAAGTGAAGAAGGACCGAAGAAAAGCCGTTCGGAGAAGTCACAGGTGAAGACAATATTGATTTATTTTTATGATTCGTGAGGTATAATGCGCAAAGAGTTCGTATCAACCAGTCAAACAGTCAATGCTGTACATTATCTTGGTGTTACGATGCGTCTTTTAGCGCGTATTCATCGTGTTCACCCTCAATATCGTGAAAATGGTAGCTGGCGTTTGTTAATGCACCATCTCATCGCTCGACGCTTATCACTGATTGTCTAACTACAAATGGCATTTTGACCATCAACCATTCACCGATTTGGCCTCCTGTGATTTCTATCTATTCTTCAAACTACATTTGTCGATGAAAGAACAAAGTTATGCCGACGTCTAAGGCATTAACGAGGCGTCGAGAGCGATCTTGAAGGACAACTCTAAAGTTGAACTTCAAAATTCATTTTAATTCTTGTAATTCTCAAATAATTCAGGGTCCTCTGTCTTATAAATTGGTTTTACAATTGAGTACTTATTATATTCATAATAATCTGCTGATGATGATAACTTAGTTGTGATTACCGAATACGAACATTTGATGTGGCAAGGGGTTTTATTTACCTTATTTGGTTAATATAATATTTCTGTCACTTTCCTTGAAATGTGTATGTTGTGTGTTTCAAAGCACATAGTATATGGATGTATCAGGTTGTTACAAATGTAATATCCGTTTTTTCCTTCAGTCTGAACTGAATCACACCTGCCTGAAGACGTGTATGTTTTTGGTGAAAATTATTATTGTATTTGTAGAAAAGGGTATTTATTTTGAAGTGTCTACCTCTTTCATTTCTTGGAAAGATTAATACACCTGTCCTTGTCTCGCCTATGGAAATGCTGTCGGCAAGAGATATTCGGGCAATTTACCTCTTTCAATTTAAAAAGGGATTAAATGCAGCTGCAGCAACACCAGAAACTAATCAGACGTTCGGTGAAACCACGTGTAATGAACGGACATTACAGCGATGGTTAAAAAAATTCAGCGAGGGAAATTTTGATTTGGAAAATGAACCTCGCGGATATGCGCGTAGCACCTTTAATGACGACGAGCTGCGTGTAGAAGTTGAAAGTAATCCGGCGACAACAATGCGTAGCCTTGCAGAAACATTTCAAGTGTCCATTGCCACCATTAGTCGTCACCTTTCTTCGATTGGCAAAGTAAAGAAATTCGATCGATGGGTGCCGCACCAATTAAAGGAAGCCAATAAGCTCCGTCGATTAGAGGTGGCTACCTCTTTGGCTAATCGACAGAATGTTGAACCGTTTCTGCATCGAGTGGTAACGTGTGACGAAAAGTGGATACTTTATGATAATCGGAGACGGTCAGGACAATGGTTAGATCGAGGTGAAGCACCAAGATAGCATGCCGAGCATCACTTCACCCGCGAAAGATTATGGTGACTGTATGGTGGGCCAGTAAGGGTATTATTCACTATTCATTTTTGCAACCTGGTGAAACCATCACGGCAGCGTCCTATTGTGCCGAACTGGAAACTATGCATGGAAAATTGAACCGCTTGCAGCCCTCACTAGTCAATAGACATGGACCCATACTTCTTCATGATAATGCAAGACCTCATGTTGCACGACAGACAATCCAAAAACTTTCGGAATTTGGTTACGAAATTCTCCCTCGCCCACCTTATTCACCTGACCTTTCGCCAACTGATTTTCATTTTTTCCGAAGTTTAGACAATCGCTTAAAAAATAGGGACTTCCCTGACCGGGAGTCTGTAATAGCAGTGTTTGAGCAATATGTGAGCCGTCAAAACCTAGATTTCTTCTCAAAGGGAATTTTTCAGCTTCCAGGCCGTTGGCAACAAACTATTGATGTAAATGGAGACTATTTTGCAGAATAAATATTTATATTTTTTTAAATTTAGACTTTTTTTATTCCATACAAAATCGGACATTTCATATGTAACAACCTGATAGATAGAAAATCTTTTCCAGTTTAATAATTCAAAAAGAACGAAACATCAGTTAAAAAATAATTAAGTTATTATTCACTCCGAACAATATTATCGTTACACATCTACAAGATTACATATCATCCCCTTCTTAAGCAAATGACATTTTAAGTGTCATAAAAGATTAAATCGACGAATGAAAGGGTAACCGCCCTCTCAGACACTTAAGCATATGCTATTTCCTTCGCATTTTCAATCTGCGTCGGACCTAAGAGGCGAGAAACCGTGTACTAATTGCAAAATGTGAAATCGTGACGTCATACTTTGATCTATCGGGACCGTCCCTCGGGACGGGCCGTCAATTAGGGTGAAATTTATTTGGGGACGTTCCTTCGTCTCGCCCTTATTACTCACGTTTGTATTATGTAGTGCGTTTACATTCGAACTGCATAGAAATGCAGTTATGGCATGTCGAAGCATGTTTACCTTGAGGGTGTCCTCCGGTAATAAAATTGTGCGAAGAGACGAAGAAGAAGTACAGTTCTATGTTCGTGCTCTTATTTGTCTGTAAATCGATTGTTGCCGTATGTAAATTGTGTATGTATTCAGCGAGGGTTGCAGTTAAAAAAAATCTATAAAATGCGAGCCCACAGAGGGAAACAATTATAATAAATTTAAATTGAAACGAAGTGAAAAAATCGAAACAAAAGTATAGCCTAACATAAATAATGAACAAAGTTCTAATGAGATGATGTGAATAGAGTTCGTTGGGGTTTTTAATTTTCCTGCCACTTCATTAAATATGTTCGCATCTGGAAATATGTGTGTGTGTGTGTGTGGAGTTTTATATAATGCACATAACGATTAATGAAGTGTGGTACTGGTTAAAATGCAATTATATATTTTCTCGGATCTACTAAATCGGCTTCACGGCTTTGTCCTTTTATGGCTGATACTTTCTTTCGTGGAATATATGACCTAGTAAATTACAGACTAAGGCTGCAGAAACGAGCGCCTTCGCAGTAGCGTACGTCTCAGTTACTAATCACTATTGAAGATAATAAATGTAATTACTTACTATTTTAGTTTTTTTTTGTGTTGTTGATGTAGAGTGACGCAAAAATTCGCTGTAGTATTGTCATTAGTATGCCTTCCAGTGCTGACTCAGTCGTACCCCTACGGCGAGGTGAAAATAAGTTGATGTATTTGAAAAAGGAGCGTTCTGCGTCTAATGATATGATATTCGCGTATATAAGAAGGACGTTCGCATCATATTCGCACTGGGGATTCTTGTTTATAACCGCACGCAATTTATCGGTTGTTAACTTTCCTATACTACCTGTTAGATGTCCTAATGAGGCTTTGATGTAATATACTATATTTAGTGCTTTATGTAATAACAGTTTGGTGTTCTCTAATTTGGAAATAATATCTAAAAGAATTGAATAATTTCCGGAAATTTGCTTTCTATTTGAGTGTCGATTTCGGTATCTGAAACCAGCCGCTGACTTACTAAAATTGCTTGGGCATCTTGCGGATTTAAATTTAAGATACGAGGTTTAACAATTTGTAAAAATTTCTCATAATATAAAACAGCTTTAAGCCACGTTCCCCATCTCGTCAATACCAGCTGTGGCTAAGGTGGCTAAGGAATGTCCGGGCAGGCCTGTTTAAACTCACGAATGCGTTTTGGAGATTTAATAAAAACCTTTTTTGGTAGAAACTGTAAATTGGTCTACTTTTAGATGACTGTTTCTAATAAATTCAGCTACGAGATGACATACATGGAGCAAACTCTGGTGGTTCAGTAATACCGGGGCACCGTCTGTGAAATTCTCGAATTTGTTTGGGAGATTTCGAAAACACTCCTTTGGTATTTGACATTAATGCATCCATCTTTGGATAATATTATCGAATACTTTGTGCTACAAGATGTAAAGCATGAAGTTTATACATCACGTGTGAAAGTTCCTCACACTTATCTCTAAGGGCGCGCCCTACACTGTACATTGACACTACACCATTGCTTACAAACGCCAACAGTCGGTCAGTGGTAAATTGAAGTTTTTTAACGTGTCCAGCACTATCCTTCATAGTTACTTTGCCAGTGCACTTTTCTAATCTTTCCCTAGCTAATACAATGCGAAATGTAGCTTTAACAGGATCTAAAACACGCACTACAATATTCAAAATAAATTGTTTTTTCGATCTGTCGTTTCGTCAACAGATAGGTACAGCTTTATATCTTTTACTACAGCTTTGAGCATGTGTTCTATGTCGTTACGCACAGTTGGCATATAGCTCTGCAACGCTCTCCGGGACGGTAGTTTCCAGTTGGGATTGTATTTATTAAAGAAGTCATGAAACGGTTGCTTATCGAATAGATGACGTTTCAAATCACAGGCGATTATCATGAACAGTAAACCAAACATAAATTGCGTTTTTGACTGACTCGTAATTTTTCTTATGTTGATGTTGTACACTCTGTATATATGATTTTTACAGTCGCATTTGTCCCAGCACACCAACAGTTTATAGAAAACTTTACAGTATATCTTGGCACCATTATAATATAATTTGAGAAAGGCATCAATAAACTTTCGCATTACGTCAACAAATGGTCTCGTTTTTCCTTTTCGCGCGTCCGTCATACTTAATTATTATACGCTCGTTTTATGTGAAGATCCTCTCGGTACTAACTTATAGTTCTACACTTCATCTATTTTATTACATTACACTGATGGGGATGCTGCGTACTCACCTGGCCCGCAGAAAGACATCCCCAAGTTTCACAATTACTAATTGAATAAATAATGGACAAGTAGGCGTTGGAAAACTATTTTACTACAAAACGAAATGAAAAAAGATAAATGAATACAAAATATTATTTTACAATAAATAATTTCTTCATATTATTATTATATAGTAATCTATTTATTTAAACCTAATAATTAAATTTGTTCGTTTTGTTTCAGGAAGCCATGTCGAACGAAGCAACCCTACACCGGCTGAGGTAGCAATACATCTACAGCCACAAGCACGTTTTCAACGACGGATTTTAAAAATAAATGTGTCCCGTGTCGTTAACAAAAAGTATCCATAACTAAAGACATGATGAAATCCACGAGTCAAACTGTACTCGTGGTAATATTAATGACGTTAAAAGATCTTATGTTGTGTTTCGGAAGTTCTTCGGTCGTCTCATCACACCTAGATCTAGATCAAGAGAGTAAATGCGAGGAAATCACAATTCCTATGTGTTTAAATATAGGATATAATTACACTAGAATGCCCAATGAACTGAACCATGATAACCAAGACGAAGCAGGTCTCGAAGTCCATCAGTTTTGGCCGTTGGTGGAGATAAAATGCTCGCCAGATTTACGATTCTTCCTGTGCTCCATGTACACGCCGATTTGTTTGAAAGATTATCCGAAACCATTGCCTCCTTGTCGAGGTCTCTGCCAACGCGCTCGAAACGGCTGTGAACCCATCATGCAACAGTACGGTTTTAAATGGCCCGATCGAATGGAATGCGAACAGTTTCCCATTTACGGTGACTCCGAAGTGCTCTGTATGGATCAGAATAAGAACGAATCGTCACAATCGCCCCCCAAGTCGTCAACGACGAAGCCCAGACACAACGCTAAAAAATGCAACCAAAAAAACTGTACGGATTCCCCAGGGGAAAGAAAAGTAAAGCAAGAATGCGCATGTCAATGCAAGGCACCCCTAATACCCCTGGGGAAGGACTCACAACTGTACAATCGAAGCGTGTCCGTGGCAAGCGTCGCAAATTGTGCGCATCCATGCAAAGAAATCTTCTTCAATCCGGACGAAAAAGACTTCGCCACAATATGGGTAACGCTTTGGTCGGGTCTGTGCGCGGCGTCAACACTAATGACACTCACCACGTTCCTCATCGAAACGGAACGGTTTAAATATCCGGAAAGACCTATCGTGTTTTTGTCGGCCTGCTACTTTTTGGTATCCGTCGGATACCTTATAAGAGTTGGAGTGGGACATGAGGAAGTTGCTTGTGACGGAAATATAATTCGGTACTCGTCAACTGGTCCGAACATGTGCACGTTGGTATTTCTGTTAGTGTACTTTTTCGGTATGGCTTCGTCGATATGGTGGGTGGTTTTATCTTTTACGTGGTTCCTAGCGGCCGGGCTGAAGTGGGGTAACGAAGCAATCGCTAGCTATGCTCAGTACTTCCATTTGGCTGCCTGGCTGATACCTACGATACAAACCGTCTCGGTTCTTTTATCCGGAGCCGTCGATGGAGATCCAGTATCCGGAATATGTTACGTAGGCAATATGAATATGGAGAATTTACGCACATTTGTATTGGCACCATTGTTCGTATACTTATTGCTCGGAACTAGCTTCCTTTTCGCGGGTTTCGTATCCCTATTTCGAATCAGATCTGTTATTAAGAAACAAGGAGGAACTGGTGCCGGAGCTAAAGCTGATAAACTAGAAAAATTGATGATCAGAATTGGAATTTTTAGTGTTTTATACACTGTTCCAGCTACTATAGTGATCGGTTGCTACCTATACGAAAACGCTTTTCACGACGATTGGTTGAAACCCTACGCCTGTCCATGCCAAAATAACCACATCGCCGCAAACGGCAGAATCAGACCACGGCCACTATATTCAGTACTGATGTTAAAATATTTCATGGCGTTGGCCGTCGGCATTACCTCGGGCGTCTGGATTTGGTCTGGAAAAACACTGGATTCCTGGCGAAGACTGTGGAGAAGATTGTTCGGAAGACCGGATATGTCGGGCGCCAGCGTCGGCCTTATAAAGACGAGACCCGGCAAGCCGCCGCCGCAATATCTCGTCGCGCCAGGGAGCGCGTCCCTCTTAGGTCCGCCCGGTAGTGTTGCGTCCGCGAGCCAGCACCATCTACACCACCACGTTTTGAAACAACCTCCGCTAAGTCACGTATGACAGGTAGGCGAAGGGGCCACGCCTGTAGTTGTCGCACATCCAGGACCGGGATCTGGACCATCGTTGAGCAATTACGGGCCCATTTGAGTGACCGCCATGGCCCCTTGCCACTCGGTCACAGCTCTCTAGTCTTAGTGCCACAAAAATTTTGGACACGACCGCAAGACTTAACGATTATTTTCAGAAACAAAAGAAAAAAAAAGTAATATCTAATTGCATTTTTTATTTATTTTATTCATCTCATTGTACAATTATTTTTTTAAACGATTGTGATTACGATAAAATATAGATAGATTTATATATTATATATACTCAATGCAGAGTAAATTTCGTTACAAGAACGAGTGCCATTCACTTTTCCACAAGACAACTTTTTTTTAAAGTTAAAAGGAACTAAGTATAACGTACTGAAACATTTACTCACGTAAACAAAAACAATAACATATCTCCATGAACTGGCGTCGAAACGTTGGTTATCAATTGTTCTAAATAGAAAAGAATAGAAAAAGAATAAAATGAATTGTGAGATTTATATACGTAATTACTCGTAAGTGGAATCTAATAGAAAAATGTAAAATGAGTCGATGTGATTTTTGTCAAATACAGGGTGTTAATTAAAAATCCGTACAAAATAATTTCAAGAATTTTCCAGCAAGCTCTGTAACGTTTAAAACAAATGATAGCGTAGTCAGACCTATTTACCTGATCAAGAAGTTCGTGACCAATTCTCGTTTTGAAGTTTTTCCTGCCTTCGGCTTTGCAATCACCATCTTTTTATTAAAACAATCAATCAAGGTTCGTCTACGATGAGAAAATGTTGGTGATACTTTTGTAATACGTTGCTCACTTGTGTCAGGGATAATTTCACTTTAATAGGACACCACGATCAATTATTTTTTTCTTGGTACACCTTTACATTCACACTTCGATTAATTGAAAGTTACAAAGTCGTTACATCAAAAGAAAATCATTTTTGCGTTTATAGCCAACCCTCACAAGAATATCGAAGAAATTTTGTCAAATTAGCTCATAATTTGGGCTCTCAATAAACAAGATTATTTTTTAAAATGTTGCAAATACTTTTTGGTAATATGTGTGGGCAGAATCATCAGGATCTTCTACTAACAAAACTTCTTTGACACACTGTTTTCTTCCTACCAATTTTTGAACGATATTTTTAGAAACATCTTCTTTATTTAATCATAATATTTCTTAATCTTCGGTATTTTCTTCTTCTTTCTGGTGGGATGATTACCAGTTATCGCGCCATCTCTTAATCGACCTGGAGGTTTACCTCCTTCTGCTCTTTTGTTTCACGTTCTTCTATCTTCCTTGATCCGATATGTGGTCGTTTCATCCCCTCCTGCGTTCTGTTACCATACGATAGGTGACGCTTCTTTGGAATAATCTAGGCTAAGTTACTTTGAATTAAGGATTAAACCTTGTCGAAAAGGTCTTCTCATGAAACATTCTTTATATCGTCCCATTTAAAGTTGCATCATAAAATAGTAAAATGAAGTTTAAATTGATGATCAAGCTATTATGAACAAGCAATAACATAATTAATGTTATTGCTTGAGTAGCCACGTTCATTTAAAAAACTTACTCCCGAAGCCTTTTTGCCTATTCCGTTTGAAGTTCGTGTGTAATCAGTAAATTCTTATTCTGGCTTTTACACCATTCTTCCTAATTCCTCTTCCATTTGATGCCCGTCTTTTCAACAGCACCTCCCATTTCCTATTTCCATACTTTTCTCAGTTTTTCACATCGTTCTTTTCTAATAAGGCAAAATTATTTGTAATGTTGATTTAAACTTGTCCAAAAACCTATTATCTTACAACTCAAATTTCTTTGATGATTTGGAACAGTCTTTCTATAAATTTTTGAATGACAGCCTCAATATATATTGTCTCACTTAATGTTGCCTAATAAAATACTAAAATGAAACTTAAATTAGTGATCAAGCTATTATGGACACCAGAATTTATGTTATTGCTTGAGCAACTGTTTTCATTTAGAGAACTTCCTCCTGAAGCCTTTCTATTTCCTTTGAAAATTGTGTGGAGTCAGTCAATTATTATTCCAACTTTTACATTATTCTTCCTAATTCCTCTTCCTTTTGATGCCCGTCTTCTCAACCGCACGTTTTCCCATATTTTTGTCTGTGTATTTTTCAGTTTCAACCCCACATCATTCCTTTCTAATAAGTTAGATAAAATCGTTTGAAATTAAGGATTAAATTGGTCTTTCACGCCATTCTTCTCACTTTCTTTTTCATTTGAAGCCTGTCTTCTCAACGGCACCTTTTATTTCCTCCGTCCATGTTTTTCTTTGTTTTCTTCTCACATCATTCACTGTTACTAATTTAGGCCAAATTATTTGGAATTAAAAATTTAAACATTTTTAATAATTTAGATTACTTTATTTGAAATTAAGGATTAAACTTTTCTAAGAGTTTAGACAAAGTTGGAATTAAGAATTAAACCTTGTCAAACAATTATTCTTTTACAACCCAAACTCCTTTAACGACTTGGAACATTCTTTCCATTAATTTTTGAGTGACAGCCTCAAATATTTTATTAATAATTGTTCCATGAACTGTAAATGAGTGATCAAGCAATTATGAACGCCAGAATTCATGGTATTGCTAAAACAATCGTTTCCACTTACAGGAATTACATTCTGATTGAGCATTTCTACCTATTTGTTCGGAATGTTGTATGGAGTCGACCAGTTATTATCCTGGCTATCTTTGAGATCCGTCCCTGTTTTCTTCAGTTTTGTTCTCACGTCGTTCTTTTCTAAAAATTTAATCAAAAATATTTGGAATTAAGAATTAAACGTCAAAAACTATTCTTTTACAATTCAAACTCCCTTGACGACTTGGAACATTATTTTCATTAATTTTCAAATGACCTCCTCAATATATTCTATTAATAATTGTTCCATGAAATTTAAATGAGTGATCAAGCTATTATGAACGCTAAAATTGATGGTACTGCTTGAATAATCGCTTCCACTTAAAGAAGTTACTCCTCGAGCCTTTCAACCTATTCGATTGGAAGATAAAATGTAATCAGCCAGTTACTATTCCAGCTGTCTTTTACACCATTCTTCTCACTTTCACTTCTATTTAATGTCTGTCTTTTCAATCGCATTCCTGGTTTTCTTTCACCTCTTCGGTTTTTGCAATATTGCCTCATATGTTCTTCGGTTTATTCTTTCTTCGCATTTTTGCTACATATTTTAGCCTTCCCACGCAATCTTTATCTAGTTCATCATTCATCTCTAGATAGCATTTATAATTTTGTGTTGCCCATGATTCCCAAGCCTTACATACATACGTGTTTCTATTACTGATTGAGATTTCTTTAATGACTCTATTCCATTCTATATTTAAATATAGCTTCATGATTATATACTCTGATGTGTTTAGTGTTCATGAAATATTTAATCATCTACAGATTCCGGTAACTGTTCACACAGCTACCAGGTTAGGCAAATGCGATCCCAGTAAGCCACAGCAAAAAAGACCAGTGAAAGTAACACTTCCTCGGCCGTCCATTGTGCTCGATGTTCTGCGGGGCACGGGAAAGCTTCGAGATAATAATAAATTCAAGTCCGTCTTCATTATTAAGGACAGAACTCTTATAGTCTTAATATTGGAGCAAAGTCTACCTACTTTTCATTAACTGTTTCCTTCTTTAGTTTTCAATCTTGAATTTTTGTTATGCTTAAATATTAAAAGTTATCTGCTGCTCCTAGTTAAAGTAAAATGAACGTTATTTGATGATTGGAAGGCTTCAAATCAACATCTTGTAATTTACATAATAAATTTCTCCAACTCTCTTGACTGCCTTTGGTTATATTTGGTACACATTTCCTCTTCATGTATTTCCATTTCCAAATGAATTTAATTCAAAATATTTTTTCTTGTTTTTAGACTTGATCACTAAGGTTGATATATAACCCCTTTCCACATTAACTTTTGTAATTCTGTATACGCATTTCGACAACTAAGTTGTCATCATCAGCAGATAATTGCAAAGTGTCGCACCTGGTAAACCACGGCTAAAAATATCGCGTACGGAGTTCGTTTCCGTACAGGT
Source organism: Dermolepida albohirtum (assembly GCA_031893035.1). NCBI lineage: Eukaryota > Metazoa > Arthropoda > Insecta > Coleoptera > Scarabaeidae > Dermolepida > Dermolepida albohirtum. The sequence goes on from JAVIWB010002509.1 coordinate 148,443, forward strand.
ATTTTTCGCCGTGGTTTACCAGGTGCGACACTTTGCAATTATCTGCTGATGATGACAACTTAGTTGCCGAAATGCGTATATAGAATTACAAAAATTAATGGAGGGAAAGGGGTTATATATCAACCTTAGTGATTAAGTTAATCAACCACAAGCTCCATCAATTTCAACTTGTTTTTAGACGTTTTTCTTGTTTCTCAAACACAGATTTTTTCATCGTCAGACCTTTTAAATACATGATTGGTTCATAACTTGACCGTAACTTTGTTTAATCCCTTATTTTGTCTCTCGCAAAGTTTCGAGAAAAAAAACCGTCCCATTTGACAACTAATGTCAATGACTATTATGTTTCATAGCCTACTACTACTTAAGAGATATAAACGAAATTAGATTTGTACGGATTTTTCACCGGACACACCAATAATAAGAATGCAAGGAGTATGTGCGTGCAATGTAGAAGCGTGTGTATGTAGTTAAGCACAATAATGTAACATCTGAAGAAATTTCCCACGTAACAGGCGACAGCCATAAATTGTGCCATATTTATTTTATGACGTGTAAAACAGGGACCATGAATTCGAAAGCTAATGTTGGCATTATTGTGTTTGATTGGATGAATGATACGGAGCGTTCGCATTTAAACCTAATATATTCTTGTAGGGTCCTTTAGCTAGTAAGTTTTTATATGGAATATATAAAGCCCCCCAAAACATTAATCTTTTGTACTTATTGTGTATTTACCCCCCGCCCCCCCCTCCTAATGCCCCCGTATGTACATATTAATCATACCTTCTTGCGTCATATTTAAATGCGTTGACTAAAGATTTTAGTCGGTGATGATTTTTATCCAAATATAGCTTTATGATTATGTATTTAGCCACATATCAGGAAGAGATATGTATTCATTGGTTTTAATTTATTTTGAGACACACACAGACACACATACGTATTTAATGTTTAATTTCGATAGGATGTGTAAAAAGACTCGTTTTTAATTTGAATTTCCGTGTATAGTAAGTACAATCTACAAAACAATAAAATTTGGTACATTAAGCACAAACTTTTGTATATTATTTCCTACCTATGTGTACAGCAGATAAGTGTAATTGCGTGTATAGTAGTTTTAGCTATTGTAATTGTCTGTATGCTTCAACAATGTATACGAATTTAATTATATTTTATTGTTTAAATTATGTACGACCGCTTTATTTGTTTACACCCTCCCCCTTCTCTCTTCCTAACACAGAGATCCCGTAATTCCCCAAACTGCGATAATATATAAATACTCTGGTACAATCGCAAGTTTGAATATCACCAATGGTTAACTCAAATAATCAAAAAAAAAGGGAAAAAATCCTTACTATATTGTTACTGATCGTTTCTAGCCGTTTATATTTCGGGAACTGGCAGCACTGTTGGTGTTGCCTCCGATCTGATGATTTAATTGTGAAGTTTGTCATTTTTAACAATATATTTACCTTGACAGTTTTATTATCCGGTCGCTATTTCTATTGTTGACAGTAACTTGAAAATTTTATGTCAGCGAAAGAAATGGAATTAACTTTCGGCGTGGATTATCTCAACAAGAATGCATCGATGAGCTGAATTCTTTATATGGTGATGAAGCACCATCGAAAACTACAGTATATCGTTGGTATAGTGAATTCAAACTTGGACGGCGTTTTTTGGACGATGAATTTCGTGAAGGTCGTCCCACAAATGTTGTTGTGTCGGAAAACATTAATGCAGTGTCTGAAATGCTAATGCAAGACCGTTATGTGACATACCGTGAGATCGAGGCATCTCTAGGGATTAGTAACACTAACGTGCATAAGATCCTGCATGAACATTTAACCGTTAAGAAGCTATGTTCACGTTGGGTACCACACAATTTGACAACCGCTCAAAAAAAGACTCGCCTCGATTGGTGCCAAGAAATGCACAAAAAATACAATGGCGGTGCTTCAAAGAACATTTATAAAGTCATTCAAGTAATAAATCTTGGATCTATACGTATGAGAACGATAGTAAACAACAGTCGACTGTGTGGATATTCCAAGATGAGCCAAAACCAACAAAAGTTATTCGCGCTCGAAGCACATCAAAACAAATGGTCGCCTGTTTTTTCAGAAAAACCGGTCACGTTGCAACCGTGCTATTAGAGAGTTGTAGAACGGTCAATTCCGAATGGTTCACAACTATTTGTTTGCCAAAAGTTTTTGAAAAAATAAGGAAAACAAACCGAAAACGACAGATCATTCTCCACCATGACAAGGCGAGCTCTCACAGATCGTTTCAAACAATTGAATGTTTGACCGGGCAAAACATTGTATTGATGAGCCATCCGCTGTACAGCCCTGATCTAGCACCCTGTGATTTCTTTTTGTTCCCACACGTGAAGAATAAACTTCGTGGTCAATGGTTTTCTACGGCGGAAGAGGCAGTTGAGGCATTCAAAGCTCATATTTTGGAGATACCGCCTTCACAGTGGCAGCAATGCTTTTGGGTTTGGTTTAAACGAATGCAGAAGTGCATCGATTTTCAAGAAGAATATTTTGAAAAGCAATAAAACTATTTTTGATAATAAAAAATTTTTTTTGTTTGCTAGTTCCGAAATATAAACGGCTATCCTCGTATATATTTATATATCATTGGGTACCTTAAATAATAATAATAAAAACACAAACACCTAGGGTGATGTAACAATTTATTATATTTTAATACCACGCATCGGCTAGAAAACTGGATTAAACATATGACCTTTCAATTACATGAAGATGGTACTTCCCTTATAAGTAATATTCTCATGGCGATTCATATTACGAAAGAGATGTACACGTCTAAACACCCCTTTTATTTAAATGGCGAAAAGACAAAATATTTACATGTACAACGAGACTTAGAATTGCTTTAGGGGAACTTTCTTATAAATAATAAGAAAGAAAACAGAACAAAATTAACATTACACATATAATTTATTACTTTATATATTGTCTGTTTTATAAATTTCTTGTTCAATTGTAAGTGGTCCCCGCTTGGGACGTTCTTTTCTCCAATGCATTGAATCACATACCTAATTGTTCGCTCTTAAATTGTTTTAAACGGTATTTATCAATTTCCACTTGTAGGGCTCGATATATATATATGTATATATATATATATATGTGTGTGTATATATATATATATATATATATATATATATATATGTGTATATATATATATATATATATATATATGTATATATAATCACAATACGCGCACTATTACTCTTTAACAAATAATTGACTAATACGTTTCATATCAGATGACACAGACATACTCTGAGTAGAATGGCCTGCATGCAGATCTAACTCCACCACTTGAATATCTCTTCTATACCTACTCTGAAACTCAACTATCTTCTTGAACACTTTAGACGCAACTGTATCATGTGATCTCTCGACTCGAACTCTTGTTAAAATGCCTAGACTATTTATAAAACTATTAATTTCTGTCACGCACTCTATCCTCTTCCACTCACCTGGGTTATTATTTCTAAGTGCATATCATAAACTTGGACAGTATGCATACGTAATGCATTCAAATACTAAATTGTAAAGTTTAAACCTTTCTTGGAATACATTCAGGCAAACACATAAGAGAGTATAGGATTATATAAATTAAATATCATTTTCAAATGGACACGACAATATACAAAATAGGAAAACGTACAGTAAGCAACCATAAATATGTCAATAAGACCTTTCCGGCATTACATCCAGAAAAATGCAAATGTATCTAAAATGAATATGAATTGTATTTAAAGGATTGATATTCTATCTGCCTACATTAAGAAAAAATACATTTAAATATGATTAATGTAATTTTGATGGAGCCTGTGGTTGATTAACTTAATCACTGAAGGTTAATATATAACCCCTTTCCACATTAATTTTCGTATTCTGTATACGTATTTCGACAACTAAGTTGCCATCATCAGCAGATAATTAAACAGTGTCGCACATATCGTGTGCAGAATTTGTTTTCGTACGGGTATTTTGTCGTAGTTTTCTAGGTGCGTCACTGTTTAATTATCTGCTGATGATGACAATTTAGTAGAGTCGAAATACGTATACAAAATACAAAATTAATGCGGAAAGGGATTATACAGAATAGTTTTTATTTCGACGATGACCGTCATGGGTGTTCGGATACGACCCGGAAACTAAGAGCCAAAGTCAAAACTCCCGCTTCACCTCGTCCCAAGAAAGCTCGTTTGAACAGGTCGAAAATGAAATCCATGTTGATTGTTTTCTTTTGACTCTCAAGGAGTGATTGAAGGTTAATGTGCTGGGACAAACGCGACTGTAAAAAATCATACAGAGTCTACAACAACAAAAATTAAAAAAATAACGAGCCATCAAAAACGCAAAATATGTTTCATGTTTTCATGACGATCGGCTATGAATTGAGACCTGATATACTCGATAAGCAACCATTTCATGACTTCCGGAATAAATACAATCCCAACTGGAAGCTATCATCCCGGCGAGAATTGGACAGCGATATAATAACTGTCGTCATAATTAGCAGATAACTAAACAGTGTCACACTGTGCGTTGCGTCAACCAATGGTATCGTTTTCCCTTACGCTCATCCATCATACTCAATAATTATATGTTTGCCTTACATGAAGATCCGCTTGGTACTAATTTATAATTCTACACTTCATCTGTTTTATTACATTACACTGGTGGCGCGCTGCGTACTCATCACAACCCTCGTTCGCGGGAAAACATCCCAACTCTGGTAGTAACTTATGCACACTATATATAGAAATTATATTAATTTATTTAAAAACGTCAAGGGAAGGTTTATGTTTAAAGCATTTTCAAACATATAAATTTGCTCATACATATCAGATGGTAAGTATCGTAGGATTTCTTTTGTACTGTATTAATATGGCACGATAGCAAAACATCTTCAAGAATGATATTTCAAGTGAAAAATATTGTTGAGATATCTTCAAAATCCTGACGCTATATAAAAACCGTTAAGCGGTTTTATGGATTAATATGACGGAAATAAGTAAGGTAAGTGTATTAAGGTATAAGAACAGGCCGTGCTAGTTAACATAATTTTTCAAATTTCGTGGCTATGGTGGTATGGTCCATGAGAAATAATAAAAGAGTTGATGCTATTAATAAAATTGAAAAGTGGGAAATATAAAAAGACAAACACCAGGTAAATTTTAATGCAGACTGTGGTTGATTGAATTAATCAAAAAAAAAGTAAATAAAACCCCTTTCCATAGCAATATTCGTATTTTGTATACGCATTTCAACAACTAAGCTATCATCATCAGTTGATAATTACTCAATGTGTTGTATCTGGATCCGCGATAAAACTCGTATAGAAACAGATCAGTATCAGACATTAGCCGTCGAAAGTCAAACACAGATATATTTCTAATACAGAATTTAATGTTGATTCTTCGTTCTTCATTCATTTTTCGATCAAAATATACGTTTCCTTCTTTCGGATGGTTTTATTATCGTTCGCTAGATAATGTATAGGATTTTCACCACTTTTGCTCTATCGTCATAGTACAATAACAACAATATGTGAAACGCGTCTCGATCAAGACCCCGACAACAGAATTATTCTTATCCCAACATTTTTACATACTATATTTTACTTATAGACTAAATAAAATTTAAAAAAAGAAACATTTAAGTCAGCCAACCCTCGTAAGTCATTACAAAACATTTGTCTATGTTCAGTTTCCTAATTAAATTAATAAAAATTTAGTTTTTGAATTTTATATTTTATTTGTAATTATACCAGCTATACTGGAAAGTCATTACCGTTTCTTTCGTAAAAAAATCTAAATAATTTTCACATTTTGCCCATCTTCAGGCAACTTATGGATGACATCCGATTCCTTCGGCGCCTATTCCAGAAACTTTAAAACATTTAGAAAAGTTGCTTTATCTGGTAAATATTTTAAAGATTAAAGCAGAAACAGTAAATGAATATTTACGATTGATAAGCTTATGTATCAGGTGTACCGAAAAGTCATTACCGGTTTTTTCGCAAAAAAACACATAATTTTCAAGAAAATTTATTTATTGAAAATATTAGCCATTTGATTCTACACATCTATCCTATCCAAGTGCTTTCAACACTTCCTTGACCGGTTTTGCTGTATGAGACGGTGCGTTATCGTGCTGTAAAATCACTTCACTGTATCTTCGAGCGCATTCTGGACGTATTTCTATCAATGCAAGGCTGAAATTGATAATTTGTTGTCGGTAGCGATCAGTACTAACTGTTTTACTAAGTTTCAACAGTTCGTAATACACCACGTAACTCTGGTCCCACCAAATATAAAGCATTGTCATGCGACCGAAACGATTTTGCATTGAAGTCGATGGACCGGCTTCGCCAGGTGATAATCATTTTTTGCGCTTAGGGTTTTTTAAATAAATCCATTTTTCATCACCCATCACTATTCTATGCAGAAATTACTTCCGATCATACCTTTGAAGCAGCATTTCACAGACGATTTTTCGATTTTCCATTTGCCTGTCATTCAATTGATGTGGCACCCGTTTCCCCATCTTTTAGACTTTTCCCATTGCTCGAAATCGATCGATAATCGTTTCTTCGTTTTTTGGGCCACATTTAACGCTTCTGCCAATTGTTTTTGAGTTTGGGTTGGGTCTTCATCAAATAACCCCTGCAATCAATTCTTTTCCGTCCATCAGAACGTTCTTTGTCTTGCACATCGAAATCACCACTTTTGTATTGTCGAAACCACGCCTTAAATATTTTTATGATTGGAGCATGCTCACCGTTTTTACCAGCAAACAATGACTTTCAGCGATTTCTTTCTTTTGATTAAATAAGAAAAGTAATGCGTGCTGCAAATACACTTCTTTAGGCACGAAACTAGACATTTTGAGAGGTATGAATCTATGACAGTATCCGCAAAATATAATATGTATGGCTTTGAAGCTTGATGTCAGTAGAATAAAATGACATAAGTGTCAAATCATAACATTGCATACTTAAGCCCAGCGACATCTGTTAGAAAAACCAGTAATGATTTTCCGATACAACTGGTATAGTCAAAGATTATCAAATTTCCAAAGCATTTTAACGGAATGATAATATGGGGGCTTTCAATGTTAAAATAAATCAGCAACTATTACTTCAGGTACGTGTTTCAAAATTATTTCTACATAACAGTATTTTACTGAAATAAGAACTTTACTGTTAATAAAACTTCGTTCAACACTTTAAGAGATATTTATATTTAACGATGCCTATAAAATTTGTGTTCATAAATAATAAGACATTATGTGTAAAAAGTCAAATATAATTATGTTTAACGATGAAAATAAGCCTTCAATTTTGAAACTAAAATTAACATCTATAGCATAGTTTAAACCTAAAAGTAAATCAATAAAAAATCATTTTCACTTTGCCATAGAAATAATTTATCTGTTGTTTACTGTTACTGACATAAGTCAAGGTTTCATTTAACAAATGATTGAAATTTAACATTCATTCCTGGAAACACGTACCTACCTGTGAGAAGATAAAATGCAATGAAATTGTGTAGCACACCAGTAGAAAGTTTTCTTCTTCAATACAGAGTGCACCATAAAATTTTACAACTTGCAAAACGACAAATGAGATTGATTTATAGATTTGTAGCAAATATATCAATCAATTTGTCACGGAGTGTATTTAAAATATGCACTTAGTTTTAAATGCTCAAACTGCCAAGTAAGAATTTTTTTTGGTCTTGAATGGTGGAATTAATTGAAGAAACGATAATTTTTGATTTTTGTGATTTAGTAGAGGTACAATATTAAATAATTCACATCGATTTTAATTTAATTTTTAATTAAAATCGTCCTAGCTACTTATTTGTCAAATTTGGGACAGAATTCTAATAAAAATTTTTACAAACAAATGATAGAAGTGTATATTATGTATATAATCGAGTTTCAGTGGAGTGGTGAATCAATCGAAGATTAAAAACGTGGAAATACTGGGCAATAGAGGTGACTAGTTTTTCAGACTGGTTTGCGAAATTTCATATTTACTTTCTGTTATGTATTAAACACATTTGTATCAGATAATTTTGATGGAGTCTGTGATTGACTAACTTAATCACTTAAAGTTGATATACGTGGTTTGTTCAAAAGAAAAGGTGAATTTTGAATTCTTTTGAAAAGTATTTATTTATTCATCAATATCCATTTTGTCCCCTTCAAAGTAACCCCCCCCCCCACGTATGCCAGCGCTTCTTCCAATCCTCGAAGGACTTCTAAAATGCGCTTTTCAGTATGACCATCAGCTCGTTCTTCGATTCTGACTTTATCTCATTAATTGTGGCAAAACGCTTTCCTTTCATTGGTCTCTTCAGTTTTGGGAATAGGAAAAAGTCGCAGGGAGCCAAATCTGGTGAATAAGGTGGTTGAGGTATGATTAGGGTGTTGTTTTTGGCCAAAAAAATGCGAACAAGCATTGATGTGTGAGCTGGTGCATTATCGTGATGCAGAATCCATGATTTTTTTTCCACAATTCCGATCGTTTGAGCAGTATTGCTTCACGCAAACGTTGCATAACTTCCTTGTAGTATTCCTTATTAACCGTACGACCTGTTGGCAAGAGCTTATGATGCACCACGCCATTGTAATCGAAGAAAATAGTGAGCAAAACCTTCACATTTGATCGAACTCGGCGTGCATTTTCTCGGCCTTCTGTAAAGCGCTTGTACCACTTATGAACACTTTTTTGAGACAAAGTGGACTCACCGAATGCCACAGTCAACATTTCAAGTGCCTTGTAGCACTTTATTTCATTTTTAACCCAAAATTTAATACATATTTTTTCAAAAGTCAAAAATCGAAGAACATATAAACGTGACCAAGCTTTTCAGTTGTTAACAACAAACTACTAATCCAAATTCGCTGATAATGCCGACATATGACTAACACATGTGTACCAACATAACAAAAAAAAATTTCGATAATCGAATGTACACAGCGCGCGAAAATTCAAAATTCACCTTTCTTTTGAACAAACCACGTATACTCCCTTTCCACATTAATCGTAGTATTCTGTATACGTATTTCGACAACCAAATTGTCATCATCAAAACATAATTAATCACAGTGTCGCACCTGGAAACCACAGAAAAAACCCGCACGAAACAAATTCCGTACACGATCTGTACCGTCGAAAACCAAAACGCAAACTTTGTACTTTTCGACTGTGTGCGTCTTGACTTTTAATGTGGAAAGGGGTTATATATCAACCTTAAGTGATTAAATTGTTGAAATTATATAATAAGAAATCGTGTTTGAAAAAGAATTAAACACATTGCGTCTTTGCAAGAATATTATATATTGCTATAACACAATTAAAAGACAATTCATTGAACTCGCCACAATTAATAACGAGAACTATGTTAAAAACTCATAAATCAACATCACAGTGAAGGTGATGCAATAACTATACAGCGAAAAAATGTACATGTCGGTGGTTCCCCTTTCTTGAAAAGTGCATGAATTAATTTTCCGTGTAAATTCCAGTCGAGTGATACGAGGGAGCGTTTTTATATTCGCGGAATGAGCGGGTTGTAGAGGGGTGAGTAGGCGCATTGGGGGCGTGGCCTGTGCAGCGACTCATGATTAGTATAAATACGAAGTTTCATTGTTATTAGAAAGTTAGTCTTTGAGCTATCGTCAACCAAGTAACATAATCAGGAGTGAAAAGTGAAATATGGAAAAAATCGAATATCGTGCCGTTATAAAGTTCCTTACCAGGCAAGGAAAATCAGTCGCGACCATAATGAATGAGATGTCATTGGTTTACGGCGACTCTTGTCCAGGAAAAGCCATGGTGTACAAGTGGCATAGTTTATTTAAACAAGGAAGGGAATCCCTTGAAGACGACCCGAGGCCGGGCAGGAGCATTGAGGTGACCACGCCAGCACTTATCCAAAAAGTTGAACAAATTGTACTCGAAGATGCTCGTCTAAAGAAGAAACAACTCGCAGAAATGGTTGGAGTATCCGATACAACAATTTTTAAAATCCTACACGATCATCTCGGCATGTCTAAGGTCAGCGCAAGATGGGTGCCGAGAATGCTCACGCCGCCGCAAAAACAACAGCGCGTAGAGTGTTCGCGTGCATTTTTGGACCTCTGTAATGAAGACAAGGATGGTATATTGAGTGGAATTGTTACTGGAGACGAAACTTGGGTTCATCATTATGAACCTGAGTCCAAACAAGACTCCATGCAGTGGCATAAAAAGGGCACAGCACCTCCCAAGAAATTTAAAGTGTCACAATCAGCTGGGAAACTCATGGCAACGGTATTTTGGGACTCGGAAGGAATATTGTTGATTGATTATAAAGATAAAGGTGTTTCTATAACCGGAGAATATTACGCTTCAATATTAGAACGACTAAAAGAAGCCATTAAAGAGAAAAGACGGGGAAAATTGACAAAAGGTGTTCTGCTTTTGCACGACAACGCGCCCGTCCACAAGAGCCGCGTTGCGTTAGCTGCCCTGCATAAGGTGGGCTTCGAAATTGTGAATCACCCACCCTACAGCCCAGACCTAGCCCCGAGTGATTATTACCTGTTTCCGAAAATGAAAAAAGAGCTGCGGGGTAAAAAATTTACTGCCGATGATGAAGTCAAGGAGGCAGTTTCGGCGTATTTTGCAGATAAAGAGAAATCAGTTTTTTATGAGGGTATAAATAAATTAATTGAAAGATGTGAAAAATATATCCGTTTTGCAGGTGAATATATTGAAAAAGAAAAATAATTTGTTTTTTTTATTTCCACCCCTTGTCCCCCATTCCGCGAATATAAAAACGCTCCCTCGTATATATATTATATATATAATACATAGTTTTATTATTAAATAGTATATCTATAGCAAATAGTATATATATTTTATTTATTAAATTTACAATATATGGCTTGATTAAAAATTTAAATCGTTTATTTATATAGTTTTATATATAAAAGAATCTTAGTTTCTTTTGAATATTAAATTAGTATATATTTATAGTAATTATCGCTAATTGTTACCCAGTCAATACCAAAATGAGTCAATGTATTATATCTAATATACAGTTTGACGCGGAGAAAACCGAACTTTTTTAAAACAAAAACAAAAGCTTACTATTTTTTTAAAATCCATTTATTTTATTCAAAATAGTCGCCTTCGGGTTCAATACATCGTTTTGCACGATCGATTAACATGTCGAATGAATTTTTAAGTTCAATTTTAAAGATGTCCTTCAAGATCGCTGTCGACGCCTTTTTAGTGGTTTCGATGTCAGCATGTCGGCTGTCCTTTCATCGGTAAATGTAGTTTAAATGTAGATAGAAATCACAAGAGGCCAAATCCGGTGAATACAGTGAATGGTTGACGGTTAAAATGCCATTTGTAGTTAGAAAATCAATGATAAGCGTCGAGCGATGAGATGGTGCATTATCATGTAACAAACGCCAGCTACCATTTTCATGATATTGAAGGCGCACACGACGAACACCCACCAAAAGACGCTTGATAACACCAATATAATATACGGCATTGACTGTCTAAGTAGTTGGTATAAACTCTTTGTGCACTATGCCTTTCGAATCATAAAAACAAATCAACATCGTCTTCACTTTTGACTTCTATAAACGACTTCTTTTCGGTCTTTCGTTGCTTGGATGTTTCCATTCAGAGCTTTGACGCTTGGTCTCTGGATCATATTGCAAACACCACGTCTCATCGCAAGTTACAATAGAATTCCTGAAGTTTTCGTCCTTTTTTGAGTCGTTGAAATTGATGGAGCCTGTGGTTGATTAACTTACGTGGTTTACCACGTGTGACACCTTGCGGTTATCTGCTGATGATGAGAACTTGGTTGTCGAAATGCGTATACAGAATTACAAAAGTTAATGTGGAAAGGGGTTATATATCAACCTTAGTGATTAACTTTTTTGAGTCTTTGATCAAGTCTGTACAATGTTGAATTCAGTTAGTTTGTGTGGTACAAACCTTGCACAAATCTTTCTCAATCCCAAATACTGTGTCAAAATACGATGAATTGAATCTTTGGAAATATTTAATTCCATTCCCCACGTATCACAATAAAGATTTCGACTTATTTCTAATAAAATCACGCACAAGTTCGATGTTACTCTCCGTAACCACAGATTTTTTTGCACCAGGATGTTCGTCGCCATTTATGTCCGTGCGACCGTCTTTAAATCGTTTATACCACTCACACGCACTCGTACGTGATAAACACGCATCGTCATACACTTGTTTCATGAAATTAAACGTTTCAGTAAATGATTTACCGATACAAACAGATGATGATCAAAATCCATTTTTCAACTAATGTTAAATAAACACTGGTAATTTATGCGCAATTTCTCTGCTTCTAATGATGCAAATGTCATGATATTTTGACATAACATTGGTGAAAGATCTACCTTACCGACGCATATTTTTTTTAATAGATGGCGCCACAAAAATTATTTTAAAAAAGTTCCGTTTTCTCTGCGACAAACTGTATATAACTATTTATTTTATTTACCTATTCTCAAGCGCACGCCTGTGGTGCCTCCCTATTCCAAACTCCAATTACAAATATAGGAGCAAACAATTTTAATCCCGTCAGGAGGATTTTTACTTTAAAATATTCGAACATTAATGGCGCTTGTTGTCAAATTGTCAGATTGTTAAAAATAACACAAAAGTCTCCGATAGCCCTAATAAATTCATACAATATTAACAAGCTATCAATAGTCACACCAATCCAAAAAACGCTAATGAAAAACGATTATTTCAAAACTAACAAACACACATGTGTTGTGTGTACGAAAGTGATACGTTGACGAGGGGAAACGCAGATTCGCTCACCCAATTCCACTATTCAGTCACATTTGCCAACCGCGTAATTAAATTTTAAACTTGAATAATTTATGGTCTACTGAATGTTTCGAAATTGAAAATGCCGTATGTAAAATCGAGCCCGTTTATTTTATAAAATTCTCTCTGCTTTTTTTTTTGATATCATTGTCGATATGTTTTTTCTATTCGATTTCGCAATAATGCGATTACTGAAATATTTATGTTCTTTTCCATTTTATAAATAAAGCTTTGATATAAATCCATCCTCACAGTAAAACATCCAATCATCGTTCATAAGCCAACGCGCATATTTACCGAAAAAATATTTACAATAAACACACACACATAGATTGCCATGCTTTTTTTTTTCTTCTAAAGAAAATTTGTTATTGACGTGACGTCAAAGTTTCGTAAATAATGAAATACATTCGTGATTTATCCCGTATTAAATTATGAATTTATTTATAGCGTTTCTTTGATGATCAACAATTACCGGTAATGTAATATATTGTGATTTATATAAAACACGATGAAATAACTGTTCGGTGTTATTTATTCATTTCTTCGATCGATTTAATTAGATTAGTGAATTAATATTAGGTGCGCAACTAAGTTCTCGCTGTTTTCTTGATGAAAATGCAACTTTATCGTGGAAAAATGTTTACAAATGAATCATTCAAAATATTGCCCATAGCTAGCGACAACTTTTTCCTATCTTTCTGGCAGAGCTGGAATACCGTCACGGTAGAAGTGTTCGTCTTTTGAGGCTATCCACGAATCAAACCATTTTGAGATGTCTTCATATGAGCGGAACTGCTGATTAGCCAGACCATGTGCCATCAAACGGAACAAGTAATAATCGGACGGCGCAATATCTGAGGAATATGGCGGGTGGGGTAGGACCTCCCATTTGAGCGTTTCTAAGTAGGTTTTAACGGGTTTGGCAACGTGAGGCCGAGCGTTGTCATGCTGTAGAATCACTTTTTCGTGCCTCTGCTCGTATTGTTGCTGCTTTTCGCGCAGTGCTCGGCTCAATCGCATCAATTGAGTTCGATACCGTTCCCCAGTGATGGTTTCGTTCGGTTTCAACAGCTCATAATAAATAACACCGCCCTGGTCCCACCAAATACACAGCAAAACCTTCGCAGCGTGAGTATTCGGTCGAACCGACGACGCAGAAGCATGACCGAGCTGTTCCCATGATTTTGTTCTCTTTGGGTTGCTATAATGAAACCATTTTTCATCACCAGTAACGATGCGATGAAGTAAACCCTTCCTTTTTTGCCGCTGGAGCAGTTATTCGTAGGCAAAAAACGACACTGAACGTCTCTTGGCTTCAAATCATTAGGAACCCAAGTTCCTTGTTTTTGAATCATTCCCAACGCATGCAATCGCTGGGAAATGGCTTGGCGGGAATCCCCTAATGCTGAAGCAAGCTCTTTTTGCCTTTGGCACGGATCCTCATCGAGCAATGCCTCCAATTCAGCGTCTTCGAAGGTTTTTGGTCTTCCTTCACGCGAACGGTCGTCAACATCGAAATCACCGTCTTTGAAGCGACGGAACCAATGACGGCACGTTGTTTTCCTTTTTGGAGTTCTCGATGCGCTTCAGCCGCTGTTTTCTTCGAATGAAAGAAGAAAAGCAACACTTCCCGCAAATGACGATTATTTGGCACAAAATCAGACATTTTCACACAACCAAAAGTATATGACGCAAAAACAAAATCACTAATGTGTCAAACCGGTTTGTTTACCATATGTCTAAGCTTGGTTCATGACGTTTTGGTTATGTCACGATCGACCAGCACTTACTACTGGAGCTATCTCTTGAAAAACAGCGAGAACTTAGTTGCGCACCTAATAAATTAAATTAAATCCCAAAATTCTAATTTTATTCATCAAAGTACAATAAAGTAACTAAAACCTGAACTAATTCGAGACTAACACTATGCATTAATTTTCAAATAAACTTCCTAGCGTACGCATCACTGATAAGACCGTATTTTTTACGTGAACTTCTTAAAACGCCGAGAGGAAAACCAACAAGTTTAGAAAAACGTTCTGTTGTTATTGGTTTTCATCAAGACGTTCATTCAGTTCGTCAAATTTCCGCAAAGACGCATGTTAATAAATCGACTCTTAATGATATCATTTGGCGACATCAAGGCACGGGCAGTTTAAGAGACCCGGCACGTTCAGGTCGTAAGCGAATAGCTCATGCTGATGAGCGTATAAAATTTGCTGAGTAAACGAAATAGGAGACTGACAGTACCCGAAAGCGCGGCAGAAATGAATCGCGACTATGCAAGAAAAATTTCTGTAACTAGGGTGAAAAGATTAAAAGTTACAAATCTTCACGGCCGTGTTGTTGTAAGAAAACCGGACGGAGAAACAGGCAAAAACGGCAAAAATGGGCAGCAATACTGAGATTGGACACTGGATAATTGGAAAAGAGTCTTATGGACTGATGAATCAATGTTTGAAGTGTTTGAACAATCAAGGCGTGTTTTTGTAAGACGAGTGAATGGTCAAAGAACACTGCGGGATTGTATAGTGCCAACTGCCAAATAATGAAAAAGTTCTATGCTTGTTTGGGGTTATTTTTACTACGCTGGCACAGAGGATTTGAAGCGAATCAAGGGTATTTTGCGAAAGCAAGGTTATTTAGAAATATTACAAGAAAATGCATACCGTCGGGGCTACATTTAATCGAAACTACAGCAAAATACCAGTACGAAAACACATTCCGCACACGATCTGTAAACGCACACTGCGTTTTGGTTTTCAGTGGTACAGATCGTATGCGGAATGTGTTTTCGTACGGATATTTTTGCCGTAGTTTTCCAGGTGCGACACTGTTTAATTATCTGCTGATGATAACAACTTAATTGTCGAAATACGTATACAGAACACGAAAATTAATGTGGAAAGGGGTTATATATCATCGTTAAGTGATTAACTTAATCAACCAGAGCCTCCTTCAAAATTACCTGAATATAATCAAAATATTCACCGGTCGTAGAACCGAAAATACCGCAGCCGTAAGTGCTTAAGTTCAAAACGAATCAAATCAGTCAATTCTATGCCATTCACAGGAATTGGGAATCTTTCAGACCGCGTTGTGGTAAATTTGGCGTAAAGGATCTTGGCTTACACCCTCACAAGATCAAATTAACTCAAGAACTGACACCTCTTGGTCCTGAATTTCATCAAAAAATCATCTTCAGCGATGAAGCTCATTTTTTTACTTAACAGTTTTGTCAATAAGCAAAATATGCGTTATTGGATGCAAACCCACATGTGTTTCAAGAGACTCCATTACAACTACAAAAAGTGACCACGCGGTGTGGATTACATGCCGGAAGTGTGATTGGACCGTATTTTTACGTTCGTATCAGCTGTCAAATCATAGTTATCGATATCGATAGTTCTATGCAGCTTAAAAAACTTCCATTACAAGAACGGTATACGAGGGTAGTTTGACAAATAGTGAGAATGGAAAAGAAAAACGAATCTTTTAAATACAAAATAGTTTTTATTTTTAAATATATTCTCCTAAAAGAGCAATACATTTATTCCAACGGTGCTCCAATGCCCTAATGCCATCTCTAAAATGCGATTCCGGAAGGCTTGCAAAGTACTCATTTACGAAGATGATAAGCTCGTCGTTAGACGAAAATTTCTTTCCACCTAGTGCCATTTTCAATTTTGGAAAAAGGTGGAAGTCGGAAGGGGCTAGATTCGGCGAATAAGGCGCATGCGGTACTAATTGGAAATGCAACTCGTGGATTTTGGCCATCGCAACTGTGCTGGTATGCGAGGGAGCGTTGTCTTGGTGAAACAGATTCTTTTTCTTTGCTATTCCTGGCCGTTTAGCACGAATCTCAACATTTAATTTTTGTAGAAGTTCTGCATAATATTGTCCGTTTATTGTGGCACCTTTCTGGAGATAATCAATGAGCAAAATGCCCTTTGAATCCCAAAAAATTGATGCCATCACCTTGTTTGCCGATAAAGTGGTTTTCGCTTTTCGCAAATAACAAATCACCTACAAACAAAGAACGGATTCCACTTATAAAGGCCAAACACTCATTGTAAATGCGCAAACGAGTGAACTTTTGATCAGTCGTAAGCAATCGCGTCACCCACCTTGCCGAAAGCTTGGAAAGGCCCAATTCTTTCGTTAATATGTGGTGTACGCGTTCTGTTGAAATGTTAACCATGTCTGCTATCTCTCTCACTTTAAGTCGTCGATCTTGCGAAATAATATTATGGATTTTTATAATCATTTCTTTAGAAGTCACGATTTCGGGTGCTCCAGAGCGCGCTTCATCAACACAGCTTGTTCTACCACGTTTAAATTCATTTACCCATCTACTTATTGTGACGGATGACGGAGCAGATTCACCTAATGTCTCCCTAATCAACCGATTTATCTATATATCGGAATGTAAACATAGGCAAAATAGGCAACCTAAATTGCAGTGCATTTGTTTTACCAATTAGAGCGCCTCCTATGTGTCATTCTCACTACTTGTCAAACCTTTTCAAATCCTCGTAGGACGGTATAGGTTTATGATAGTGGTTGTAGGTGCAAAATATATTTATATTATTACTTTTATTGTTATTATTGTAATTATTATTAAGAAATCGTCACTTTTGTGTAACATGGTGGGACAAGGCGGTTGACAGTTACAATTTTTAATAATTAGTTTATGCCTTAAGTAATCGTAATCATAAATACATAACATAAAATTGAATATTGCATTACAATTCCTTGCAAAGTTTATTATCTTAGATGACTTATGCATATGTAAAAGAAGTTGAACTGAAGCCTATAATTCGAACATTACATGAATAAATTAATATTTTTATGTCTAGGTCTTGATACCTACGAAAAAACATTAAGAACTTGTTTAGGTTCATGAGTATGCGCATCAATTAAATCTATTTTAAGAAATGCATCGAATAACTGATGTATTGCTCAAAGAGAAGTACGGTTCGTTGTATTATACATACATACGTGAAAATACACGTGCGTTAGCGGAGGTGAAATGTTCTGAAAATCTTTCTGGTGCAGTTTCAAATATCGATATATTTATCGTTTCCTTTTAACATCTACTTTAAAACCCTAGCCGTGGAGACATTTAATTAAAATCAAGAATTTATACCATTCATAAATCTTTATTTAGCATAATACCATGCAAAAGTCATAAACTATTTACGAGTGAATATGCTGATGTATACAAGCGTACGTGTGTGGATTGAACGTTTAAACGTTGTTCAACTGCTTTCTTTACAATAACAAATAATGCGCGCGGAGACTAATGTTTCACACTATATTTTACGTGACCAAAAGCCAAGACTGGGTGTATAGTTGCAGTCATAAAGTGATATTTTCGTTTTGTTCTTCTGTGGCTTTTTCTGTGAAATATGGTAATGCGGTTTTGTTCTGCCCAAATGAATAACCCCGTAAACGTGTGTCTATAGAAATTATGTAAACAAATGTAGGAATTTTTCGCGATAACTTGACAAATTTGCATTTGAATTTGTGCCGAAAATGTCGCTTCAAATTCTGAAAAAGGAGCGTAAAAATGTATTCACTTTAAAATAGATTTTTGATGTGAGAGGCGTTTCAAATTGCGCGGTTTTCTTTAAGAATAAATAAAATATAGATGGCCCACTGAATTTGTTTGGGTATGTGGGCATTTAAAAAGTGTGATGTATGACATTTATAAAAATGGCTTCGTACACGGTACAACAACACGTTCAAATCGTTGAATTATTTTATGAATATCAGCGTTCTGTGAAAAGAATTTCTAGAAAATTACGTGAATTTTATGGTTTACATAATCGTCCATCTGAAAGCACTGTTGGTCGAATTATTAAAAAATTTCAAGAGATCGGTTCCGTGGAAGACCAAAAATGTGAAAAATACAGTTGTAGTGGTCGTTCACAAGAAAATATCGGTTTGCTTCGCCAAAGTGTTGCTGAAGATCCTGAAATGTCCATTAGACGACGTTCACAACAACTTGGACTTAGTGAATTAATAACATGGCGTATTTTACACGAGGATTTAGCTCTGAAGGCATATAAGGTTCAAATACCACAGGAACTGAAGCCATTAGATCATTTAAAACGTCTTTCATTTGTCAATTTCATCAATGAAGAACCAGTTAATTTTTCTCAAGAAATAATTTTTTCCGATGAGGCACATTTTGAACTTGGTGGCTATGTTAATAAACAAAATTGCCGTATCTGGGGTGAAAAAAAACGAATTATTCATGAGAAACCTATGCATCCTAAACGAGTTACTGTTTGGTGTGTATTATGGTCAGGTGGTGTAATTGGACCTTATTTCTTTGAAAATGCTGCTGGTGAAGCTGTAACTGTCAATGGTGATCGATATCGTCGGATGATAACCGAATTTTTGTGGTCTCAATTAATGAATATTGATCTAGAGAATGTGGTTTCAACAGGATGGCGCTACACCTCACTTTGCACACGAATCAATTGATTTATTGAGAGAAAAATTTCCTGGACGTGTAATCTCAAGAAACGGTGATGTTAATTGGCCACCGAGATCATGTGATTTGACACCGTTAGACTATTTTCGTTGGGGTTATGCGAAAAATCAAATTTATAAAAACAATCCGCAATCAATTCCTGCTTTGAAAGATAAATTTATTCGTGTCATTGGTGAGATAGAGCCTCAATTATGTCAAAATGTCATTGAAAATGTTAACAAAAGAGTGGACGTCTGTGGAGCTGCAAGAGGAGGCTATTTGGCAGATATTATTTTTCGCAGATAAATGTCATAACTGATGCTTCAATTACCAATAAAAAGTTTTTGAAAGTGAATGTAAATTATGTGTTTTATTTATTCTTAAAGAAACCGCGAAATTTGAAACACCTTTACATATGATTAATTGGATATAAGAAGTGGGAAATCATTTTAACTTTTACTAAAATCAGGGCGTTCGAACTTCGGATATTTTTCTAAAAATATATCCAGTACTATGCAAAAGAAAGAAGCACTTTCTTGAATTTTACAAGAAACTAATAGAAACGGATAAATAATAATCTTACACAACTTGAAATTTGTTTTATTGTATAAAAACTAACACATATCGATATTTAAACATAAGCAACTTAAATTTTCAATATTTCGTACGACCACCTTTATTTTTTATGGTATCCTGCATTCTTCTTGGTAGGCTTTCCATTAATGAATTGATGTAATTTTCAGGAATATTGTACGACTCTTCCTGTAATATGTTCCACAGTCCATTTTTGTTCTTTGGCCCCCTTTCACACTTTCTTCTGTCAAGATAATCCCACACATGCTCAATAATATTTAAGTCAGGACTTTGATGTGGCCATATCATAAGTCTGCAATACCCCATTTACTTCCCGCTGTGTTAAACAAGTTTAAACACGTTTTGAGATATGCTTGGGATCATTATCTTGCTGTAGAATGAAATTATTGCCAATAAGTCGCTGCCCTGATGGTATGGCATGTTCTTCTAATAGTATTCTGCATTTCTCGCCAATTAATTTACCCCCTCTTTTTACAATTTCACCCACACCTGCTGCCGGAATACAACCCCAAACTTGGACATTACCTCCTCCATGCTTTATGGTAGTGTGTAAACATGGCTCCAATAACGATTCACTAGGGCGTCATCTAACATACTGACATCTGTTCGTTCCAAATAATTGATATTTAGATTCGTCAGTCCATAGTACTTGTCTCTGTTCATTAATCCCCAAGTTTCGTGGTATCTGGCATATTTTAATCGTTTCCCTTTATTACCTTGTCGCAGTATGGATTTTCTCAGGACCACGCAACCCCTTAAACCTGATCTGAGCAAGTATCGCCTTACTGTTGAAGCATGTACCGAAGTACCAGATGTTCACGCAAGATCTTGAGCAAATTCTGCGCCAACTTTCTTATGATTTCTTAAGGAACTAACTTTTAAAAACTGTGCATCATCTTTACTAAGCATTTTTGGACGTCCACTTTTTGATCTATCACTTACATTGCTGGTTTTAGTCAGCCTTTTTATTATTTGTTGCACGGCATACCGGGAACATTATTTCACTATTAATTTGGTACGTAGACTTCCGCGGTCGTTGTCCATGCTATCTGCTTCTGGGTTTCCGGGCTGGAACCGCGTCACTAGTATATCTGCCGACGTTTCGTACCCATTTGTATGGGACAGATATACTAGTGACGCGGTTCCAGCCCAGCATTATTTCACTATCTTTGATATTTTCACTTGACTATAACCCTCTTGGTGTAAAACAATGATTATTCATAAGTAAGTAGTAAAACTATTCTAGGGATTGTCTTTCTACTAATAACAATTTACAGCTCGCGGTTTTTTCTTAAAATGAAAATTTCGTAGGCGCATATGAATCTCGAGTTCGGGTATATCCGACCGCTTTCGAAATGTGTCATGGCCGCCAATGAGTGCGCACTCGTTTCTGCAGACTTAATTATGACATACGATATACTCATCTGTCCCTCAATATTGATACCTGATATTGACATTGGACCAATCAATGTTGGTGATTCATCAAAAGATATGTACATAAATGCAATTAAATAAGTTTACATAGCTTCTAAGTGTACGCTTACTTATTTAATTCATTCATCCTTTTTGATTCTATAAATAAGCCTACACAATTAATCTCTCTAATCCTTAAGCGTGTATTCATGCATAGATAAACGAAGACGCGAATCTTGATAAACTATTTTCCATTTACATGTGACCGTACACATATGTATGTTGTCTATATACATATGTACATTCATACATGTAGGTGCATATGTGTACAAGTTGCAATGGCACTTTTATATATGGCAAATGTAAATCCATACAAATCACCTAGTCACGCTTGGAAGCGTTTCAATTTCCCGAACAATATGTTATGCAGTTGAAATTTACTAGAGGCTCGGGAGTCTTACAAAAACATCTCAAAACATTGTACCATACATTCACCTTATTGTTAGATCGTTAAATATTAACGCCGCCCGATATTTCAAGTGAATATTATTTTTAATTGCCAATAAGGTATTTGTACGTGTGTTATGACTGCATAAAATCGTAAATTTATTCTGACGTACAGTGTGATTCATAACAAAACATCATCATCGTATTTATGTGTGTGTGTATTTATACATTGCCCATAACAAGAACGAAGAATAGTTTAACTTACTTAATAGATGGATGGATGAATAGAGGATATTTTGTTCAGAAACATTCAATACAACTTGAATACATCACAGTCAATGTAAATGCATAAATCAAATACGTATGACCATATATGTATGTGCAAGCATTGCATATATAATGCAATTATATTTAAGCGTATTACAAACGATTTGACATGACAAATAAAGAAGCAAGATCGAGTTTCACGCCATAGGAGTACGCTCAATGGTGGATACATAAAATAAAATAGTAGGTTGTAATTTGGCGGTGAAACACTTTTAAAGCGTCTTCTGTGAAGTCACAAAGATGGATAGGATCTGTTACATGTCCGAAGCATAAGTTTCCACGGTTTTTTCAGCAAACCGAATACACCGTACAGTGGGAAAAACACATGAATTCTTGGCCATAATTCTCTCCACGTACTATTTCAAGTTTTACGTTTAAATTTAGTGCAGCGATCACTAAATTCGATAAAATTATTAATAAAAACAGACTAATTTTGGAACGCGGCATTAAATGTAGTATATTACGAAGAAGCTCTTATGTTACAGGCAGAGGTACTGTGCTTATTTTAAAAAAATTGATTGAAAATGAAGCAACACTTTTTGTTAAGATGGAAAAAGCAGAGTATCATGCGGTGATTAAATACTTCGTAATTAAGGGTATGAAAGCTACCGAAATAAAAGATCAGTTACGGGAAACATTAGCTGAATCCGCTCCATCATCCGCCACAATAAGTAGATGGGTAAATGAATTTAAACGTGGTAGAACAAGGTGTGTTGATGAAGCGCGCTCTGGAGCACACAAAATCGTGACTTCTAAGGAAACGATTATAAAAATCCATAATATTATTACGCAAGATCGACGACTCAAAGTGAGAGAGATAGCAGACATGGTAAACATTTCAACAGAATGCGTACACCACATCTTAACGAAAGAATTGGGCCTTTTCAAGCTTTCGGTAAGATGGGTGCCGCGATTGCTTACGACTGATCAAAAGTTCACTCGTTTGCGCGGAATCCGGTTGATGTTTGTAGGCGATTTGTTACTTGCGATGAAACTTGGATACACTACAAGACACCCCAAACTAAACAACAGTCGAAATGATGGTTAGAACGTGGTTCTGCACCTCCAAAGAAGGCGAAAGCCACTTTATCGGTAACAAGGTGATATCAATTTTTTGGGATTCAAAGTGCATTTTGCTCATCGATTGCCTTCAGAAAGGTGCCACAATAAACGGACAATATTATGCAGAACTTCTACAAAAATTAAGTGTTGAGATTCGTGTTAAAAGGCCAGGAATAGCAAAAAAAAAGATTCTGTTTCACCAAGACAACGCTCCCTCGCATACCAGCACAGTTGCGATGTCCAAAATCCACGAGTTGCATTGTCAATTAGTACCGCATGACTTCCGCCTTCTTCCAAAATTGAAAACGGCACTAGGTGGAAAGAAATTTTCGTCTAACGACGAGCTTATTATCTTCGTAAATGAGTATTTTGCAAGCCTTCCGGAATCGCATTTTAGAGATGGCATAAGGACATTGGAGCACCGTTGGAATAAATGTATTGCTCTTTTAGGAGAATATATAAAAAAATAAAAATTATTTTGTATTTAAAAAATTTGTTTTTCTTTAGCATTCTCACTACTTGTCAAACTACCCTCGTAACGTCGAACTCGTGCGTGAATTTATCAGAAATGAGTCGAAATCCTCATTGCGATACGTGGGAATGGTGTTAAATATTTCCAAATATTTAACTCATCGCATGTTGACACAGCATTTAGAACTGTGAAAGATTTGTGCCACACACGCTGACTCTCTGATGATCAAAAATTGCTCGGAATTCAACATTGTAAAGACTTGATTAAAGACTCAAAAAAGGACGAGAACTTCAGGTATTCTATTGTAACTGGCGTTGA
This sequence comes from Dermolepida albohirtum, assembly GCA_031893035.1. Lineage (NCBI taxonomy): Eukaryota > Metazoa > Arthropoda > Insecta > Coleoptera > Scarabaeidae > Dermolepida > Dermolepida albohirtum. Next base: position 172,511 of record JAVIWB010002509.1, read on the forward strand.
GACGTGGTGTTTTCAATATGATTCAGAGACCAAGCGTCAAAGCTTTGAATGGAATATATTAATAAAACATTTTTTTTATTACACAGTAAAAAATCGAAATTAATTTAAAATTATTACACAATTGAAAAAACTCCTTTACTAAATATAGACGCATTTATTTTGTAATATTTGCCAAGTTAACATGAAGCCTGCATCAAAATTAAGTTAATTACATATTAAATGAAACAACATTAACATACAAACACTCTCGTAATAACAATCTATATAATAATATTTTAAATATTGACTGACAAAGAAATATTATTATATTATCTATTTATAATTTATCATTTTTCTTCGACAATTGTTTATATTCATCAATGTGAGAACGAAGATCTTTCTATTTATCTGTAAACGGGTCGTTCTTTCGAAATAATCTACATTCATATGAAAAAATACTATATTAAAAAGTATATACACTATCGCTCATAAGTATTTGGTCACTCGCATTTAATCCTCAAATTGTAACAAAAATCAAAATCGAAATACGAATATCTTTTTATTATTTACATATATGAAAAATATATATTTTTACATCTAAAATAAATTGTTGTATAATATATTTATCTAAATTTTAGACTCGTCTATATGCCCTCCTTTATTTTTAATCACTGCAGCACACAATCAAGGCATTCTTTCGATTAATTTTCGTAATGTCTCAGGTTTTATTTTACCCCATGCCTCTTGCAGGTTCTTCCACAGCAACAGCAGATGTGTGGGCCGATTTTCTCACCTCTCGGTCAAGTTCTTTCCACAGCAACTAAAGGGTTTTCCAACTTTTTTTCAAAATAAAATACAGACCATTTGAGATATTTCAAAAACTTTATTATCGGGTTGAAGTACAATCAAAACATTTATGAATGGAACTTGACTTCGTTCATATGGCCACCGCGGGCACGTTTGCAGCGGTCGATTTGTCGGACCCAATTTTCGATGACTCGGCCACACAATTCGGTCGAAACGGCTGCTATTTCGTGTTCAACGTTGGCTCTGAGCTCTTCCAACGTTGTCGGCTTGTTGGCATAGACCAATAACTTGACGTAGCCCGAAAGAAAAAAGTCTAGAGGCGTTAAATCGCACGAACGAGGCGGCCAATCGACTGGTTCATTTCTTGAGATAACACGCTCATCACACTTACTCTTCAATAAATCGATTGTAACGTGTGCTGTGCGGCTTGTGGCACCGTCCTGCTGAAACCACATGTTGTCCGAGTCCATATCTTCCAATTCAGGGCAAAAATAATCGGTAATCATGGCGTGATAACGATTACCATTCACAGTAACGTGACGATCATTATCGTCGACGAGAAAATATGGCCCTATGACGCCGCCGGCATGCAAACCGCACCAAACAGTTATTTTTTGTGGATGAAGTGGTGTTTCATGAAGCACATGTGGCTTTTCACCCGACCAGTAACGCATATTTTGCTTATTGACGAACCCATTGAACCCAAAATGAGCTTCGTCACTGAAAATGATTTTGCGATGAAATTGATCATCTTGGCGAATCTTTTCCAGAGCCCAATCGGAGAACGTACGTCGCTTCAAATGGTCCATCGGCTTCAATTCTTGAGTCAATTTGATCTTGTATGGGTGTAAACCAAGATCCTTACGCAAAATTCGCCATAAAGTGGTCTGGGCGATGCCCAACTCTTGAGAACGCCGTGGAATTGACTGATTTGGATCATTTGCTACGGACGTTTCAACGGCAACGATATTTTCGACACTTCGACCAACTCGTTGTCTGACTGGCTCGGCAACATCACACAACGAATATGTATACTCAAATTTTTGCACTAAACTTGTTACTGCCTGTCTACTAGGGCGAGAATTGCGACCGAAAATCGGAGTTAACGCTCTTAAAGTAGCGGTCACCGACTCCGAATTTCTGTAGTAAATTTTTATAATTTGCAGACGTTGTTCGTTCGTGTGCTTTACCATGATGAAAATGTTAAGTTTACTGAATAAATTGACAGTGACAGTTCGATGATTAGTGAAAGGGTGCGTTCACAAATTGAATTAAAAGTTGTCAAGTCCCTATTGGAAAACCCTTTAGATGGGATTTAAATCGGGGCTCTGGGGAAGCCATGCCATAGCTTTTATGGTTTTCCCGTTCTCCAATTTCTACAAATATTCTCGGCATTTGGAAGTATGTTTCGGGTCATTATCTTGTTTGAAGATAAAATTCTGACCCGAAATTTTAATTCCAGTGGGGATTGCGTTTTCCTCTAATATGCGCGTATACTGTTCTTTTTTTAGTATACCTTCAATATTTACGAGATCGTCCACATTTGATCCAGAAAAGCAATCCCATATCATGACTGAACGTCCACCGTGGTTAATAGTAAGGGCTATGTATTCTTACCGGACACGCTCACCCACAGACCTCCTCACGAAAACACGTCTTCGCGAACCGAATATCTCGAATTTGTATTCGTCGATCCATAATACTTTATTCCAGTGTTCTAGGTGATCCCGTGGCCACTTTAAACGTTTTTGCTTGGGTAGAAACGGCTTCTGCATTGCAATTCGTCCATGAAGACCGGCTTTCTTTAATCGCCGTTTAACTGTGGAAACACTTATGGGTTTTCGATGAACAGCATTAATTTCTGCTGTGATTTCTGGGTCTGTTTTTTCATCTACTTCTCTTGCTTGTTACCACCTGAGATTGTTACCCTTGGTCTGTCTTTTCGAGTTCTGCTCAACACACTTCCACATTCGCAGTGTTTTTTGATGATATAACCCACGGTGGACTGATTTAATTTAAGTTATGTGGCAATTTCGCGGTTGCTTTTGCCAGTTTTATGGTATGCGATTATAAACGATCGTGTTTCTACACTCAATTCTTTCCGTTTAGGCATTTCTAATCAATTGAACTTCTTCGAAAGACACGATGTTATCACTATGAGCACCTCACAAAAACTAACTGCAATTTTGCCAAAATACCCAAGTATAAATACTTAATAGTTTAGATCTAATCCCTTAAGTGCAATTATTCTACCTGGAGTTTTATTAGGGCATTATCATTCATTATGAATAATAGGGTAATCGCATAATTATTTTTGAATAAGCTTTTGTAGATTGTAATGTTTCCTATGAAACTATTTCTCACTACAGAAATAAATTTTATAATTACAACTGTTCTATATAAATTGTAATGAAACAAAAGTGACCGAATACTTATGAGCGATAGTGTAAATGAAAGCAACAATAACATGCTCCGAATTATTTTTTGTCAATTAATTTAAATTAATTATAAACGCCACATTATTAGGTCATATAGTAAAAGAACACATTTTCATATTGATTTCGATACAGAGTGGCGTGAACTTTTTATCTCTAAGAATGTGTTATTGTTTTTGCAATCGCCCGAGCACTCTTATAACTAGAAATATGAATATTTTTCCTAAACGCATATGGTTTAATTATCAGACAATTATAGCTGTCAGTTTGGCGCCTCGTTCTTTACAAATATATCTACCGCCTACATTAGCCAGCGATACATTATTAAATATCTTTTCGCTAAAGTAATATAGATATTGATTTCGTAACACTTGTCTGAAAGAAAATTTACCAGTGGCGTAACACTATGTCAATTTAATAGAGTGTAGTAACAAAAACATTACGTTGGAGTTACATGTCAACATTTGTTTTTATTGAGAAGGATAAAATCTATATACACTACCGGTCATATTTATTTGCCCACCCTTAGTTTTAGCCAAAATTATTAAACTATCAAATGTGTACTGAAAATTTATTTATTGTACCAATACGATGGTGTAAAATAAACATAAAATAGTTACATTTTTCTTATATAAAAACTTTATCATTAATTATTATTAAATTTTGCTCTCATCAATGTGCCCACCTTTATTTTTGATAATTGCAGCACATAACCGCGGTATCCTTTCAATTAATTTTTGCAGTGTAACTTCTTGAAGTTGTTCCCACAGTACAGTGGTTGATGATAGAGCACGTTCTCGAACCTTCCGGTCCAATTCTTCCCAAAGAAGCTCTATTGGGTTCAGATCAGGACTTTGAGCTGGCCATACCATTATAGAGATTTGCCCTTGCTCTTCTAGTTGACGCAAGTAATCGCCACACGGTCTAGAAGTGTGTTTCGGATCGTTGTCCTGTTGAAATACAAAGTTTTCGCCAAGAATCCTTAGTCCTGAAGGAACAGCGTTATTTCCTAAAATTTCCTTGTAGCCTTCTTTTCTTAGGATTCCCTCAATTTTGACGAGGTAGCCTACAGCCTCTTCCACCAAAACACCCACAAATCATTACTGAACCTCCTCCATGTTTTACGGTAGGCGCAATATATTCTGGCAGTACTTTTTCTCCTGTGGATCGTCTTACGAACATTCGCCTTTTACTACCGAAAAGTTCAAACTTCGATTCGTCTGTCCACAACACATTATTCTACTGATCAATCGTCCAATTCTTATGTTCTTTAGCCCAATTTAGTCGTTTTATTTTGTTTTGCTTTCGTAGTAGTGGTTTTCGCAGAGCAATTCTTCCGTATAAACCCGCTTGCCTTAACCTTTTCTGTACCGTGGACACACTAATTGGTTTAGCACGCGTTCTATCCATTTCAGCAGCAATTTCTGGTGCTGTTTTTCGTCTATCGCGTCTACTTATCCGTATTAGATGCCGGTCATCTGCAGTTGTCGTCGCTTTGCGTCGTCCAGATCTTCTTTTGTTGGAAAATTTACCATTTTCTTCAAATTTTTTAACGTTATAATCAACGGTTCTGCAATTTAATCGTAATTCTTAAGCAATTATCATAGCACGCACTTCAACAGATAATTCCATCCTCTTCGGCATTGCATTAAAATATTCACAATAACTCTCTATTTCACTGTTTTCGCAACAAAAGATGAACGATGACTGACATAAAATTTATTTTCCTTTTTGAATAACACATCCTAATATTGTAATTAGTTAGTACAATAACACAATATTTGTAATACCTTTCGGAAATGCAGGTAAAACTGTTAATACTGTAGGGATTAGCCTATATAATATTTATGGTATTTTTCCAATTTATGACACCTTTACGATATATCATAAACAATTTAAGATTTTCGTGGAAATTCATGTGGAATTACTTCCACTAATAATATTGTTGAATAATTATAATACAGATTTTTCGAAAGATAATCCGTATTTCAGGAAACACATAAAATTGGGGTGGGCAAATAAATATGACCGGTACTGTACACTATGTTCCAAAAGTTATCTCTTCTATTCTATTTCTGTAATTAAAGAAGTAGAAACAGTATTCATAGGAATGTTGTGTTTTTATTAGATGTGCCATATTTTGTAACACATTGAACTGTGACACATTAGAAATTCAAATTACAATATTTTTCTTATTTATTACAATGACATATGTTAACATAAATAAAAGGTTTTAAACGTAAAAGATAAAGTAACTATTGGACTAGCATTCTTTAAAATATTATGAAACCCAATTTTAGTCTGGTTTAGGAACAAAAACAGTTATATTCAAGCTGTTTTAGTTTTAATCAGATGAATAAAATCATTTTAATAAGAAAGATTTGTATGTAATCTACCTAGATATTAAAAAAAGACGGATCCAAACATATCGGATGTAAGGTCATTTTGATGGAGCGTGTAGCCTGTGTATCATCAGCAGATAATTAAAAAATGTCGCACCTGGTAAACTACGGCGAAAAATACCTGTACGAAAACAAACTCCGTACGCGACCCGTACCGTTGAGAACCAAAATGTACACTGTACAAAATATATAATAAATACAAATGCACAGTGTACATTTTGGTTCTCAACGGTACGGATCGCGTACAGAGTTTGTTTTCGTACGGGTATTTTTTGCCGTAGTTTACCAGATGCGACACTTTTTAATTATCTGCTGATGATGACAACTTAGTTGTCGAAATACGTATACACAATACGAAAATTAATGTGTCAAGGGGTTATATATCAACCTTCAGTGATCAATATCGGATGTAAGTCAGAATTGTTTGATAACTATGGTAAAACTTCAACAATTTATGTTTCAAATTATTCTCGAAGTAATCGTGATCGATGGACAGGATAGTTATATACTGAGTTGATATATTTATCCCTGGAACCAGGATCGTAACAAGACGTGTGTATGAACAAACGAGCGACCTTGCGATGCATGCATTAATATATCACTTATGTTTTGTATTATAAAAACACAATTACATTATCCACAACTACTGTTGCGTATCGCATAATGGATAAGACTGACAAAATGTCTGTAGCCAGACGTATGTTTCCACATTTGTCTCGGAGAGCAACGTAGATCGTGCTGAAAAGGTTATATTAGAAAATGATCGCTAGATATCTACGAATATAATACACGCTTATTTAAAATTATTTTTAGAAATAGAGCAGATGACACAACGTGTTACTTGGTGCCGGGAGATGCTAAAAATGTTTAATAAGGGACAATCTCGGTATGTGAACAACATCGCGTCAGGTGACGAGACTTAACTGTACTATTACGATGTGCTGGCCAAAGCTCGAAACAAAGTTTGGGTCTTTGATGATGAGGACACACCCGTAGTTGTAAGAAAATCCCGATCTGTAAAGAAGAAAATGATAGCTGTATTTTTCAAATCGAGTGGAATTGTGGAACGCGTCGTTTTGGACACCCAGAAGACAGTCACAGCTAAGTGGTATACTAAACAGTGCCTGTCTAAAGTCATTTGATCTATGAAGAACCTGTGGCCAAAGTCAAGAATGGACACCTGGTTAATGCTCCAGCTCACGGCGCCAAAGCCTGTACCGAATATTAGACCACGACAGGATTGAAACTTCTGGAGCAGCCTCCCTACAGTCCAGATCTTGCTCCCTGCGACTTTGCACTGTTCCCGCATGTGATGAAGCTAAAAGGGAGGCGGTTTTCCAGTGATGAGGACCTTCTGCGGACTTGGCACAACGAGTGCGCTTTACTCCCTAGTGAAATTTGGCAGAACTGGTTTAAAGATTGGTTTCGGAGGATGGATGTATTGGGTGTAGAGGAAATTACTTTCAAAAATTAAATAAACAAAGCTGTATTGCAAAACTTTCCTAGTACCCTTTGTATGAAAGAATTATGAAAACTGTCATTAAAAAAAATGGTGTTTTATCAGCGGAGTTTTAAAGGACATTTAGTTGATATCATTTTCCATACTTACGTGCGTAGTTTGTACTTTATGCTGTTAACAATAAAATTCAAATTTTTCCAGCATTTTGTATTTTATTCGTACCGTAAAACCTGAAGTTCAGTGCGGATCATCATTTACTTATTCCTACGAGATTTTACTAAAGGTTTCACTAGCGCACCGTGTGTATATGTTCACTGAAAATTTATTAAAATTGTTGACCTTTGTAAATTGCAAATTTTAAATGACATTCGTGAACGGGACATATGGTAATAAGCAATGATATCATGCAGATATTACCTCTCATCAATCATCCAGCTATAATTACAACCTGTCCCAACATTCATCAGATACACACAATTAACTCAGCAGTTCCGAACAGCCATACAATCAACGTTGTGTGTGTTGTGTATTTGCTCGTTCGCCTACACGTTCCCGCTTGCGCACTAACATTGTTAAGTTTTGATATAACTGTTAATTAATGAAGTAATTGTCTCGAAGAAAATAATGCAATTAAGAAAAGTTAAACGTTTTCTATGCGACAATGGCAATTATTTCGTTTCTCTTTTTCCGAGAAAAGTAATGAATAGAAGCAATAGGAACTTGGGCCGTAAATAAATAAAGAAAAAACACATTTTATTACAAGTTTTCACATTTTATTTATCCAATACTAGGTTGATTGGCTTTTATACATTAGCACATTCGAATGAAATTGTTAATTAGTGAACAGCTCTTTAAATTTATGAAATCGAAATTCTCTAATAGAATTTAAAAGAAAAATTCAATTAAGTGTATTTTAAAGAGGCCGGGGCATCATTTTAATGCTGTTCAAGTATTTATTATATATATATATATAAAGGCTGTTTCAAATAGCGCGTTTTTTTAAGAATAAATAAAATATAGACGGCGCACTGAATTTGTCTGGGTATGTGGGCATTTAAAAAGTGTGATGTATGACAATTATAAAAATGGCTTCGTACACGGTACAACAACGCGTTCTAATTGTTGAATTATTTTATGGAAATCAGCGTTCTGTGAAAAGAATTTTTAGAAAATTACGTGAATTTTATGGTTTACATAATCGCCCATCTGAAAGCACTATTGGTCGAATTATTAAAAAATTTCAAGAGGCCGGTTCCGTGGAAGATCGAAAAAGTGAAAAATATAGTCGTAGTGGTCTTCACAAAAAAATATTGGTTTGGTTCGTGAAAGTGTTGCTGAAGATCCTGAAATGTCCATTGGACGACGTTCACAACAACTTGGACTTGGTGGTAATGGCGTATTTTACACAAGGATTTAGCTCTGAGGCATATAAAGTTCAATAACACAGGAACTGAAGCCATTAGATCATTTAAAACGTCGTTCATTTGTCAATTTCATCAACGAACAACCAGCTGATTTTTTTAAAAAAATGTTTTCCGATGAGGCACATTTTGAACTTGGTGGCTATGTTAATAAACAAAATCGCCGTATTTGGGGTGAGGAAAATGCACGAATTATTCATGAGAAACCTATGCATCCTGAACGAGTTACTGTTTGGTGTACATTATGGTCAAGTGATGTAATTGGACCCTACTTCTTTGAAACTGCTGCTGGTGAAGTTGTAACTGTTGTAACCGAATTTTTGTGGCCTGAATTAATGAATATTAATCCAGAGAATATGTGGTTTCAACAGGATGGCGCTACACCTCACTTTGCACGCGAATCAATTGATTTATTGAGAAAAAAATTTCCTGGACGTGTAATCTCAAGATGATGTTAATTTGCAACCAAGATCATGTGATTTGACACCGTTAGACTATTTTCTTTGGGGTTATGTGAAAAGTCAGGTTTATAAAAACAACCCACAATCAATTCCCGCTTTGAAAGATGAAATTATTCGTATCATTGGTGAGATAGAGTCTCAATTATGCCAAAATGTCATTGAAAATAAAATGACAGGGGCTTAACTACTGTTACTGTCTGACAGTAGCAGTAGTTGAGCTCTGAACATGTCCCATACGAGTGAGTACGAAACGTCGGCAGTTATACCAGTGACGCGGTTCCAGCCCGGAAGTCCAGAAGCAGATAGTATTCATATTTATTGTTTTAATGTAACTCGTAAAATTCTAATTCTAAACTACTTCATTTATAGTACAGATAGTTCATTTCTACTTTTAACCATTAAATTTTCGCATGTGAAACAACTTTTTTATTCCTTCTGCAATTTGACGTCACTTTTACTTAAAAAATTTAGGAAAAACATTTCTATTTTTACGTCGTTTCAAGAAATTAATATCTGCACTTAATAAAATAACCTTAGCGTATAACTTGTGAAACTTATTGAGCTTGTTTGACCGGGAAGTCATCGTGAAGGTAAATTTTAAGAGACTATGGTCGATGGAATTAATCCAAAAAATTAGGATTCGCGTTAACAAACCGGAATTGGACAAATTCGTATTATACACAGTCTATTGCAGAGAAAACGGAACTTTTTTAAAGTAGTAATTCTTAGTGGCGCCATCTATTAAAAAAATATGTGTTGGTAAGGGAGATCTTTCACCAATGTTGTGTCAAAATATCATGACATTTGCATCATTAGAAGGAAGCAGAGAAATTGCGCATAAAGTAACAGCGTGTTTTTGGCATTGGTCGAGAAATGAATTTTGAACAAAGAGCAAATATCAAGTTCTGTTTTAAACTTGATAAATCATCTACTGAAACGTTTAATTTGATGAAACAAATGTATAGTGATGCCTGTTTATCACGTACAAGTGTGTATGAGTGGTATTAATGATTTAAAGACTAACACAAATGACGACGAACATCTTGGTGCAAAAAAATATGTGGTTACGGAAAGTAACATCGAACTTGTGTGTGAACTTACCAGAAATGAGCCGAAACCCTCATTGCAATACGTCGGAATGGAATTAAATATTTCCAAAGATTCAATTCAAATTTGACACAGCATTAGGGACTGAGAAAGATTTGTGCAGGGTTTGTACCAGAGAAGCTATCTGAATTCAATATTGTGCAGATTTGATTAAAGACTCCAAAAAAGGATAAAAACTTCAGGTATTCTACTGTAACTGGCGGTGAAACATGGTGTTTTCAATATGATCCAGAGAGCAAGCGTCAAAGCTCTGATAGGAAGCATTCGAGTGAAGAAACGCCGAAAAAAGGCCGTTTGGAGAAGTCAAAAGTGAAGACAATGTTGATTTGTTTTTACGATTAGAAAGGCATAATGCACAAAGAGTTTGTACCAACCAGTCAAACAGTCAATGCTGTACATTATGTTGGTGTTATGAAGTGTCTTTTCGCGCGTATTCGTTGTGTGCGCCCTCAATATCTTGAAAATAATAGCCGGCGTTTAGTACATGATAATGCACCATCTCATCGCTCGACGCTTAACACAGATTTTCTAACTACAAATGGCATTTTAACCATCAACCATTCACCGTATTCACCAAATTTGGCCCCGTGTGATTTCTATCTATTCAAACTACATTTGTCGATGAAAGGACAGCGTTATGCTAACGTGGAACCGATTAAGAAGGCGTTGACCGCGATCTTGAACGACATCTCTAAAGATGAACTTAAAAATTCGTTCGACATGTTAATTGGCCGTGCAAAACGTTGTACTGAAGCCGAAGGCGACTACTTTGAATAAAATAAATGAATTTTACCAAAATAGTAAACTTTTGTATTTATTTTAAAAAAGTTCCATTTTGTCTGACACAGACTGTCTACATCCATTACAACGTAACACACACAATGTACGGCTCGTTACGTAGTGTTGCAACACTGTTATTACTGTGTCCAACTTCCAATTACATTATTCATTTAAGTCCGGTCCTGGAATGTAACCCTACCTGCCGATCCATAATTATAATGCATGAAAATATAATTATCTTTATATTTAATTGATCTGTATGATGTAAAGTTTGCGGGATAGAAAAACGGAGGACACATTTGCAATCAGGTTAAAAATACTTTTATACAGGGTGGAGCAGAGTACTAGTACGCGGCGACATGAGGGGGTATTGTCCTTGAATGAATGTTTGCAGACTTCCCATACAACGCAGTTTCAGTTGCTATGGAGCGTTGGAGCGTAGAGCATCGCGTGTTGATTTCGTAGTCACAGTGCAACGTCTTTTCTGTCAAAATTTTAGAGTTGGACGTCGAGGTGCAGTGCTTGATCAAAATACTGTAATCCGATAGGTTGCAGCGTTTAGAAGTACTGGATCTGTGATGAAAAAGCAACCACCTGGTCTTCCCCGTTCAGTACGAACTCCGGAAAATGTAGAACGAGTGAGAACGGCAGTTGTTGCTAGTCCGAAGCGATCGACTAGACGACAGGCTGTAGCGCTGGGTATGTCACGTCGTTCGCTTCATCGCATCTTACATGATGATCTTAAGTTTCACCCGTACAAGTTAGTGATCATCCAGCAGCTTAGTGAAGGGGATTTTGTGCAACGCAGAGAATTTTATCGCGTAATGGACGAAATTTTTACGGAAGATGCAGATGCTACAGTCCTCATGAGTGATGAAGCACATTTTCATCTAGACGGTTACGTCAATGTTCAAAATTGTCGGTTTTGGGCGTCGGAGAACTCACATCAATTGCACCAAAGACCTCTCCACAGTTTGAAAGTAACAGTGTGATGCTGCATTTCAAAGATGGGAATTGTTGGACCCTATTTTTTTGAAGAGGAAGGAACTACAGTTACTGTGACATCAGCGCGCTACGTTGAAATGCTTTCTTCATCCAGAACTTGAAAGGCGTCAAATGAATATGAGAGAAATATGGTTTCAGCAGGACGGTGCCACAGCTCACACGGCGAGAGCATCCATGGAAGTGGTTCGACAAATGTTCCCAGGACATGTTATTTCGAGAAATGGTGATGTTCACTGGCCCCCTCGCTCACCCGATTTGTCGATATGCGACTTCTTTTTGTGGGGTTATTTGAAATCTAGAGTCTACATGAACAAGCCTCGCACAATTAATGATCCGAAGAATTCCATTCGTCAAGTAATTGAAGCCGTGCCGAATGAAATGTTGGAGAGAGCCGTACATAACTTTCAGGAGAGAATCCAAATTTGTATCCAGCAAGAAGGACGTCATCTCCAAGACATTATTTTTCAAACCTAATTAAAGTATGTAAAAGTATGTATATTTCAAAACTGCATTAAAAAATCTATCACTTAGTGCTTGTTTTTATTAATTTTATTGAACCGTTTCCCAGTCATTCAATAGAGAAAAACATGCGTGTCCTCTGCTCCACCCCGTATTAGCATATTTTTCGTTGTAGGGCAAAGAATATTTTCTTTTTGTGAGCCAGTGTATTTTGTTTAAACAATTAATCGTAAGGCTAAGTTGAAGACAATCCGATTTAATGATGGTAAAGAATACGTAAGTTCAAAGAAACGCCCACGTATAATTTAAAACATTTGGATACTGACTATTGATTTTCCGAACTGAGTAACACAAAAAAGTTAATTTTTCCATTTGACACGTATCTCGCCTCTTCTGCAGCGTTGCTTCCCGACATCATTAATAATTTTTAATAACGTCGGCAACAATTTGATAAGTACATGGAGCTGGCAAAACCGTTTCCGTTAGGAAATAGGTCAAGCAATTCAGCACCGCCAACATTAATCTACGTCAGCTACATCCCAGCGACCCATCCAATTCAAAACAGATCATCCATCGTGACCATGTTTCCCTGACGCGATATCGCGGGTGCAACCTAACAGATAATGTTTCCGTGCGACTGGGTCCTCTCAATCACCACACCTCATTACCCTTTCATCACCCTATACTAACCACCTTACCCCCTTCTAGCCCCCTTCGCCGACCCCCTCTAACTTACTATGTGACATGTGTAATCTAAAGCAGCTGGGGGAGTGAACGGTCAGCCTGTCAAGTCTACTAAGGTTTCATACTTCACACTTTCTGAAACAGATTTTTTACACTCTTCAATATGTAAGGAATACACATGTGAATTCACGATATTAACTACAAAAAAATTGTAATAGCTTTTTACATAAATATATCGGAGTCTGATGTACAATTACTTTCGGATGTGCAATAAAAATTGATTCGTTTCTTAGTTAAAAGAAATTATTACAAAGTATCGTTTATTCTTTGCGATAGGTATTTTAAGTTTGAGTTAAGGTACAATAAAAAAATAATTATTTGAATGTCCCATTAAGTAATTATTCAATCCATTTGCATATTTCAAATTTCGCGGTTTCTATAAAGAATAAATGAATATAATTAGCATTCACTTTCAAAAACTTTTTATTGGTAATTGAAGTATCAGTTATGACATTTATATGCGAAAAATATCTGCCTAATGGCCTCCTCTTGCAGCTCCACAGACGTCCACTCTTTTGTTAAAATATTCAATGATATTTTGACATAATTGAGGCTCTATCTCACCGATGACATGAATAATTTCATCTTTCAAAGGAGGAATTTATTGCGGATTATTTTCATAAACCTGACTTTTCACATAACCCCAAAGAAAATAGTCTAACGATGTCAAATCACATGATCTTGGTGGCCAATTAACTTCAGCGTTTCTTAAGATTACACGTCCAGGAAATTGTTCTCTCAATAAATCAATTGATTCGCGTGCAAAGTGAGGTGTAGCGCCATCCTGTTGAAACCACATATCCTCTAAATCAATATTCATTAATTCAGGCCACAAGAATTTGGTTATCACTCGACGATATCGATCACCATCGACAGTTACAGCTTCACCAGCAGCATTTTCAAAGAAGTAAGGTCCAATTACACCACCTGACCATAATGCACACCAAATAGTAACTCGTTTAGGATCCATAGGTTTCTCATGAATAATTCGTGGATTTTCCTCATCCCAAATACGGCAATTTTATTTATTATCATACCCACCAAGTTCAAAATGTGCGTCATCGGAAAACATTATTTTTGAGAAAAATCAGCTGGTTGTTCATTGTTGAAATTGACAAATGAACGACTTTTTAAATGATCTAATGGCTTCAGTTCCTATGTTATTTGAACCTTATATGCCTTCAGAGCTAAATCCTTGTGTAAAATACGCCATGTTGTTGATCCACTAAGTCCAAATTGTTGTGCACGTCGTCTAATGGACATTTCAGGATCTTCAGCAACACTTTCACGAGCCAAACCAATATTTTCTTGCGAACGACTACTACGACTGTATTTTTCACTTTTTTGATCTTCCATAGAACTGGTCTCTTGACATTTTTTAATAATTCGACCAATAGTGCTTTTAGATGGACGATTGTGTAAACCATAAAATTCACGTAATTTTCTAAAAACTCTTTTCACAGAACGCTGATTTTCATAAAATAATTCAACAATTTGAACGCGTTGTTGTACCGTGTACGAAGCCATTTTTATAAATGTCATACATCACACTTTTTAAATGCCCACATACACAGACAAATTCAGTGCGCCATCTATATTTTACTTATTCTTAAAAAAAAACGCGCAATTTGAAACAGCCTTTATATTAAATTACACATTTCGTAAATTATACAATACGTAATATTATTCGCAAAAGTAATTTTGCTTCAATACTAATGAAGCACCCAATGCATCATTGAATTAGCTTTTTAATAATAAAAAATCAGATTGATCAGAGACACGAAGACTATTTTGAACGTCATTTGAATAAATAATTGATTGAAATGCGATGAATAAAGTCACAATAATTTAATTACAAATGTATAAAGCAAATTATAATAATTTGCAATGTAAACAGTTGAAATTTTGTTTATCTACCACTTCATCTTTCAATTAATTGTTTCAAAAAAATACTCTCTTTACATAGGACGTGTGTGTATGATATTCTTGCAAACAAAATATTGTAATTAAATTTTTTTATAAAAAGTCCGATTGTATTGGGTTGGCAACTAAGTACTTTCGGTTTTGTAGTATAAAATAAAACACTTTTTTTTAAACAAAGAATAGTTTTTAATCAATTATATATTATCCATTTTGCTCAATGACGTTTTGCCATCTTTCTTTCAGCTGCATGATTCCGCGCTCATAAAATTTCTGGTCTTTATCAGCAAAAAACTGAACCAGGTACGAGTGAAGGTCATCGTCATTTGTGAAAGTTTTACCATTCAAAGAATTCTGCAAACTTCGAAATAAATGGTAATCAGATGGTGCTAGATCAGAGCTGTATGGGGGATGTGGCATCACTTCCCAGCCAAGCTCCAATATTTTCCCGCGACTTGCCAAAGATGTGTGAGGCCTTGCATTATCTTGGTGGAAAACAACACCTTTCCGATTTGACAATTCTGGCCGTTTTTCTTTGATTGCTTCATCCAGTTTTATTAATAGTTGACAGTAAACATCAGAATTGATCGTTCGGTTCCTTGGAAGCAGATCAAAAAGTACAACACTTTTGTAATCCCACCAAACTGACAGCATGATCTTTTTGGATGCAATTCAGCTTTCGATGTGGTTTGAGCTGGTTTATCGTGTTTGCTCCATGATCGTTTTCGAACTATGTTATTGTACAGGACCCATTTTTCATCACCATGATTCATTTTAAGAAAGGGTCGGTTTCATTTCGTCTAAGGTGCATATCGCAAAAGTTGATTCTTTGTGTTAAATGAATTTCTTTCAATTCGTGAAGTACCCAAATATCAAGCTTCTTAACTAGCCCAAGACATTTTAAATGTTTTTCAATTGTTGTGTGCGATACATGTAGCCTCTCCGCAACCTCTCGAACAGTTATATGATGATCCTCTTCGATTATGACTTTGATTTGGCAGCTTTCTTTCCTTTACGGAAATAAAATAGTAAAATATGTCGAAAGTGTTCGTTTCTGCACTCCATTTAAAATTAACCCACAACTAATAGCTTTAATAAAAATCACGCACTACTTGCTTCTGAAGTTACGTCAATGCGACTAGTATCACGCGACAAACGGTAAAGTACAGCACTAACATACGTAATACAAAAAATAAAGCAACGCTCTCTATCAGTAAAAACCGAAAGTACTTAGTTGCCAACCCAATATAATTAAATTATTTCTAGCATATGTAGAAGGTTTAAATAAATTATCATCAAATCAGACATTTTCTGTATTAATAATAAAATACATTATAAAATACATTGTGTATTGGGAAAATGCAGCAGCACCCCTACAATACATTTTTGCTAAGAGGATTTTATTGCATCGATAACATATGAATGATCACGACTTTGAAATCGTTCCCATTATTTGACGTTTTCTGCTGTTTAATCCACAATTCGTGCCCTGCACATGAATGAAAAGATTTCGAAATCCAACGCCGCTAGTATCACGCAGTACGCATTCATTTACACATACATATGTGTACACTATGGTATAGTAGCTTTAAAACAAGCGTTGTTTAAAAAAAATCGTCAAGCAAGTGAATAAAATAAAAAGTTCTTATGTTGCATTTGAATAATATTTCAGAATTAGTATTGTATTAATATGGTCTAACATATCGTATTTAATAAAAAAATTTTTTAAAAATCACTTATATCATCAATGTTCGTATTCTGTATACGTATTTCGACAACCAAGTTACCATCATCATCAGATAAGTAATCACGGTAACACGGATGGGTGGTAAATACAGACTGATCTTGATCACTGAAGGTTGGTATATAACCCCTTGCCACATTAATTTTCGTATTCTGTATACGTATTTCGACAACTAAGTTGTCATCATCAGCAGATAATTAAAAAGTGTCGCACCTAGAAAACTACGGCGAAAAATACCCGAAATACGTATACAGAATGCGAGAATTAATGGGGCAAGGGGTTATATATCAACCTTCAGTGATCAAGTGAATCAACCACAGGCTCCATCAAAATTACCTACAGACTGATCTACTGAGTTGGCAACTAAGTACTTTCGGTTTTGTAGTATATAAAATAAAACACTTTTTTTTAAAACAAAGAATAGTTTTTAATCAATTATATATTTTCCATTTTGCTCAATGACCTTTTGCCATCTTTCTTTCAGCTGCATGATTCCGCGCTCATAAAATTTCTGGTCCTTATCAGCAAAAAACTGAACCAGGTGCGAGTGAAGGTCATCGTCATTTGTGAAAGTTTTACCATTCAAAGAATTCTGCAAATTTCGAAATAAATGGTAATCAGATGGTGCTAGATCAGGGCTGTATGGGGGATGTGGCATCACTTCCCAGCCAAGCTCCAATATTTTCCCACGAGTTGCCAAAGATGTGTGAGGCCTTGCATTATCTTGGTGGAAAACTACGCCTTCCCGATTTGACAATTCTTGCCGTTTTTCTTTGATTGCTTCATCTAGTTTTATTAATTGTTGACAGTAAACATCAGAATTGATCGTTTGGTTCCTTGGAAGCAGCTCAAAAAACAACACCTTTGTAATCCCACCAAACTGATAGCATGATCTTTTCTGGATGCAATTCAGCTTTCGATGTGGTTTGAGCTGGTTTATCGTGTTTGCTCCATGATCGTTTTCGAACTATGTTACTGTACAGGACCCATTTTTCATCACCAGTGATGATTCTTTTTAAGAAAGTGTCGGTTTCATTTCGTCTAACATGCATATCGCAAAAGTTGATTCTTTGTGTTAAATGAATTTCTTTCAATTCGTGAGGTACTCAAATATCAAGCTTCTTAACTAGCCCAAGACATTTTAAATGTTTTTCAATTGTTGTGTGCGATACATGTAGCCTCTCCGCAACCTCTCGAATAGTTATATGACGATCCTCTTCAATTGTGACTTTGATTTGGTCATCATCAACTTCAGTAGGCCGACCAGAACGTTGCTCATCTTTGAGGGAAAAATCTCCAGATCGGAATTTTTTATACCAATTCTGACACGTGCGCTCTGTTAAGCATTTTGCACCATAAACTTCACATACCTTTTTGTGAGCCGCAGCAGCTTTCTTTCTTCTACGGAAATGAAATAGTAAAATATGTTTTGTTCGTTTCTGCACTCCATTTAAAATTAACCCACAACTAATAGCTTTAATAAAAATCACGCACTACTTGCTTCTGAAGTTACGTCAATGTGACTAGTATCACGCGACAAACGGTAAAGTACAGCACTAACATACGTTATACTAAAATTAAAGTAACGCTCTCTATCAGTAAAAACCGAAAGTACTTAGTTGCCAACCTAATATTTCACACACTTTAATATGTTTTGTAGTCTTAAAACACTTATAAAACACTTATATAAAGTACAACTCCGCTTCCACTTATGGACCTTTTTTAATGGTCGCCTCGTATTTTTGACGGTTGCATCTTCCAGGAACTCAAAGAGGCAAGATATGTTACCGGACCTTTTTTCTATGTTTAACAGATGGTTATTTTTCACAATTAATATGCTCTCGTAACTGTCGCGTTCACGGTAATTATTGATATAATTGTTTAAATCTAGACAATCCGCACGTGTTTCGCTAAATTGAATTGTTCAGGTCGATTAAATTAACATATGTTCTTTATATCGAGTTTCTATCGAACGTTTAGTCTGACCGATGTATTGTTTATTACAATTTCAGCATTTAATGACATATATCAGGTATGGGCAACCTTTGACATGTTGTGGGCCAAACTTTAATGTGCAAATATGTTCACGGGCCGCGTTTAAAAGTAGTGTCCATAATTTTTAGCGATAGATATCAGACATGAAATAATATGACAATGTCTCGCGGGCCGGATCAAATCTTACAGCGTGCCGGATCCGGATATATGATATATTTGTCAGCAGATATAAAATATTATTATAGGACAATACAATATTAAATAGCATATGCAATCTTGCAAGCTTACATTCAAAACTAAATATACATGGCACTGAATATAAATGTATAATTAATCAGATTTTTTGTAATTATTTTCAATAATTACACATTATACATATGTATGTACCCATAAACATATAAAAAATGCACGTCCATTCATAGAATACGAAAGTGGTAAGTGCACTGATGAAGCATTAAACTGTAATTGACCTCTTGTTGCCAATCTCCATTCCGGAACGTATTTCCCCTAAAAGTTACGAAATTCTTCATTGTTTACAATATTTTGTGGAATGTTGCACACACTTAACATAAATATAATGTCTTAAAGAAATTGATAATATAGTACATCACGTTGCGCATTTAACCGGTGCTGTTTGCTATTAACATGTCTTTTGTACACAAAAATACTGTACGGTAAAATGTTGATATTGCAAACAATACATTTAATAATAGTGCCAGTGTATTCTAATGTCGAAAATCGGTTAAGAAACACTCGTCGAACATAACAAAGAACGCTGTCGACTCGCCATCATCAATCTAATCCAGCATTCGTACACATACCACACGCATATGAATCACGACTTTGGGTATATCCGAAAGCTTTCGAAATATATCATCGCCGCCAATGAGTGCGCACTCGATTCTGCAGACTTAGTACGTATATGTGTTCGTGTGTGTGTGTGTGTGTTGTGTGTGCATATTGTATGTGCCTAATAAATTAACTTTCGATTAGTTTAACCTTCTCTTAATTGTGAAGAAGTAGTTTCGTAAAAAGAATCGTTTCATTGTTTTTAAAACTCCACCATGGTTTTCCAATCCATGATAGTGACAGACATTCCTTCTTCTTTTATTCTTTGGGTTGGTATACAGGGCGAGGACGTTATTTTGATTTTTATGAATACTGGTCATCAATGTTTCGTTTGAATTCCTTGTTCTATTGCGCCTAATACCTTTTTCTGTAAACTAAGAAAGGTACTTTACATACACTGGGGTACCTCATAGCACATTTATGAGTGAATATATGTATAATGGACTGTTATTGCTGTTATTTGAAGAGTAAAAGATTTTTGAAAAACGGCCGAGCCGTATGTACCGTTGAGGTGGTTTTGCAGATTAAATCAAAGAATTTTTTTAAAGGACCTAAAAGTATCATACTTCATGTATATTCTACAATATTATGTTGGAAAAATAAAATTTTATTTTGAAATATTGAGACGTCTTAACCAATTAACGCCCAAATTAAAACCATGAACATTTTTAATAATTCAATTTTTAATATCAGTTTTAAAACACTTTTCTTAAAATATTATAAAAGAAAAAAACCAAAAAAAGAAAATTCAAATTGTGTTTTTAGGGGTGTACTAAGTTTAGTACAATGGGCGCCTAGGAGTGATATTTTGCAAAAACATCCTCTTTTCAAACAAAGCGTTTTCAGGCACTTATCACATGATGTTTTCACTCGATTTGAGCACATAACACATCTAAGTTGGCTTGGAATTCTTTGAGGGTTGTGGCCATTATTTTTTCTGTCCTCACCTTCAATTCTAGAAGACGTTTGCCTCGATTTTTTTTCCTTTTTGTCGCTAATGTGTACATTATATACACATTCATAATAGGTACGAGGGAGCGTTTTTATATTTGCGGGACAAGGGGTGGAAATAAAAAAACCAAATTATTTTTCTTTTTCAATATATTCACCTGCAAGACGGATACATTTTTCACATCTTTCAATTAATTTATTTATACCCTCATAAAAAAATGATTTCTCTTTATCTGCAAAATACGCCGAAACTGCCTCCTTGACTTCATCATCGGCAGTAAATTTTTTACCCCGCAGCTCTTTTTTCATTTTCGGAAACAGGTAATAATCACTCGGGGCCAGGTCTGGGCTGTAGGGTGGGTGATTCACAATTTCGAAGCCCACCTTATGCAGGGCAGCTAACGCAACGCGGCTCTTGTGGAAGGGCGCGTTGTCGTGTAAAAGCAGAACACCTTTTGTCAATTTTCCCCGTCTTTTCTCTTTAATGGCTTCTTTTAGTCGCTCTAATATTGAAGCGTAATATTCTCCGGTTATAGAAACACCTTTATCTTTATAATCAATCAACAATATTCCTTCCGAGTCCCAAAATACCGTTGCCATGAGTTTCCCAGCTGATTGTGACACTTTAAATTTCTTGGGAGGTGCTGTGCCCTTTTTATGCCACTGCATGGAGTCTTGTTTGGACTCAGGTTCATAATGATGAACCCAAGTTTCGTCTCCAGTAACAATTCCACTCAATACACCATCCTTGTCTTCATTACAGAGGTCCAAAAATGCACGCGAACACTCTACGCGCTGTTGTTTTTGCGGCGGCGTGAGCATTCTCGGCACCCATCTTGCGCTGACCTTAGACATGCTGAGATGATCGTGTAGGATTTTAAAAATTGTTGTATCGGATACTCCAACCATTTCTGCGAGTTGTTTCTTCTTTAGTCGAGCATATTCGAATACAATTTGTTCAACTTTTTGGATAAGTGCTGGCGTGGTCACCTCAATGCTCCTGCCCGGCCTCGGGTCGTCTTCAAGGGATTCCCTTCCTTGTTTAAATAAACTATGCCACTTGTACACCATGGTTTTTCCTGGACAAGAGTCGCCGTAAGCCAATGACATCTCATTCATTATGGTCGCGACTGATTTTCCTTGCCTGGTAAGGAACTTTATAACGGCACGATATTCGATTTTTTCCATATTTCACTTTTCACTCCTGATTATGTTACTTGGTTGACGATAGCTCAAAGACTAACTGTCTAATAACAATGAAACTTCGTATTTATACTAATCATGAGTCGCTGCACAGGCCACGCCCCCAATGCGCCTACTCACCCCTCTACAACCCGCTCATTCCGCGAATATAAAAACGCTCCCTCGTACGCGGGATGTGTGTACTCTTGTTGACTGATAAAAAGCGTTGCCAGAGTATTAAACAACATTATATGTATAATTTTTACCTCAATTTTAAGTTATGTACTATTTATAGTACAGTGGGTGTTAATGGGTTAAAAGGTGGGCTAAGTATTTATCAACCCTCCCTCGTATAGAGACGCATTTCCCAGAAATCATCAACGCAATTTCATGAAAAGCTACCTATTTATATACATTTTATGGTTGGGTTTTTGATGTTTCCTACTAACAACTAGCAAACTACAGAGAAATAAAACGTCATAATTAAATTTTATTTATTAAACAAGAACTATCAAAAAGAAATTTAGAATGAGGTAATGGTAACGGTGGCACGATTGCGTATGTATTGTATACGTACATTTGTATATATTATTGAATTATATAGGTAATTTGTTTAAAGTATTAAACGTTTCTTTCAATAAATGTAGAACGAGATCAATGCGATTACACTATGTATCTATTTACTTATCTAATTACAATATATTGGCGTAGAATACTATTCTATTTAGATAAGAAACACAATAACAAATATTCAGTGTAAAAATTGTTTATTAACATATCGAACTATAATACCGTCTAATTTGTTTAACAAATGAACGAAACCTATTTTCTGAAAGTTTATATTAGGATTTTAGCAAATTGCCGCTAGCCAAGTACCGCTAACACTCAAAGTGGCTTTCAAAGAATCCTAATTTTAAAAATCACGTTTTTAATGATTACCGAGTTTTATAATGAAAACGTTTTTTCATTACAAAGGTATAACAGGTGGTGCAAAAGTAATGGCGTAATTTGAACAGGCTGCCATTTTGTTATAAACGAAAAAAAAAGAGCTCTGTTTTTATAAAAAGTTTTTTTGAAAGTGTAAGATTGATGAGATTAATTGGAAAAAATTATATCGCTCAAATGGCCACCTCCCGAGTTGATGCACAATTGCGCTCGTTTTACGGCATTTTGAATTGTTGCTCGCGAAACATCTGGCTTCAAATTCACGATTTCTTCTTCAATGTTAGCTTTCAAGAGTTGCAAGGTTCGTAGTTTGCTGTTGCAAACGCGAGATTTTAAAAAAGCCTTCCTTTGAGCTTTTTTAAAATCTCGCGTTTGCAACAACAAACCACGAATCTTGCGAGTCTCGAAAGCTCTCTGGTGCTGTTAAATCTTGCGATTTGGACGGCCAGTTTAAATCTCGAGAGATCACTCGACCTGGAAATTGGTGTCTCAGAATCTCCATCATTTCTCGAGCTGTGTGAGCGGTTGCTCCGCCCTATTGAAACCAACAATGATCGAAATCCAATGCAGCAACTTGCAGCAAAAAAAAACTCGCTTAGCATCTGGCTGTAACGCTCACCATTTACAGTTACGGTGGTGCCATCGGCGTCTTCAAAAAAATAAGGGCCAATCGCTTTTTCACGGTAAATGCCGCACCAAACAGTCACTTTGAGGAGATGCAATGGCTCTTCATGCATTTCATGTGGATTCTCTATGCCCCAGAAACGCAAATTTTGTTTGTTAACATAACCACTTAAGTGGAAATGGGCTTCGTCGCTCATTATGGTTTTTGATACGAAATCATCCTCTTCTTGCACCAAGTTTAACAGAGTATGGCAGTAAGTTAACCTTGTCCGACGGTCAACAGGCAGCAATTCGTGAATAGTTTGCACTTTGTAGGGGAACAATTTCAAATCTTTCACCAAAATTCGCTGCAACGAACGTCTGCTGATGCCTAATTGCATGCATCGTCGTCTTGATGCTTGTGGATTCTCTCTGACGCCGTCGGCAACAACAGCGATGATCTCGGTCGAACGAGAAATACGAGGCCGGCCACTTCTTGCGACATCTGCAGTGGACCCAGTTTGCACGAGGCGCTCAGCCGAACGCTTAATTGTTCGAGCACATGGAACACGACGACGAGGAGAACGACGATGACATTCACACTGCGCTGAAACAACAGACTGAAAATTTGTCATATAAGCGGTAACAATAATTCCACGTTCTTGAGGTGTGTATCGTTCCATGACTTATTGACAAGTAATTCTCTATATATCTACATCATAAATGTCAAAGCACAGTGACATTTGGCGCCATCTGCAAAAATGGCGGCCAATTCAAATTATATCATTATTTTTGCATCAGCTGTTCTAAGGTTTGATAATATAATAGAAGAAAGTTAAAAGATTATTTAATTTTACAGTTTTAGTATTAAGACACAACTAAAATTGAACGATTTGTGCCAACCGTTCGCAGGCATAAAATACATAATATACCACCTCGACAGACTTTCAAGATTTGCGATTCATCTAGTTACCATTCCTCTAGAAAATACATGTCAAAGTTCTCGTTTAAATTTTTGTCTGTATCGGTAGGTGATAAATGAAAATTCAAATTTTTTCAAGCGCTCAATGCTACTACACTAAATTTATTAGCTGATATAACACGAGCGGCGCTAAATTCAATTTTTGATGACATATACAACTCAATTAAAAAGAAGGGAATCATTAAAATTAGTTAAACAAAAATTACTGTAAAGTTAACGAGTTTTAAAAGATTAGATATTTATCGCCCCGAGAGGGCGCTTTATTCATATGTACCTCGTATATAAGTCCAATTATAGTAGATTACGGTTTATTTGTAAACCAGTTTTACAAGGCTACATACGTTGTGTTATGTAATATATATCACTTATCAATACTTTTCTTTAAACGAAGATTGATTCTACTTGTTCGCAGATTATGTATCCTCTTCACTTAAATAATTGAAGGCGTTGAAACATATATGGTACATCCTTTAGGGGACAATAACGAAATTAAAACCGATCTCAGCCTATGAAACGTTGCAATGGTTCACGGTCCCCCGAACTTTCTACCTTTCTAAATATCTGTATCCTATGTTATGTGCCTTGTATTATTGCTGTATCTGTAGATCTCCTGTTTAAGACGAACTGTCCGACATCGCTCATGTGTAGATATATCGCGCTGCCTGGAGGGATGGAGACAATTTTAGCAGCCTGAAGACGGCAAATAGTCTCGCTGACGATAAATTTGAATATAGAGTAATACATCGGCAATATACGTTATCGATGGATACACGTACGAGAACCTTGTAAACCATTATTATACATACGATACGGACTATTTGGTTGAATAATTGGAATATATGGATCTCTTAAGCTGCCCGTGCGTTGATGTCGCCGAATATTACTAACAGTCGATTTATTAACAAGTGTCTTTTCGAAAATTTGACGCACTGAATAGCCTTATTGATGAAAAGCAATAATTACAGACCGTCTTTTTAAACTTGTTGGTTTTCCTCTTGACATTTCAAGTTCAAGGTAATTTTGACGGAGCTTGTGGTTGGGTTGGGTTGGTAATAATTACAGAACGTCTTTTTAAACTTTGTGGTTTTCCTCTTGGCATTTTAAGTTCAAGGTAATTTTGATGGAGCCTGTGTTGGTTTTCCTCTTGACATTTCAAGTTCAAGGTAATTTTGACGGAGCTTGTGGTTGGGTTGGGTTGGTAATAATTACAGAACGTCTTTTTAAACTTGGTGGTTTTCCTCTTGACATTTCAAGTTTAAGGTAATTTTGACGGAGCTTGTGGTTGGGTTGGGTTGGGTTGGTAATAATTACAGAACGTCTTTTTAAACTTTGTGGTTTTCCTCTTGGCATTTTAAGTTCAAGGTAATTTTGATGGAGCCTGTGGTTGATTAACTTAATCACTGAACTTTAATATATAATTATATATCGACCTTCAGTGATTAAATTTTAAGCTCATATAAAAAATACGGTCTTATCAGTGATGCGCACGCTAGCAAGTTTATTTGAAAACTAATGCATATTTCGATACACAAGACTCTTTGGTGTGAGGGCCAGTTTCGCAAGTTTTTTTGCTTGCAATATTATTTCAAAAATAATCGTATTTATGGCGATACGGATTATTGCAGGGATGACCATATTGAGTCATGAAATATAATAGTTATTTGTAGATGTTTTAATAGATATATTTGCCTGCAATTGGTTATACATCTCGTAAAGAACCTAATATACAATAAATATATTATTTATATTCAAACGCAATTATATTATTTTTTAGAAGAGTTTACTGAATTTCAGTAACTGTCCTAACTAATATGAACGGTAATGTACACTACCGGTCATATTAATGGAAAACTTCAAAATGGAAAATTTCAACAGGAAAACGATCCGAAACACACTTCTAGATTGTGTGGCGATTACTTGCGTCAACTAGAAGAGCAAGGGCAAATCTCTATAATGGTATGGCCAGCTCAAAGTCCTGATCTGAACCCAATAGAGCTTCTTTGTGAAGAATTGGACCGGAAGGTTCGAGAACGTGCTCTATCATCCGCCACTGTACGGTGGGAACAACTTCAAGAAGCCTGGGCACAAATTACAGAAGATACACTGCAAAAATTAATTGAAAGGATGCCGCGGTTATGTGCCGCAATTATCAAAAATAAAGGTGGGCACATTGATGAGAGCAAAATTTAATAATAATTAATGATAAAGTTTTTATATAAGAAAAATGTAACTATTTTATGTTTATTTTACACTATTGTATTGGTACAATAAATAAATTTTCAGTACACATTTGATAGTTTAATAATTTTGGCTAAAACTAAGAGTGGGCAAATAAATATGACCGGTAGTGTATGTATGTTGTTCTATAATTGCTTGTTTGACTGTCGAGCATCAAACAATATTATTATTATTATACGTTTATCGTCCCCTAGGGTATTAATTGATGATTTTTATGTAACAAATTGTAAAATAAATTAATCGTTATTCAATTAGTAGGGAATTTCTCACTGCTCACTCGATTATCATTTTCATTTAAATTGAAGAATGCTAACGCATACAAACTTGAACAGTTGTCGAACAAATATGGACATTATGGTGACAGCTCCTCGGTAACGTGATTTGGGTTCGACGAAAGCAAATTTAATTGTTCATTGTGACCACGTACATATGACATCACTTCTTCGCATTGAAAAAGTGTATTCACTAAACGCAGTACGCAAATTATATATAAAAAAAACGTTAGTCTAGACGTTTTAAGAAAAAGTCGCAAAAGAACGAGCTCTTAAGCATCCGCGATATAATTATATTTTAATTAAAGTAAGCGAGCGGAAAATTAAATTTTACGTTGAAGATCGGAACATATTTACCAAAAAAAATATGCGTCCTCTAATTGTACTGTATGCGTTTGTATTGTACGCGAGTGCATAAGGTTAAAATGAATGGGTGTTAATAAATCCATTTCAAATTACATATCACTCCCCTGATATGCTTACTGTTTGAGTACAGTGGGACAGAATCCGAGGGTTGCAGTGGACCCTCCAGCTGCCTACACAATTAACACGCGCCGTGCCTCTTGCTTTACATGCAGCTTCTCTATGAATCGGTCCTTTACGGCACTCATGTCGCGTGTATCAACTTGCGGCGTGTTTGATAGTCATCAATATGCTTTTTGTCGGCATATTCGACGTTACAAACTAAAAAGTATCACAAGTCAAGCGAAACGGACGTTTATTTCTTCGAGAAAGGAAATCGACGGGTCCGAAACGAATGACCGTTTTATTAACGAGTTATCTCGTTTTGTCGAGGATCCGATAGGTATTTCTAGTAAGTAGTTAACAATACGTGTAATTATTATTACAACACGGATTTTTATGCATCGAAGATTCTAAAGATACGTACATATCTATTGGGTTGGCAACTAAGTACTTTCGGTTTTGTAGTATAAAATAAAACACTTTTTTTTTAAACAAAGAATAGTTTTTCGGTTTTGTAGTATAAAATAAAACACTTTTTTTTTAAACAAAGAATAGTTTTTCGGTTTTGTAGTATAAAATAAAACACTTTTTTTTTAAACAAAGAATAGTTTTTCGGTTTTGTAGTATAAAATAACTTTTTTTTTTAAATAAAGAATAGTTTTTAATCAATTATGTATTTTCCATTTTGTTCAATAACCTTTTGCCATCTTTCTCGCTCATAAAATTTCTGGTCCTTATCAGCAAAGAACTGAACCAGGTGCGAGTGAAGGTCATCGTCATTTGTGAAAGTTTTACCATTCAAAGAATTCTGCAAACTTCGAAATAAATGGTAATCAGATGGTGCTAGATCAGGGCTGTATGGAGGATGTGGCATCACTTTCCAGCCAAGCTCCAATAGTTTCCCACGAGTTGCCAAAGATGTGTGAGGCCTTGCATTATTTTGGTGGAAAACAACACCTTTCCGATTTGACAATTCTGGCCGTTTTTCTTTGATTGCTTCATCCAGTTTTATTAATTGTTGACAGAAAACATCAGAATTGATCGTTTGGTTCCTTGGAAGCAGCTCAAAAAACACAACACCTTTGTAATCCCACCAAACTGACAGCATGATCTTTTTTGGATGCAATTCAGCTGTCGATGTGGTTTGAGCTGGTTTATCGTGTTTGCTCCATGATCGTTTTCGAACTATGTTACTGTACAGGACCCATTTTTTATCACCAATGATGATTCTTTTTAAGAAAGGGTCGGTTTCATTTCGTCTAAGGTGCATATCGCAAAAGTTGATTCTTTGTGTTAAATGAATTTCTTTCAATTCGTGAGGTGCCCAAATATCAAGCTTCTTAACTAGCCCAAGACATTTTAAATGTTTTTCAATTGTTGTGTGCGATACATGTAGCCTCTCCGCAACCTCTCGAACAGTTATATTGACGATCCTCTTCAATTATGACTTTGATTTGGTCATCATCAACTTCAGTAGGGCGACCAGAACGTTGCTCATCTTTGAGGGAAAAATCTCCAGAACGGAATTTTTTATACCAATTCTGACACGTGCGCTCTGTTAAGCAATTAGCACCATAAACTTCACATATCTTTTTGTGAGCCGCAGCAGCTTTCTTTCCTTTACGGAAATAAAATAGTAAAATATGTCGAAAATGTTCTTTTCTGCACTCCATTTAAAATTAACCCACAACTAATAGCTTTAATAAAAATCACGCACTACTTGCTTCTGAAGTTACGTCAATGTGACTAGTATCACGCGACAAGCGGTAAAGTACAGCACTAACATACGTTATACAAAAAATAAAGCAACGCTCTCTATCAGTAAAAACCGAAAGTACTTAGTTGCCAACCCAATACGTATAAAGTCTTTTTAAAAGATGTAGGCATTCTTTGACAATGTGGTTTAATAAGCAACAATAAAATTAAACAGAAGAAAATATAAATCAAAGTTAATTATTCATTACTAGAGTTAGGATATCTTCCCGCGTACCAGGTTCGTCCTAAGTACACGGCGCCCCCACCAGTGTAATGAAATAAATCAGATGAAGTGTAGAATTATAAGTTAATACAGAGCGATTCTTTATATAAGGCGAGCGTATATTTATTAAGTATGACGGACGTGTGTAAAGGAAAAACGAGACTATTGGTTGACGCAGTGCAAAAGTTTATTGATGAATTTCCCGATTTACGAGGGTGATCCCAGAAGTACCCGACCCAACAAAGAAAACAAAAATTTTGGAAAGAAATATACTTATTTTTCAACATAATCTCCTTTCAGCTCTATACACTTTTCCCAGCGATGTTAAATAAGTTCAATACACTTTTTATAATAAGAACTGTCTTGCTCACCAAAATAGCCATTAATTGCCGACATCACTTCTTCATCGTTGGAAAATCTTTGACCACTGAGCCATTTTTCCAAATTTGGGAACAGAAAATAATTCGAGGGGACTAAGTCTGGCGAATAGGATGCATGAGGTAGCAATTTAAACTTTAATTCATTAATTTTGGCCATTGCAATAACGGATTTGTGAGCTGGTGCACTATCTTGATGAAATAACACTTTCTTCTTAGCCAAATGCGGCCGTTTTTGCTTGCTTTCTCCGCTCGAACGTTGCAATAAGTTCGCATAATATTCGTCGTCGGTAGTTTTTTCTTTTTCAAGATAATCAACGAAAATTATTCCACGCGCATCCCAAGAAAATCGATACCATAACCTTGCCTGCAGATGAAACCTTCGCCTTCTTTGCAGCCGGTTTCTCTGTGTTGAGTCCATTGTTTTGATTGTTCTTTTGTCTCGGGTGTAAAGCGATGGACCCATGTTTCATCCATAGCTATGAAACGGCGCAAAAATTATGCTTTCTTGCTGTGAAACTTCGCTAAACACTCAATTGAAACATCATCACGACACTGTTTTTGCTCAAATGTTGGCAAACGCGGCACCCATCTTGCACACAAATGCCTACTATGTCAGCTAGCTCGCGCACTTTCAGTGTGCCAAAACACACATTCTAGTGTGCGTTTTGGCTTTCAACGGTACAGACAGATCGTATGCGGAATTTGTTTTTGTACAGTTATTTTTACAATAGTTTTCCAGGTGCGACACTGTTTAATTATCTGCTGATGATGATAACTTTGTTGTCGAAATACGTATACAAAATACGTAAATTAATATGGAAAGGGGTTATGTCAAGCTTCAGTGATAAAGTTAATCAACCACAGGCTACATCAAAATTACCTTATTCCTTACTGTTTTATTTAATCCTTAGTGGAAAGACAAATTATCTTATACAAGAAACAAAAATAATCATTACAATTCGAGAATTATAAATGTTAATCGCGAGAAATGTGGAAAATTATTAACTCAAACATAAAATCAGAAAAAAAACAAGTACTGCCTGTCGTGAGTAACTCGCAGAGTTTAACATATCAGTTCAATGTTTGTTTTGCCAATTCGAACCGAAGTCTCAACAACACTACTACGAGTAATGCGTATAGCTTGAACGAAATGTCTCCTATTTCAGAAACCTTCTTTCTTTTCCCTCCTACTAGTACTGAAGTAATAAACTGTGTTAAGTCTTTTAAAAATAAATATTCATGTAATCTTGATGAAGTACCGGTTCATCTGCATTATTCTAGTTTAAGAATTGACAATAAATTACCAATATTTTCTAAATAAATACAGACACTTAGTTTGCTATGCTATTAATTTGTTGATGCGTAGATTGTGTGGTTTTTTATTGTTAATCTTGAATCATATTCGTTAAATGATTACACAGATCTGCGATGGAAAAATTGTTTAAAATGTAATCAGTAATTTTTATAATTATTTGTGCGCCGATTACGGAAGAAATAATAAAAAAATTCCATCACGTACAATTTAGTAACAAATTTCAATTGAAGTTATCGACAACTAAGCATTTTAGGCAAGTAAGTATTACGTTGTTTAATCTTAATAGTTAAAATTAGGTTTAGATTGACCGTGGGAAATATTAATTTGGTCGTGTGGCAACAATGAGTAGCTGTCAAACCTTTATCTGCTTCTGGGTTTCCGGGCTGGAACCGCGTCACTGGTGTATCTGCCGACGTTTCGTACCCATTTGTATGGGACTGAAGATGTTCCATACAAATGGGTACGAAACGTCGGCAGATACACCAGTGACGCGGTTCCAGCCCGGAAACCCAGAAGCAGATAGCATGGACCACGACCGCGGAAGTCTACGTACCAAATGTCAAACCTTTGTTTTCCTCCTTTTTTTTAAAGTGGCAAGTGTTTCATTTCATTTATGTTTGTCTACAAGGCCATTGTAGTTGAAATGTTGGAAAGCTTCAAGAATTTAGGCTGTAACGTGAGCCTAAAAGTACACTTTCTCCGCTCACATCTAGACTACTGTCCACACAATCTTGGTGCTATCAGCGAGAAACGAGGTGAAGGATTTCACCAAGATATAAAGGAAATGGAAAAGCGATATCAAGGAAGGTGGAATGATAACTTGATAGAGGACTACTGCTGGATGTTCAATAGGGATGATCCCCAGCGATCCTACAGCAGAAGAATTTCGTTGTTTTTATGTTTTCATGAACACTGTTTGGTTACTTATGATTTTAATAAAATGTAAAATAAAATATACATTCCATAATTTTTTGCTTTGGCTCACTATTCCTAAATTACAGCGTATATCAAAAAGAATATACGTATTACAAAGTATTATTTTGTCCCAACTGTCGATCGCTGCTCCTCGGCTCGGGTATTGGAGAAACGAATACATAGTCTCGTTTATTTAATAGCTGCTAGATGTCAGTTGTCTTCTCTTTTTCTTGGTAACCGTCATATGTTTAAAATGGCTATTCCGCAGCAGAAATCATTTTGTGTTCACGAGTTTGCGTAGTGCAATTCCGTGATTACAGTGCAAAGACGTTTTACGTTGAGCTACCAAATCGATCCTCCTAATAGGTGGAACATTCGCAGATGGTATCGACAGTTTGTAGATACAGGATGTGTATGTAAAGGAAAGAGTCCTGGCCGCTCCTGTTTCTGAAGAAAATGTCGCACGAATTCAAACTGCTTTCCAACGTAATTCTTCAAAATCAACTCGTCGTGCCAGTCGGGAGTTACTACTGCCTACAACAACAATTTGGCATATTTTGAGACGTCGGTTGGTTATGAAGTCGTACAAGTTACACTTGTTACAAGTTCTGCGTTCTGATGACAAACGGAAACGTGTGGCATTTTGTAACGAGATTCATGATGCTATTGACAATGATAACACTTTCGCACAACGCATCGTGTCTAGTGATGGAGCGACTTTCCATGTTGGTAGTCTGGTAAACAAACACAATATTCGAATTTGGGGTCTACAGAACCCACATGCAGCCATTGAACATGTACGAGATTCGCCTAAAATCAATGTTTTGTGCGATATCCGATCATCTGTTTACGGCCCATTCTACTTTGATGGAAACACGGTTAACGGTCAGCAGTATCTCGCTATATTACGAAACTGGTTGTTTCCGAGGTTGCACGAAGACGACTTCATTTATCAACAAGACGGGGCACCCCATCACTGGAGTCACCAAGTGCGTGAATATCTAAATGAAGCTCTACCGAACCGTTGGATTGGTCGTCAAGGAGCTGGCAACTTGTCTCAGCTGGGCTCCACGGTCACCGGATTTGACACCCTGTAACTTCTTCTTGTAGGGTTTCGTTAAAGACAACGTTTATGTACCACCACTCCCACAGAACCTGGAAGAGTTGAAGAACCGAATCCGTACTGCCATAACATCAGTGACGAAGGACATGCTTGCCCGAGTATGGGAGGAATTTGAGTATCGATGTGATGGAGGACATATTGAACATCTGTAATCTGAACTTGCGAGGTTCGTAAATATGTGTGTAAAGTTCCACATTCGTATGTCTTAAAGTTTAATAAATATATGCATTCGAAATACGTACATTCTTTTCGAAACAGCCTGTATATAAAATAAACTATTATTTTATCATTATTATTATTATTATTGCGTGTATTATTACGTCTTCATCCCTGAGATAACATTTAAACCGATGATTTCGAAATGCAATTCAAGAATAAGCATACGTGTTCAAACCAGACAGGAGAAAATACAATAAAACAGACTCGTTACGTATTCCCAACATACATATATGAAACAAAAAGGATTTTCTGTTTACACGACTTTCTAACAAAACTATTCATTTACAAGTTATGTAACAAAGTTATCGCATTAATTAATCTAGAAATTAATATCGAAATATTCTGTTGCTGGTACGCAATGTGGAATTCCTGGATGTTATGCCCCAGGCTCGGATAATAGATGAATCAAGCGCTCAACATAGCTAATGCCCTATTAAAATTCAAACTGTATCGACACTTAATTAACCTCTATCAGTCTTGATTAGCATTTGCATACAATTATAATGCAATTACTTTCAGTTGGCATCTACTGAAAACACTGGAAACGTTACAAGTGCAAAGTACGTTTTGAGAACAATGCAGGATGAATGGTAACGCGCCACCCACGTCGGCTAAACGGTTGAGCGAAAAAGCAACGATCTGAATAACGCTGCATATGTAGATATGTGTATATACAGGGAATTTCGCGCGGGCCAGTCGTTAAAAGTTTTACGCTCTTTAATTTAATGAGAAACGAAAATTTTGCAGCCTCAGATTCAGCAGAAACGACTTACGAAGTCATATTTTAAAGTAATTACAACCGCTAATTATATTCAGACGAGTTGGACAATTAATATGAACTTTCTTATTTGCATTACACTCCGTAGTGCATCCGAAAAGTTTAGAAATTAATTGATATACTCTCCGCGAGCGTTTTAACCGCTTAAATACCACTTCAAAATTTGTGTTGTATCTATCAGGGTGTTACATATGAAATGTCCGATTTTGTAAGGAATAAAAAAAGTCTAAATTTAAAAAAATATAAATATTTATTCTGCAAAATAGTCTCCATTTACATCAATTGTTTGTTGCCAACGGCCTGGAAGCTGAAAAATTCCCTTTGAAAAGAAATTTAGGTTTTGACGGCTCACATATTGCTCAAACACTGCTATTACAGACTCCCGGTCAGGGAAGTCCCTATTTTATAAGTGATTGTCTAAACTTCGGAAAATATGAAAATCAGTTGGCGAAAGGTCAGGTGAATAAGGTGGGTGAGGGAGAATTTCGTAACCAAATTCCGAAAGTTTTGGGATTGTCTGTCGTGCAATATGAGGTCTTCCATTATCATGAAGAAGTATGGGTCCATGTCTATTGACTAGTGAGGGCTGCAAGCGGCTCAATTTTCCATGCATGGTTTCCAGTTCGGCTCAATAGGACGCTGCCGTGATGGTTTACCAGGTTGCAAAAATGAATAGTGAATAATACCCTTACTGGTCCACCATACAGTCACCATAATCTTTCGCGGGTGAAGTGATGCTCGTGCATGCTGCCTTGGTGCTTCACCTCGATCTAACCATTGTCCTGACCGTCTCCGATTATCATAAAGTATCCACTTTTCGTCACACGTTACCACTCGATGAAGAAACGGTTCAACTTTCTGTCGATTAGCCAAAGAGGTAGCCACCTCTAATCGACGGAGCTTATTGGCTTCCGTTAATTGGTGCGGCACCCACCGATTGAGTTTCTTCACTTTGCCAATCGAAGAAAGGTGACGACTAATGATGGCAATAGACACTTGAAATGATACAATAATAATTTTCACCAAAAACATACACGTCTTCACACAGGTGCGATTCAGTTCAGACTGAAGGAAAAAACGGACATTACATTTGTAACAACCTGATACTTCTCAATACTACAATTCTTTACCAAGTGTACCGGAAAGTCATTACCGGGTTTTTCGTAAAAAATTACATAAGTTTCAAGAAAATGGAAAAATTTATTTATTCAAAATATTAGCCATTTGATTCTACATATCTTGCCCATCTTTCAGGCAATTTATGGATGCCATCCCAAAAAAACTGTATGTCCTTTGAGAAAAACCATTCATCGAGCCATTTCATAACTTCTTCAAAATTGGCGAAGTGCTAGCCTGCAAGCGCGTGTCCCATTCATGCGAAAAGGTGATAGTCGGACGGGACAAGGTCTGGAGAGTACAGGAAGTCTGATATTATGTACCATCCGGGTGCTTTCAACGCTTCTTGACCGGTTTTGCTGTATGAGACGACGCGTTATCGTGCTGTAAAATCACTTTCCCGTGTCTTCGGACCCATTCTGGACGTTTTTCTATCAAAGCATGGCTCAAATTGATAATTTGTTGTCGGTAGCGATCGGTATAAACTGTTTCACCAGGTTTCACCAGTTCGTAAAACACCATGCCACTCTGGTCCCACCAAATAAAGAGCATCATATTGCGACCAAAACGATCTAGTCTTAGAGTCGATGGGCTGACTTCGCTGGGTAATAACTATGATATTTTTCACTTAGTGTTTAAGAAATTGTTCCATTTTTCATCACCAGTCACTCTTCGATGCAAACATGAATTCCGATCATGTCTTTGAAGCAGCATTTCACAGACGATTTTTCGATTTTCCATTCAATTGATGTAGCACCCATTTTCCCATCTTTTAGATTTTTCTCATTGCTCGTAATCGGTGGCTAATCGTTTCTTGGGACACACATAACGCTTCTGCTAATTGTTTTTGAGTTTGGTTTGTGTCTTTATCCAATAACTCCCGCAATTTCGCATCTTCAAGCTTTTTTGGTCTACCAGAACGTTCTTTGCCTTGCGCATCGAAATCACCATTTTTCAATTGTCGAAGCCACGCCTCACATGTTTTTATGGTTGAAGCATACTCATCGTAAGTTTCTACCAGCATACGATGACTTTCAGCGGCTATTTTCTTTTGATTAAATAAGAAAAGTAATAGCACTTATTCAGGCACGAAACTCGACATTTTCAGAGAGGTATAAATCTATGACAGTGTTACTTTCGCAAAATATAACATGTACGGCTTTGAAGCAAGATGTCAGTAGAATAAGATGTGTGTCAAATAATAACATTGCATACTTAAGCGACATCTGTTAGAAAAACCGGTAATGACTTTCCGGTACACCTCATAGATGCAGCCAACGTCATCAAAACGATTTTCTTTTTTGAAATTTTCAATTCTAAAAACGAAGAACGTGTGAGATAGCTGCTTCTGAAAAGTACAGCTGGTAGCTAATTGTCAACAAAGATTGTCAGCCAGGAACTGGTATGAAACAAAATTGTCCCCAATTGTTTTACGTGGAACATCATAACTAAAAATGCGAATATTGCACTGGACCTCATGGGTGCAGATGTAAAAAAAACTCCGCAAACGTTCTCGATTCTCGATTATGATTTGCTCGCCGACTGGAATGTGTGTGTCAGGTGACGATATGTAGACTACTGTATGTTGTATGTAATATAAAACAACCATTGTCAAACGTAGAATTACTGAATTTAATTTACGACAGCTTAAAAATCAAATGTATAGTTTGCAATATATTTCTAATGAACTGGACAAAAAATGACTTCTGAAGACTGGTACAGACTTTGTTTTTGTGCAGGTTTTGCCGTAATTCCAGGTGCGACACTGTGATCAATTAACCGCTGATGATGACGAAAATTATTATGGAAATGGGATACATTAACTTGATCACTGAAGATTGATATATAACCCCTTTCCACATTAAGTTTCGTATTTTGTATACGTATTTCGATAACTAAGTTGTCACCATCAGCAGATAATTAAACAGCGTCTCACCTGGAAAACTACGGTAAAAATACCCGTACGAAAACAAATTCCGCACGTGATCCGTACCGCAAAACCGTAATCAACCACAGACTCCATCAAAATTACCTTGGGGATATATTAACCTTAATCGATTCACTTTTTTTTTTATTAAAAAAGTGCAATAGAAGAAATCGGCGAACATTTTTGGAATTTACACCGAAATCCATCCAAAACTGTGAAGTCATCAATCATTCTTTAAATAAATCCAGATCAAAGTCTAATATATTAAAGTAATAAAAAAAATGTTAATATAGCATAAATATACACTACCGCTCATATTTATTTGCCCACCCTTAGTTTCAGCCAAAATTATTAAACTATCAAATGTGTACTGAAAATTTATTTATTGTACCAATACAATAGTGTAAAATAAACATAAAATAGTTACATTTTTCTTATATAAAAACTTTATCATTAATTATTATTAAATTTTGCTCTCATCAATGTGCCCACCTTTATTTTTCATAATTGCGGCACATAACCGCGGCATCCTTTCAATTAATTTTTGCAGTGTATCTTCTGTAATTTGTGCCCAGGCTTCTTGAAGTTGTTCCCACAGTACAGTGGTGGATGATAGAGCACGTTCTCGAACCTTCCGGTCCAATTCTTCCCAAAGAAGCTCTATTGGGTTCAGATCAGGACTTTGAGCTGGCCATACCATTATAGAGATTTGCCCTTGCTCTTCTAGTTGACGCAAGTAATCGCCACACAATCTAGAAGTGTGTTTCGAATCGTTGTCCTGTTGAAATACAAAGTTTTCGCCAAGAATCCTTAGTCCTGAAGGAACAGCGTTATTTTCTAAAATTTTCTTGTAGCCTTCTTTTCTTAGGATTTCCTCAATTTTGACGAGATCGCCTACAGATCTTACACCAAAACACCCCCAAATCATTACTGAACCTCCTCCAGGTTTTACGGTAGGCGCAATACATTCTGACAGTACTCTTTCTCCTGCGGATCTTCTTACGAATATTCACCTTTTACTACCGAAACGTTCAAACTTCGATTCGTCTGTCCACAACACATTATTCCACTGATCAATCGTCCAATTCTCATGTTCTTTAGCCCAATTTAGTCGTTTTATCTTGTTTTGTTTTCTTAATAGTGGTTTTCGCAGAGCAATTCTTCCGTATAAACCCGCTTGCCTTAACCTTCTCTGTACCTTGGACACACTAATTGGTTTAGCACGCGCTCTATTCATTTCAGCAGCAATTGCTGGTGCTGTTTTTCGTCTATCGCGTCTACTTATCCGTATTGGATGCCGGTCATCTGCAGATGTCGTCGCTTTGCGTCGTCCAGATCTTCTTTTGTTGGAAAATGTACCACTTTCTTCAAATTTTTTAACGTTATAATCAACGGTTCTGCGATTTAATCGTAATTCTTTTGCAATTTCGCGATTAGTTTTACCCGTACGATGATAAGCAATTATCATAGCACGCACTTCAACAGATAATTCCTTCGTCTTCGGCATTGCATTAAAATATTCGCAATAACTCTCTATTTCACTGTTTTGGCAACAAAAGATGAACGATGACTGACATAAAATTTATTTTCCTTTTTGAGTAACACATCCTAATATTGTAATTAGTTAGTACAATAACACAATATTGGTAATACCTTCCGGAAATGCAGGTAAAACTGTTAATACTGTAGGGATTAGCCAATATAATATTAATGGTATTTTTACAATTTATGACACATTTAAGATATATCATAAACAATTTAAGATTTTCGTAGAAATTCATATGGAATTACTTCCACTAATAATATTGTTGAATAATTATAATACAGATTTTTTCGAAAGGTAATCCGTATTTCAGGAAACACATAAAATTGGGGTGGGCAAATAAATATGACCGGTAGTGTACATTCATATGAGAGACGTTTATCGTTAAAGACCATTGGAATTGCGAAACTGGAATTGCTTGAGACCTTGTGTTCATGGAACAGAAGCTTGTTGATTCTTTTATGGCTAAAATAAAACTGATAACCTTTACAGTCGAGACATCGCTGTTGACTGCTTTATTTAATATCAAGCTGTTTTAATTAAAATCCGTATTATTGATTGATAAGTTTATTTATTTATAACGCGCAGTCTCATTTACATACTATCTAATTTATGTAAGTTTTTAATTATCGTTTAATAAACATATCTTTCCGTTGAGGGAACATATTTCGTATTGTACACTGCTAGTTTACTAGACAATAATAGTACCAACAACGAAACGAAAAAGAAATAAATTACTGAAAAGTATTTTAAAATACTAATTTATACGTTAGCTAATGTCACTTAATTAAAATTATTGCAAAGCGTGTTGATAAACTTTGATCTCTTAAAACATGAACATATTTCTTGATAATGTCGTCATTTAGAATTCTTATTTACGAGTTACTACTGTTGACACCACCAACGTTTAAACACCCGTGGAATAAATATGCTAGGGAGATATAAAAGCTATTCAGACGTAATTTGATTCTTCTTTGCTTTAAACCATGCAATGCAATATATACACATTTTTAAATTATAAATATTGGTAATATACAGTAGTCTGCATAAATAAGTGATCACTTGAAAAAAAATCAATTCTTTAACAATATTGTTTACATATTTAATTCTATTCTACTTTTATTCTCGTAATACGAGGGTGGTCCCAGAAGTACCCGACCCAGCAAAGAAAACACAAACATTTTGAAAGAAATATATTTATTTTTCAACATAATCTCCTTTCAGCTCAATACACTTTTCCCAGCAATGTTCTATAAGTTTCGATACCCTTTTTATAATAAGAACTGTCTTGCTCCTCAAAACAGCTATTAATTGCCGACATCACTTCTTCGTCGTTGGAAAATCTTTGATCACTGAACCATTTTTTCAAGTTTGGGAACGGAAAATAATCCGAGGGGGCTAAATCTAGCGAATAGGGCGCATGAGGTAGCAATTCAAACTTTAACTCATTAATTTTGGCAATGCAATAACGGATTTGTAAGCTGGTGCATTGTCTTGATGAAACAACACCTTTTTCTTAGCCAAATGCGGCCGTTTTTGCTTGATTTCTTCGATCAAACGTTGCAATAAGTACGCATAATACTCTTCGTTGATAGTTTTTCCTTTTCCAAAATAATCAATGAAAATTATTCCACGCGCATCCCAAAAAACCGATGCCATGACCTTGCCTGCAGATGAAACGGTCTCGCCTTCTTTGGAGCCGGTTCTCCCTTTTTAGTCCATTGTTTTGATAGTTCTTTTGTCTTGGGTGTGAAGTGATGGACCTGTGTTTCATCCATGGTTATGAAACGGCGCAAAAATGCTGCTTTGTTGCTGTGAAACTTTACTAAACACTCAATTGAAACATCTTCACTACACTGTTTTTGCTCTCGAGTGTGAGCAAACGCAGCACCCATCTTGCACACAGCTTTCTCATATCCAAATTTTCAGATAATATGCAATGTACCGCACTTTTTGAAATGCCTACTAAGTATGCTAGTTCGCCCACTTTTAGTCGACGATCATCCAGTACCGTTTTGTGGATTTTCTTCACCATTCCTGGAGTCGTCACCACATTTGCTTGACCATCGCGATGCTCGTCTTGGCAACTCGTACGGCCTCGTTTAAACTCTGATACCCAATATTTCACTGTTGTAAACGAAGGAGCATACTCGCCCAGAGTAGAATTCAGTTCAGCTTTTATATCGGTTGGGCTGCGGCCTTTCAAACAAAAGTATTGTATCACGTAACTATGACCAATTTTCTCCATTTTTACAAATTCACTGAAAACGTTCACTATTTATGGCGGCCAAACAAATACTAAACAACGTGGCGTCTTCAAACTTGAAACATATGCTTTATAGATTGTGTACTTTCTAATACAGTGATATTTTTCAAACAACTACCGCCATCTCTAAGTCAGGCCGGGTACTTATGTGACCACCCTCCTAGTACCGAATACGCTACAAAAATTTCAAATTTCAACTGACCATGTACTGATATTTGTGAACGATAGTACAGTGACAATGTGTTGTGCAGGCCGTTCCCTTATAGACATGTATAAGTATATAGCGTATAAAGTTAATGTTTTACACCATGAAGCGCAAGTTATTCGAGAATGTTAACTAAAGAAAGATGAATTAGTTTCGTATACCAAAAGAATGCTTCTGAAATTTCCCAAACGAATTCAAAAATTTCACAAACGGTGGCTCGATATTCCTAAGCCACCAGGCAATGTTATCCAGAGGCAGATGCATTAATTTCAAATACCAAAAGGATGTTTTTAAAGTCTATCAAACGAGTTTGAGAATTCCACAGACGGTGCCCCGGTATTCCTGAGCCACCAGAGCCAATTCTCTTACATTAGAGAATATGGTTGAAAGCTGCTTTCTATTATTTCGAGAATATCCAACAAATAAAATCTGTAATCTATTATTCAAATCTAATGAAGCTGCAACAATTAAGGAAGACCAGAAAAGATTTGAAAACACTTCCGTTGAAACCGCTTGAAAACAAATTTACGACAATTATAAAGGTTTATTTGACTCAATAGAAAAATTTCAAAACACTGGGTTGTTGTTAGTGAAGTTAATGCATATTGTTAACGATGTACTCTCACTGATATGTGCCACAAGTGACAAAAAATATGTATGTTGTAGAAAAGTTTTAGTGTTATAAACAAAGATTTCGTTTTTGACAAATAAAGACAAATTTATAATGGCGCGTGTATAGATCGGTCGTCTATTTCTAAAGATTATTTTAATTATGCGTGTATTACATTCGTAGATGTCGACCGGTCATTTTCTAAATGTAAGTACATCTTTTCAGCTGATCGTACATTGCTCTCCAAGACAAATTTGGAAACTTACGTTATGCTGCAGACATTTTTTCAGTCTTATACATTTTGCGCTACGCAAAAACAGCTGTGAATAATGTGCGTTATTTTTAAAAGAAAACTTAAGTGATATAAATAACGCATGCATTGAAGGTCTTGCCTTTGTTCGTACACTCGCCTGGTTACGATCCTGACCCGCGGAAAGTATATCTCAACTCTACAGTTTTCTGTACAAATATCTATTGTTACATTGATTTTAAGTGATACTAATGTCCCATTTTTCTATTTTGGGTTCCATAATTGATGAATACATTAATTCAAATTGAATTATATTACTATGTGATATGTGCAAAAGAAATTTAGCAAGAATTAGTATTATATACGAATTGAATTATATTGAGATCTTTAATCAAATTATTGCTAGTATATTTTTATTTAAATATGATTCAAATTTATGTTTAATTTTGTTTTATGGCTTAATATATATACATGATATAATCTTATTTTTTATACAAACTCATAAAAATCAATTCTTGTTAATCTACATTACAAATATTCATTACAATGTTTAACATACTGTGCAAAAGAAAGAAGCAACTTCTTGAATTTTACAAGAAACTATTATAAAAGGACAAATAATAATCTTACACAAGTTGAAATTTTTTTTAATGTATAAAAACTAGCACATATCGATATTTAAACATAAACAACTTAAATTTTCAATACTTTGTTTGACCACCTTTATTTGCTATGGTATCCTACATTCTTCTCGGTAGGCTTTCCATTGATGAATTAATGAAATTTTCAAGAATATTGTACCACTCTTCCTGTAGTATGTTCCAAAGTTCATTTTTATTCTTTAGCCCCCTTTCACACTTTTTTCTGTCAAGATAATCCCACGCATGCTCGATAATATTTAAGTCAGGAGTTTGATGTGGCCATATCATAATCTGCAATACCCCATCTGCTTTCCGCTGTGTTAAATCAGTTTTCACAAGTTTGAGGTATGCTTGGGATCATTATTTTGCAGTAGAATGAAATTATTGCCAATAAATCGCTGTCCTGATGGTATAGCATGTTCTAATAGTGTTCTGTAATTCTCACCAGTTAATTTACCTCTATTTCTACAATTTCACCCACACCTGCTGCCGAAGTACAATCCCAAACTTGGATATTACCCCCCTCCATGCTTTATGGTAGTGTGTGAACATGATTTCAATAACGATTCACCATGGCGTCGTCTAACATACTGACGTCTGTTCGTTCCAAATAATTGATATTTTGATTCATCAGTCCATAGTACAGGTCGCCACTCATCATATCGCCAAGGTCCGTAGTCTCTGGCGTATTTTAATCGTTTCCCTTTATTACCTCGTCTCAGTACGGTTTTCTCACCTCCATCCATCCCCTCAAGCCTGATCTGAGCAAGTATCGCCTTACTGCTGAAGCATGTACCGAAGTACCAGATGTTCGCGCAAGATCTTGAGAAAGTTCTGTGCTAACTTTCTTACGAATTCTTAAGGAACTAACTTTTAAAAACTGTGCATCAGCTTTACTGAGTTTTTTGGACCTCCACTCTTTGGTCTATCACTTACACTGCCGGTTTCAGTCATTCTTTTTATTGTTTGAACTACTGCACTGAAACAGTTTCAGTGCAGTAGTTCAGCCCTGAAGATGTCCCATACAAATGGGTACGAAACGTCGGCAGATATACAAGTGACGCGGTTCCAGCCCGGAAACCCAGAAGCAGATAGCATGTACCACGACCGCGGAAGTCTACGTACCATAGTATTAAGTATTATAAATGAAATTAACCCAATAATTATTAGTAAATAAGTTTTGGAAAATATTGTTAGGTGCTTGTTTCCTTTGCAGAGTACTGTACATTAGTATATGATCTTACTAAATAATTATATAAATATGCCTTTATTTCTTTCTGTTATTGTTTGGTATTTTTTTCAACTATATTACTTCATAACAATATGTTACATACGGTTTTAACGTGTTTTTTGTACCAAAAGTTTTTCTTTTTATTATAACATCGTGCGATTGATGAAGCTACTTATCTCATCA
Organism: Dermolepida albohirtum; assembly: GCA_031893035.1. Lineage (NCBI taxonomy): Eukaryota > Metazoa > Arthropoda > Insecta > Coleoptera > Scarabaeidae > Dermolepida > Dermolepida albohirtum. Next base: position 216,396 of record JAVIWB010002509.1, read on the forward strand.
ATTTAAAATGTGGAAAATAAGGATAGCAAAAAGCAAAATTTGTAGCGACGAATACAAAAATATGAATAGATCGTGCATTTTTTGTTGATATTACACCTCGTTACCGATAATAAGTAAATACACGACTTTATACATTAGCGGAGCTGCCGAGTCGGTAAGAATTTTGATTTAAATCTGGTAAAATATTTGCTTATTTCAGTGAATTATTGAGTAAATAACTATTTAAATGGATTGAATGACTAATCAACATCGGGTTTGCGTATGTTGGTGACGTAAATTCTTGTTGTTTATCCAGTGAAAAGATATCGATAACCTCTTCCGTATTTTCAATGAAAAGTATTGATACACTACACGCCAATAAATTTTAATAATATATAACAAATTTATTAATTAATTTATTCTTCTACGAAACATTATTAATCTAAATAAACTCTGCTAAATATCTGCAACATCTGATATGTTTTCTAATGGCGTTTCACTCAGCGATGTACACCGCGCTAAAACAATTTTCTTATACAAAGAAAGCGATCGTTCTGCATCTAATGAAGTAATATTTGCATAGCTCATATAATCTTTGGAGTTATGTAAAAGATTTAGAGAAGCACTAACACTTCTGTCGCTTGTCTTAATCTGATAAAATCTGAATCTTGAAGACATTCATCTGTGAGAGTACATCGTCCAGTATTTGCAGAGACTCCACTAGTGTGCATAAGATCCTGCATGAACATTTAGCCGCTAAGAAGCTCTGTTCACGTTGGGTACCACATAATTTGACAACCGGTCAAAAAAGGACTCGCGTCGACTGGTTCCAAGAAATGCACAAAAAATACAAGGGCGGTGCTTCAAAGAACATTTATAAAGTTGTCACAGGTGATGAATCTTGGATCTACACGTGTGAGCCCGATAGTAAACAGCAGTCGACTGTGTGGATATTCCAAGATGAGCCAAAATCAACAAAAGTTGTTCGCGCTCAAATCGCATCAAAACAAATCGTCGCCTGTTTTTTCGGAAAAACCGATCACGTTGCAACCGTGCTTTTAGAGAGTTGGTACACAACTATTTGTTTGCCAAAAGTTGTTGAAGAAATAAGGAAAACAAATCGAAAACGACAAATCATTCTCCACCATGACAATGCGAGCTCTCACAGGTCGATTCAAACAATCGAATATTTCTCCGGGCAAAACATTGAATTGTTGAGCCATCCGCCGTATAGTCCTTTTCTAGCACCCTGTGATTTCTATTTGTTCCTACACGTGAGGAATAAACTTCGTGGTCGACGGTTTTCTATGCCGGAAGAGGCAGTTAAGGCATTCAAAACTCATATTTTGGAAATACCGTCTTCACAGTGGCAGCAAAACGTTTCGATTTGGTTTAAACGAATGCAAGGATGCATTGATTTTCAAGGAGAATATTTTGAAAAGCAATAAAACTATTTTCGATAATAAAAAATTGTTTTTTGTTTGCTATTACCGCAATACAAACGGCTACCCTCGTACAAACTCTATTAATTGAAGCATTATTATTACATTTTTTCTTTTTTAAAATTAAAAAAATTATTTTGTTTAAACTATAGCAATATTTCAAATAATATTGTTTAAATAACAGTATTCAATAGTCAAAATACATCTACATACACGTAATGCAATCATAATAAATCATGTATATTTTAAATAATAGTTCCCCAATCATTTCCAGTCCAGTATAACAACAGCTTCTCTTCGGAAATAATAACCTAAAAGGTAATGACCGACTAAATATGTATCGGTAGAAAATAAGATAAATATTTATCAATTTTAAGTACTCCCCTATTAAGCTTTATATGTCACATTATTTATAAAATACGCTCCACAAGAAGACAGATTTGCTATTCATAATTTTTAATCTTCGATTTATCGTATATACCCTGTTTGTTCAGGATCTAGCTAAACAAATATACCGTCGCTTAATGTGTACAAATAGACGAAATCTCGAATATTTACCTACACATGTAATAACAAGATTGACATGTGTTTGATTAAAAAAAAACGTATTATCTTTTAAGACTGTCAACTGTTTCCTCATAAATCGACAACTGTTTACTCAAACATAGTTAGATATAAAATAACTGATAAAAAGGTCGTTAAAACTCTATAACCAAATGATTTATTAGTTTAATGCTGACGATTTTTCTTTTTATATTCATCCATAACACTGATACCGTTGAATGCAAGATAAATATTGACATATTTTTGCAAGAGTGTTTATATTGAAATTGTTGTGCAAGATTGATATATAATATTATCAGAATGCTCCAGTAATTCGGTTTTGAAGAGATATGTATATTCCATTCATAAAACGCAAATATTTCGATAAAATGATAGTCAGATATAAATTAATAATATCTTGTTTTCATCTTTCACTATTTGTCATTGATGTTTCGTTAATTATTTAATTTTATAAGTCTGTCCGAGTGCTAAATAGAGCGGCGACGAAAGTGGCAATACCATAGGCGGTACGGTAGAACGAGCAATTGGTGCGCAGTGAATGAGATCATTCACATCAAATACAATACGGTTCACGGTTAGTGTTTATAAGAACTTCACACAAACATGTCGCGAAAGTCTGTGCCGTTTGCTACGTCGGTTAGAAAATACATAGCAGAATTTCCCGATTTAAAGTATGATGGATGTGCAGTATTGTGTTTGGTTTGTAATAAGCGACTTATAATACGGAAGAAAGACAATTGTAAAAAACATGTGAACAGTGCAATACATAAACTGAACAAAAGAAATGAAATACCTTATGCAACATTCCTTTATGATTTTTTATTTATGTTGACTGCATGTAATTTGCCGCTTCGTTTAATCAGCAAACGCCCTTTTCAAGTGTTCTGGAATAAATATCTGCCAAATTATAAATTACCTGCAAGAAGAACTTTACAGAAACATTTGCCGCGTTTAAGAGAGAGGCTTGAAAATATAGCAAGAAGAGAATTGCATAATAAAAATGTGTGGATTATTGTAGATGAGACTACTGATTTAAAAAAAAATAGTATAATAAACGTAATCGTACGTATTTTATCAGCCAACACATTTTCACAGCCCTATTTGTTAGCCTGTAAACGTATACAAGCATGTACTGCGGCAAATATTCGGCAAATAATAATGAACACCTTAAAGAAATTTCACATTCATAGTACTCAAGTCTGCATGCTTGTAACAGATGGTGCTGCTACTATGTTACTACTCGGACGTTTACTAAAAGTAACTTTTCCTAAATTAATACACATAACTTGTGTACTCCATGCTCTTCATTTAGTTGCTGAAAATGTTAGAAGTAGTTATAAAAACGTTGATCATTTGATTGGATCCACCAAACAAGTGTTTCTTAAATCCCCTAAACGACCTAAAGAATTTCATAAAACTTGTCCAGATATTTCGGAACCACCGGAACCCATTCTTACACGATGGGGCACGTGGCTAAATGCAGCTCTTTATTACCATAAGAATTTTCACAAAGTTAAATCCGTTATATCAAAATTTAGGACAACCGAATCCCAAGCAATCAGAGACAGTCAACATCAATTTGAAAATCCCCAAATTCTGGAAGATCTGCATCCAATATATAACAATTACCATCCATTAGCAGAAGCAATTACAAAACTTCAAAACGAAAACGATTCGCTGCCCTTAGACGCATCACTATGCATAGTACAAACTGTGACCGCTCATTTGCATAGTTTAACTGACGCTGCTGGTGTACGAGCTCATCAATAATTATTAAGTGTTTTAAAAAAAAATCCGGACTTGCATGTTTTACGAACTATTTATGACAAATGTGCAAATACTGAGCCCTGGAATGATTTTGAACAACAGCTTCTTTCTGCCAAAATTACATCAATAGACGCCGAGCGATCTTTTTCTCTATACAAAAACATTTTCTCGTCGCGAAGGACGTCATTTACAGAAGCAACCGTAGAGACGTATGCAATGATGCAGATGTACAGTTACTTCCACAACACATTACCAGGGTTATGAAATTACATATTACTAGGTAAGCACTAATTGTGTAAGAATAAGTCTAGACACGGTACTGCTACGGACACTTTCGCCGCAGTTTATAATTTACACTTAAACACCAACCGTGAACCGTATTGTATTTGATGTGAATGATCTCATTCACTGCGCACCAATTGCCCGTTCTACCGTACCGCCTATGGTACTGCCACTTTCGTCGCCGCTCTAGTGATAAATGATATCGTTTAATAGTCATTGTGACATGTTCTTTAATTTAGGAAGGATATGTTTTATATACACCGCGAAGCTAGGAATATTTCTGGAATCTAATACCTTAAGTGGCGCCCTCTTTTATGAATTGCCATATTCATAAAATTTTATATTTCTTGGGAGCGTTTTTATATTCGCGGAATGGGGGCCAAGGGGTGGAAATAAAAAAACCAAATTATTTTTCTTTTTCAATATATTCACCTGCAAGACGGATACATTTTTCTCATCTTTCAATTAATTTATTTATACCCTCATAAAAAAATGATTTCTCTTTATCTGCGAAATACGCTGACACTGCCTCCTTGACTTCATCATCGGCAGTAAATTTTTTACCCCGCAGCTCTTTTTTCATTTTCGGAAACAGGTAATAATCACTCGGGGCCAGGTCTGGGCTGTAGAGTGGGTGATTCACAATTTCGAAGCCCACCTTATGCAGGGCAGCTAACGCAACGCGGCTCTTCTGGACGGGCGCGTTGTCGTGCAAAAGCAGAACACCTTTTGTCAATTTTCCCCGTCTTTTCTCTTTAATGGCTTCTTTTAGTCGCTCTAATATTGAAGCGTAATATTCTCCGGTTATAGAAACACCTTTATCTTTATAATCAATCAACAATATTCCTTCCGAGTCCCAAAATACAGCTGCCATGAGTTTCCCAGCTGATTGTGACACTTTAAATTTCTTGGGAGGTGCTGTGCCCTTTTTATGCCACTGCATGGAGTCTTGTTTGGACTCAGGTTCATAATGATGAACCCAAGTTTCGTCTCCAGTAACAATTCCACTCAATACACCATCCTTGTCTTCATTACAGAGGTCCAAAAATGCACGCGAACACTCTACGCGCTGTTGTTTTTGCGGCGGCGTGAGCATTCTCGGCACCCATCTTGCGCTGACCTTAGACATGCCGAGATGATCGTGTAGGATTTTAAAAATTGTTGTATCGGATACTCCAACCATTTCTGCGAGTTGTTTCTTCTTTAGTCGAGCATCTTCGAGTACAATTTGTTCAACTTTTTGGATAAGTGCTGGCGTGGTCACCTCAATGCTCCTGCCCGGCCTCGGGTCGTCTTCAAGGGATTCCCTTCCTTGTTTAAATAAACTATGCCACTTGTACACCATGGTTTTTCCTGGACAAGAGTCGCCGTAATCCAATGACATCTCATTCATTATGGTCACGACTGATTTTCCTTGCCTGGTAAGGAACTTTATAACGGCACGATATTCGATTTTTTCCATATTTCACTTTTCACTCCTGATTATGTTACTTGGTTGACGATAGCTCAAAGACTAACTGTCTAATAACAATGAAACTTCGTATTTATACTAATCATGAGTCGCTGCACAGGCCACGCCACCAATGCGCCTACTCACCCCTCTACAACCCCCTCATTCCGCGAATATAAAAACGCTCCCTCGTACTTTTAATTTTACTAAAATGGCATATGTCGAAGTCGAACATATTGTTAATTGAGATAACTGACACATCATTTATTATTGACATGTCTTATTTGATAGAGCACATAAACCAGTATCACATGACCGATGGGCGATTAGAAATATAATTTTATTATAAAACTAAAACATGCAATAATACTTTATCTTTAGAGATATGTTTTGCCGGTGCATGGAAGTTCGACCGATATCGGACAGGATGATTTTGTCAGATTTAAAATTAAATCGCCCAATTGTGTATTAGTTCACTACCTATAATTGTTTATTGTTCAAATTTTTAGTTCCTTGGTTATTTTTAAAAAAGGAAAGATCAACTGAAACACCTTTTTAATTTCTAAACAATACATAAAACCGTTTGTTTCGTTATATTCTTTTTTGACAGACTGCAACTATTTTTTAATCTTATTACTAGCTTAACACAATAGGGGATATGTTAAAAAGTACAGCTTGCAATGCTGTAAAAACGGTACAGCCAAGCTTACATTAAACTACATTAATAATTACTATACGTAAATTTTACGGATGATACAGAAAAAATCATTTATTTTAACCAATTTTTTTATTATTTTTCAAAATATTCGCCTTTATAATCTATGCACTTCTGCATTCGGTGGAACCACGGTTTGTTGTGGTTTATGGGTAAATAGAATCATCGGTCCATTATTTGAATGGCGCCCGTTATCGCGGCACGATAACGGACTATTTGCTGCATGAATTTGAAATCCATCATCTCCACGACATTTGGTTCCAGCAAGACGACGCTATTTGCCACACATCCCGTGAAAGCATGGTTTTATTGCGAGAACAATTTGGTGAATATTTAATTTCACGTAATGAACCTGTGCAATGGCTGCCTAGATCATGTGATGTCACACCTTTAGACTTTTTCCTTTAGACGAGTTTACGTGGATAAGCCAGCTACGATTGAACAATTGGAAGCCAACATTACGCACGTTATTCGCCAAATACCACTTGAAATGCTCGAACGCGTCATTGAAAATCGGAACTTCAGTAACGGCCTACATTCGAAGGAAATAATTTTAAAAAAATAAATGTTAAAAATGGTTCTTTTGTATGATAATAAAGAGTACCCGATCAAATTGAAGTATTTATTTATTTTATTTTTGAAAAAGTACCTCCAAATGAATCACCCGTTACCAATAATAAAGAAAATTCATATATTCCTCGATTACAATTTTTTTCGCGTTTACGTATTGTTGTATTTTGTGTAACTGTTTGCATTTATATTAAGTTTTCAAGCAATGAAACAAGAATTAACAAAGTACTTACCGGATAATCAACTACGTCCGAGGTAAATCCCGATTCCCACAAATGTATGATTTTTTAACTAATCTTGACACAAATTTTAAAAATTTTAAGTAAATTTCTAGAATTACTTAAAACAAATGAATAAAGGATTATACCAAAAACCCATAATCGTAAAAAATTATGAATAAAATAAGTTAATTTAGTAATGAAACTTGTACTTGCTTTATGTAGAAAACTTTTTTTAATTTTCAATTTCCTGAGATGATAATACATTATTTACAGATATCTGTAATAATGAGTAGATATCTTATGTTAGATTTGTATATTTATTTTCTTCTGTCAACATTAAGTTTTCAGTTTTAGGTTATTGCACCAATAAATTATTAGTGGTTTTTATATTATATGTTATTATAGAGTATTAAAGTGTTTTCGACTCTAAACAATTGTCACCATAAATCTCATAAAAGAAATTATGGACTTACACCTCAAACCTAGACAATTTTCCGGGCAACTGTATAAATACACGAACGTAATGAAAGGGTGGCAATACAGATATTTTACAGTGGATGGTAGTGCCGGTTTACTTCACTATTATTTGTGTGAGGGTGAAAAGCCCGAGGGTACAGTGCCACGAGGTTCAGTACATCTTGCCGGTGCCGTTATATGTCCAAGCGATGAGGATTCGAAAACTTTCACAGTGAACTGTGCTTCTGGTGATATGTTAAAACTCAGGGCGGCAGATGCCAGGGCGAGGCAAGAATGGGTAAATGGATTACGTGCCGTGGCTGAATCACATACGAAGGTTTTCCTTTTGTAATTCATAATACACGATATTATACAAATTAAAGTTTGTTTCAGGCTATTAGTGCTACGAATCCACCTCTTCCACCCCGGGAACATTTAGCTGTATTAGACGCAATGGGAAACGCAAAATTACAATTGCAAAACACGGAACAAGCAGACAGTGCATTGGGAAGATGCCTCGATAATGCAGGAAGTACATTTATTAACGATCAGAATTTATTGTTACTAAAGGCCACTTCTGCGGCATCACTACATTGTCTTTGGCAATGCTATAATATACTCCAAAGAAACCAACATCAACAAGCACGGACTGGTTTTGTGATTGACGATGACTAACTCGTTCTCTTGAAAATAAATCTTGTCTCAAATTGAATTAACTATACACTCGATGCAAAAGTAAATACTGATATTTTGTAGTAATTTTAAAGTCAAGGATAATTGTGGTGGATATGTAGAACTATATTTTTTTAACTGATTAGTGAAACGCAAAGCTATTATTTTTTTATTTTAAATGTTTATGGTAGTAGTGTAAGAAAAATTTTAAATGTACGTGTATTTTTAAGGGTCTTATGTATTCTTTTATTAGTCTACTGTTTATTTATTTGCTAAAAGAACAAATGTGATTGTTAAATAAGAAATATTTACATATCCGATAAGATATATTATTTAAATAATATACGATCAATAAAATAGACTGATAATTTAGATATACACATAGACTGCATCTGTAATTTGTATGGTAACGCGTAAATATAAAGTGTAACCTTGAGTATTATAAAGATTTTTACACATCCATGTGAGAAAAATGCTTATTTTTAATGTTAACACTGTAGGTAATAATAAACAAAACAGAGTTGACGAATAAACTTATTAATTCCTAAAGATTACTTTACACAAGATTATGTTCATATTCTCACTTAATTTAATTAATACAGTAGAGAGCGCTTATAATGAACCCGGTTATATTGAATTCTCGGTTATTATAAACCGTTTTAGATGGCCAAATAAATCGTCCCTTTAGTTCAATGTATTTTTTTTCGCTTGTAATGAACTCGCATATATTGAACTTTCGCATATAATGAACCATATTTTACGTTTCAACCGAAAACAATGTGCCGCTTATAATGAACTTTCTTTATCGCTCGAATGGGAATCCCCCGAAAACTCCGTTACATCAAAAACGCGGTGCCTGGCAGTCCTTCCCCTTCAGTCTGTCTCACAAATTAGTCACGTTACGTTACGTTGTCCGTTCGTGTTACAGTATTTACCAATTGTATCAGGTTGCAAATGTAATGTCCGTTTTTTCCTTCAGTCTGAACTGAATCGCACCTATGTGAAGCCGTGTATGTTTTTGGTGAAAATTATTATTGTATTTGTAGAAAAGGGTATTTATTTTGAAGTGTATACCTGTTCCATTTCTTGGAAAGATTAATACACCTGTCCTTGTGTCGCCTATGGAAATGCTGTCGGCAAGAGATATTCGGGCAATTTACCTCTTTCAATTTAAAAAGGGATTAAATGCAGCTGCAGCAACGCGAGAAATTTATCAGACGTTCGGTGAAACCACGTGTAATGAACGCACATTACGGCGATGGTTTAAAAAATTCAGCGAGGGAAATTTTGATTTGGAAAATGAGCCTCGCGGATATGCGCGTAGCACCGTTAATGACGACGAGCTGCGTGTAGAAGTTGAAAGTAATCCGTCGTCAACAGTGCGTAGCCTTGCAGAAACATTTCAAGTGTCCATTGCCACCATTAGTCGTCACCTTTCTTCGATTGACAAAGGGAAGAAACTCGATCGATGGGTGCCGCACCAATTAACGGAAGCCAATAAGCTCCGTCGATTAGAGGTGGCTACCTCTTTGGCTAATCGACAGAAAGTTGAACCGTTTCTTCATTGAGTGCTAACGTGTGACGAAAAGTGGATACTTTATGATAATCGGAGACGGACAGGACAATGGTTAGATCGAGGTGAAGCACCAAGACAGCATGCACGAGCATCACTTCACCCGCGAAAAATTATGGTGACTGTATGGTGGACCAGTAAGGGTATTATTCACTATTCATTTTTGCAACCTGGTGAAACCATCACGGCAGCGTCCTATTGTGCCGAACTGGAAACTATGCATGGAAAATTGAGCCGCTTGCAGCCCTCACTAGTCAATAGACATGGACCCATACTTCTTCACGATAATGCAAGACATCATGTTGCACGATAGACAATCCAAAAACTTTCGGTATTTGGTTACAAAATTCTCCCTCACCCACCTTATTCACCTGACCTTTCGCCAACTGATTTTCATTTTTTCCGAAGTTTAGACAATCACTTAAAAAATAGGGACTTCCCTGACCGGGAGTCTGTAATAGCAATGTGTGAGCCGTCGAAACCTAGATTTCTTTTCAAAGGGAATTTTTCAGCTTCCAGGCCGTTGGCAACAAACTATTGATGTAAATGGAGACTATTTTGCAGAATAAATATTTATATTTTTTTAAATTTAGACTTTTTTTATTCCTTACAAAATCGGACATTTCATATGTAACAACCTGATAGCTTGTGGGTTTATAAACGTGGCGCCAAGTGATAATCAAAAACGCAAAGCTTTCACTTTAGAAAGAAAGTATGAAATTGTTAAAAAATTACAAAGTGATTTAAAACAAGCTGATGTGTGTAAGAATCTGAATTTAAACAAGTCGACGGTGTGTATGATTTGGAAAGAAAGAGATAAAATACTCAAGAATTATTATGAACAAAAAAATTCTAATGCCAAAAAAATTAGAAAATCAGCTCACGATAAATTGGATAAAGGGCTTTTGTTATGGTTTTCTCAGCAAAGAGGTAAGAATGCGACGATTACCACTGCTTTACTGCAAACAAAAGCAGAAGACTTGGGAAGCAAAGTGGAAGATAGCGATTTCAAATGTAATCGAAGCTGGATCGAAAGATTTAAAGAACGCCACGATATCAACAGTGGAAAAGTTGTAGACGAAGCAGCGTCAGTTAATATGGAAGTAGTAGATGATTGGTTGCAAAATAAATGGCCCGACATACGACAAAATTATGAAGACCACGACATCTTCAATGCAGATGAAACGGGTCTATTCTACAGGTTAATGCCCAACAGAACGTTGAAATTTAAGGGCGATAGTTGCATTGGTGGAAAACTATCAAAAGAAAGGTTCACGGTTTTGGTTGCAGCATATTTTACAGGCACAGAAAAAAAGGAAGTTACTTATTATTGGCAAGTCCCAAAACACACGTTGTTTTCGCGGCAAACGATTGCCTGTAAAATACAGTTCTAATAAAAAAGCATGGATGACGTCAGATATTTTTTGTAACGAATTGCGCGATTGGGATAATGAATTAAGGAGAAAAATTCTATTACTAGTAGACAATTGTCCAGCGCACCCTGAGGTAAAGAATTTGAAATTCATTAAATTGGTGTTTATACCTTCTAATACCAGTTCCAAATTACAACCAATGTATCAAGCGTTATCCACAGTTTGAAGAGCAATTATCGACGAATTCTTCTTTCAAAAATAATGATTAATAGCAGTTCAGAAGGCAGTCGTATTAGTCTTCTTGATGCGGTGAACTGTATTCACACGGCATGGCAAAACGTCACAGCAAAAACAATAACAAATTGTTTCAAACATGCAGGATTTCTTAAGCATCAAAACAAATTCGATGACGATGATGAAATCCCGTTAAGTGAGTGGCTAAAGAGAACTGATCTTGATAATGTTGAAAATAATGGTGATGGTCTACCTCTAACTGTGGAAATGGATGCTAATTTTGAAGACTATGTGCGTACCGATGAGAATGTTATGTGTACTGAGACTTTGTTAGATTTCGATATTGTTGCTTGGATACGTTCAAAATCAGCAACTAATACGAGTGACAGTGAGAATGAAGAAGAGAGTAATGAAGCTGAAGGTAGTGCTGCTAATGCGTCATTACCGCAAGTGCCCATTGTAAAGGTTGTGCAAAATATAGATGTACGTAATTTTTTACAAATGAATGAAGCTCAAGATAACATTTTGAACAGCCTGGCTAATGTAGAAATGTATTTGAATGATATTTACGTAACTTTGTCTTATAAACAGTCTAAAATAAGTGACTATTTTAAACAATCTGTTAAATAATAATTTTTTGTTCATTTAAATTATCAGTATACAATATAAGAATCATTTGTACTAATTTATTTTTTGTTAGATATAATGAATTTCGGCTATAATGAACCACTTTTAGTGGCCAGTAGTAGTTCATTATAACCGGACACTACTGTATATACGAGGGAGCGTTTTTATATTCGCGGAATGAGCGAGTTGTAGAGGGGTGAGTAGGCGCACTGGGGGCGTGGCCTGTGCAGCGACTCATGATTAGTATAAATACGAAGTTTCATTGTTATTAGACAGTTAGTCTTTGAGCTATCGTCAACCAAGTAACATAATCAGGAGTGAAAAGTGAAATATGGAAAAAATCGAATATCGTGCCGTTATAAAGTTCCTTACCAGGCAAGGAAAATCAGTCGCGACCATAATGAATGAGATGTCATTGGTTTACGGCGACTCTTGGCCAGGAAAAATCATGGTGTACAAGTGGCATAGTTTATTTAAACAAGGAAGGGAATCCCTTGAAGACGACCCGAGGCCGAGCAGGAGCATTGAGGTGACCACGCCAGCACTTATCCAAAAAGTTGAACAAATTGTACTCGAAGATGCTCGACTAAAGAAGAAACAACTCGCAGAAGTGGTTGGAGTATCCGATACAACAATTTTTAAAATCCTACACGATCATCTCGGCATGTCTAAGGTCAGCGCAAGATGGGTGCCGAGAATGCTCACGCCGCCGCAAAAACAACAGCGCGTAGAGTGTTCGCGTGCATTTTTGGACCTCTGTAATGAAGACAAGGATGGTGTATTGAGTGGAATTGTTACTGGAGACGAAACTTGGGTTCATCATTATGAACCTGAGTCCAAACAAGACTCCATGCAGTGGCATAAAAAGGGCACAGCACCTCCCAAGAAATTTAAAGTGTCACAATCAGCTGGGAAACTCATGGCAGCTGTATTTTGGGACTCGGAAGGAATATTGTTGATTGATTATAAAGATAAAGGTGTTTCTATAACCGGAGAATATTACGCTTCAATATTAGAGCGACTAAAAGAAGCCATTAAAGAGAAAAGACGGGGAAAATTGACAAAAGGTGTTCTGCTTTTGCACGACAACGCGCCCGTCCACAAGAGCCGCGTTGCTTTAGTTGCCCTGCATAAGGTGGGCTTCGAAATTGTGAATCACCCACCCTACAGCCCAGACCTGGCCCCGAGTGATTATTACCTGTTTCCGAAAATGAAAAAAGAGCTGCGGGGTAAAAAATTTACTGCCGATGATGAAGTCAAGGAGGCAGTTTCGGCGTATTTTGCAGATAAAGAGAAATCATTTTTTTATGAGGGTATAAATAAATTAATTGAAAGATGTGAAAAATGTATCCGTCTTGCAGGTGAATATATTGAAAAAGAAAAATAATTGGGTTTTTTTATTTCCACCCCTTGTCCCCCATTCCGCGAATATAAAAACGCTCCCTCGTATCAACGACACGGGCAACGTCTAAAAGTGGGAGAAGGAATCATAATGGTAATACGACAGGTAAGCCCTATCTACAAAATAAATATAGTTGACAATAAATTGTAAAAAATACGTTTATTATTACAAGTACAAAAGTATATTAAATGTAGCTCTATATCACATTTTTATAAATATAATAACATCAACATTGATATGGCAAAGTAATTATATAAAAAGTAAATGTAACAGACTTAGCGCATCGTCCATTCAAATTATTATCGAAAAATCTGTATCTTTAATCCTAAATTTGGAGTTCTAAACCCGCCGGTATAGTAATCCCACCGGTATCAACAGTTTCATCGTTATTTATAGACGTTAAAAATCCATGTTGAGTTTCCTCGTCGTCTTCAAGTTTCTGCACCTAAAAATATTAAAATGCAAACTTGCTACGATAAAAATAAAAGTAATTGCCAAACCTTAGCATTTCGCGTCGCTTCTCCATTTACAACCGTTCCCTCTGGAGGACCGTGTTTGTCCGCATTATCACTTTTTTCTAAAATATGAAATAAATTAACAATTTACGCCTTGTTTTTTGTAAATGAAAACAAAAATATTAAATTACTTCTTGTTACAATCGTGATCCGAACGAAAAATATCCCAACTCTATCGATAATTCTTAACCTCTTATACCTGCATAAACTTACCTTGCTCTTTATTTCCATTAATCTCGTTATTTTTGTGTTGCTTCACATGAGTTCTGTACACGTTCTCGTTGACGGTGTGAAAATTGCAATCGTTACAACGAAATATTCCGTCCGCACCAGGATGCTTTTGCAGGATGTGCTGCTTAAATGCAACGCTCTGTATAGATTGATAGTTGCAATGGGGACACGAGTATTTTTTGCCCTGAAATCAAAAGAGAATGTAAAACAAAGCAAGTACGTATCTTCCGCTTGAGCATTCGATTCTTTTACGATACAATATCGTGTCTGTCAAACTATCCTTTCTTTTTAAGGTGCGACACTTTTTAATTATCTGCTGATGATGACAACTTAGTTGTCGAAATACGTATACAGAATTCGAAAATTAATGTGGCAAGGGGTTATATACCAACCTACAGTGATTAAGTGAATCAACCACAGGCTCCATCAGAATTACCTTCAAGATGACTTCCCGGTCAAAGGAGGTACAACACATTTCGCAAGATATACAGTAAAGTTAAGTTATTAAGTGCAGACGCAGACATATCATCAATTACTTAAGAATAACTGAATCACTAAATATAAGGGTGTCTCAAGATATAACTACCACAGTTTAAGGATGTGTTAGTAAAAATGTTGCTTACTTTGACTCGCAGTAAAACCACACAAAATAAACCGCGAAATACTTTAATTTCTGTTGATGATGACAATTTAGTTGTCGGAATACGTGTTAAGAATACAAATGTTAAGGCAGTACCTTTTTGATTATTCATTTAAGTACAGTTCCCAACAAAAGTTACTCAAATTTCCCGATCGAAAATGAAAATAAAATTGATATTTTCCGAAAAGATGGTTTGTGGCGGCGGATTCAAATCATAGCAGACAACAAAAAATGTCTTCTTTCAACTAGCTTATTAATCACTTACTAAGTTTTCCACTAACAAAAGCGAGATACGGAAAAGAATTAAATTTTATGGAAAACATCGCGAGATACAACAGTTTTGATTAGGAAATACTCATGAGACAATTAGAAAATCTAACTTAAAAAAGACAAGTAGTTATTCCACTTGATCACCATCTTAAAACAACAGCGATAAACAATTTATATGCTTACCATTTCACGGAGTTACGCAAGAATCTAATGGTTTTTAAGAAACGTGGATTTCAAGTTACATTTTGGCCCAGAAACGCTATAAAATCTCTTCTAGGAAACGCAAAAAATAAAGTCGAGTTCGAGCAGAAGTCCGTGATACGTGAAATGAAATACATCGGTCAATAGAAATCCGGTATAAAGAATATATCTCGCACATTAAATTTAATCGACCTAAAAATTCCAATTTAGTGAAACACGTGTTAGAAAATAATCATAGTGTAACCGGGGATTGTCTACAATTAATCAAAAGTATAAACAATTACTGTGAATTAGACAGTTACGAGAGCATCTTTATTGTGAAAGATAAAAACACGTGGTCAATGCGGACCGGGGTCCGATACCATATTCTAACCTCTATGAGTTCCAGGAAGACGCGACCGTTAAAAAGGCCCGTAAGTGATTGCGGGGACGTACATTAAATACGAGTGCTAGTTTTCAAGACTAAGAAATATTGACTTACAGATGTCTCGTGAACATTAGTGTGTTTTGGTTTTAACGGTATGAGTTGTCTTCACACTCATACCGACACTCACTCTATGTGAGCATCATTGCGAATCCAAGTGCGATACTGTCATTAATAACCTGTCAATGATAACAACTTAGTTGTCGAAATACGCATAGAGAGAGAGTACTAACATTGATGTAGTGAGTAGTTTTATTTATTTTTTTAAATTAAAAGTTACTTTCATGTAATGCACTGATAAAATATTTAAAATAAAATTATTAATGGTGAAAGATGTCCGTCCAAACGCAACATAAGAATGAGCCTTAAACATAATTGAAATAAGTGTATTGTAAAAGTGATTGAGCAGCTAGTTTCGAGTAAAGACAATCATAATGTGGTGTAGAAAATATTACTTTTAAAACCTGGATTAAATGCCTGATTGACAATCTACTCAAACACAAAAAATTTGATAATAGAATATAAGCCAACCTGACGGTATTGTATGTTGTACTACAATTAATGTTTATACAAATAAAAAGACAATTACCCCACTGTGTCTCATAAGATGTCTCCTTAACGAGTTGTGGTCACCAGTCCTATATGTGCACAACTGACAAACATACGGTTTTTCGCCTGTGTGTTGCCGAAAATGTAGCTGCAAAATTAGAAAATTTAAGCAAAGATACAACACATGCGTAAATCAACTTACCTCCAACATAGCTTTTCTGGCTGTCTTGTGACCGCATATATTGCAAACGTATGGTTTAAACTTATTATGAACACCTTGTATGTGCTTTTTGAGGCTCTTCGAGTCCGAGAAGATATTTCCACAAATGTTGCAACGTTGTTGACAAATCCAATTAGGTGCCTAGACGTTTAAATAAATAAAAAATAATCTATTCTTTGTTTCTAGAAGTACTTTGATGGAGTCTTTTTCATCATATTGCAAGTAATCAGGTGTTAAAGAGATGCTAGATGCTAGGATAATACGTGGGTTGTCTTTTAAGTTTTGCATATAAAACTGGAATAAAACAGTAGATAGCTTTTAAAGACTTCATTGTTTTTCGAAGTATTCTCCACGAAGATTAATGCAATTTTGCATGCGCTCGAACCAATTCTGGAAGCAATTGTTACACTCGTTTGTTGGGATAGTCCAAATTGCGTTTTTGAAAGTATCGAGTACTTCTTCTGACGACTGGAACCTTTGACCACGCAGTCCGTTCTTGATTTTTGGAAAGGTAAAGAAATCGTTGGGACTTACGTCTGGACTGTACGAAGGATGGTCCAAAAATTCAATGTTTTGTTGCGTTAGAAATTCAATTGTCTTGCGTGCTGTGTGTGAACTTGCATTGTATTGGTGGAGGATGATTCGACGTTTGGGGTTGGGCTTTCGAAGCTCGGCGATGACTTGCGGTAAACAAATGTTTGTATACCAATCGGCAGTAACAGTTCTTTGAACTTGTAGAGGAATTGTTGCTACACAACCTGCTTTCGAGAGATAACGAACATTTTTTGGAGACATTGACTTTTGTCGGCTTTTCTTCACTTTGGAACACTCAGACGACCGGCGTTTATTTTCGGGCTCGTATGAGTAAATCCAAGATTCATCACCACTGACGTTGTTGTACACGCTTTTAGAGTTTCCGGCGTTAAAGCGATCTAGAGTTTTTTGACACCAATTTACCCTAGCTGCTTTCTGTTCTTCGGCCAACAGATGCGGTATCCAACGGGAAACTAATTTTTTTCAAACAATTCTTTATTAAAAGTTTTTTGAATTAAGGTCTTTCAAATCTCCAATAATGTTTCAATCTGGTGATATGTCACATGTTGATCTTCATTGATGATCTTGCGCACAGCATCGACGTTTTCCTGGGTGACTACCATTTTTGGTGAACCTGCTCTTGGATCGTCGCTAAAACTAATCCGTCCACGCTTGATTTCTCCATACCAACGAGAATTTGTGGACTGATGTGGTGTTTCATCACTGAAAACAGAAACCGACACGGCGAGGTATTCTTGTTTAGATAATTGTCATCGAAAATTATAAAAAATTATTCCATTTTTTAACTAACTTGTCAACTTTAACAGTTAATTGTAGTTACAACACTACACGTATCGCACTGAAATTTTGGATTTAGGTTAACTAAAGATGGAGGTTTTTAGTACTGATATTTGATTAATGGTGCTCTCTATGTTTCACTATACAAAACTTAAAGACATTCCACGTATATACATTAAAGTCTATAAATAATATGCCTCGTCGACTGCATGGATAATAACTAAACGGTAGCTCAATTTATCCCACGTTCTATCAAAAAAATGGGTTGCGTCACTGAGTTCACTGCAGCTGTTATACAGTTTCTTAAGTAATCCAAATTTATATGAATTTGTGATACATACATAGGTGATAAATTGTATCTTTCACGAACTGACACAGGCTTAGTGGCGCCCTCTAATGTTCCACTATGCAAAACTTAAAAGACATCCCACATAAAAGTACAAATTTATGACTATGGACTCAATTTAATTCCAAAAATGACTTTATAAATAAGAAGATGAATTAATAAATTAATACTTACACCTTCTCCGTTTGCCATGTGCAACACAAGATGATTACGTAACTGTGTGAATTGCTTAAAGCCTTTGCCACATTCATTGCACAAATATTGCCTAGTTTCTTCGTGAATCAACATGTGCGGTAGAAGTTTATCTATAACACACAACTCGATTACTTTAAAACTAAAGCGCTCGTTATAAAAATAACTTACGAGGCGAAAACGTTTTGTAGTTGCAAACGACGCAGCTCAACAATCCCACGTCTATTTCGTGACACTTCCACAAGTGCAAACTGCACATTCTCCATATCGAAAACGTTTTGTCGCAGGCGGGACATTTGAACTGCTTCTTTTGGGAGTTCACGTGACATTTTTCGTGTCTTACGCGGTATTCGTCCAGGGCGAAACGCAAATCGCAACCCTTTACGGAACACTTTACTTTTCTGGACTCCTTCTGCTGACTCTTGATGATGCTCAGGTATTCCTGTTTTTTGGTATCCCTGTTCGGATCCTTGCCATCATCCTTTGCTTTATCGTCCTTGATTTTATTTTGGCCGCAAGTTAATTGGTGTGCCTGTATAATAAGGGATTTTATTTAATTAAATCTCTCATTTGAACTTATGCAGTGTTACTTAACTCAAATAATTATTTACAAACACAAGAAATAACATTAGTTGCATTAATGGACGATGAAGATTAACTTATTAAATTTATATTAGTAATAGTCAAACTATTTTAGTAATTTAAAAGCCTAATTCAATGCAACATGAGTAAGGAATAAATAAAATGCTTTGTCTAAATTCCACATCATATTATATTTCTACTGCGACTAGATTCATCTGTTAGGACAATCGAGTAATATATGTACGAGGATAGTTTGACAAGTAGTGAGAATGACACATAGGTGGCGCTCTAATTGGTAAAACAAACTCACTGTAATTTAGGTTACCTATTTATATGTTTACCTTCCGATATTTAGATAAATCGGTTGATTAGCTTATTTTTGACAACTGATTGAAAAAGAAGCAACACGTCGGTTTGTTAAAATGGAAAAAACAGAGTATCGTGCGGTGATTGAATACTTCGTAATTAAGGGTATGACAGCTACCGAAATAAAAGATGAGTTACGGGAAACCATAGGTGAATCTGCTCCATCATTCGCCACAATAAGTAGATGAGTAAATGAATTTAAACGTGGTAGAACAAACTGTGTTGATGAAGCGCGGTCTGGAGCACCCAAAATCGTGACTTCTAAGCAAATGATTATAAAAATTCTTAATATTATTACGCAAGATCGACGACTCAAAGTGAGAGGGATAGCAGACATGGTAAACATTTCAACAGAACGCGTACACCACATTTTATCGAAAGAATTGGGCCTTTCCAAGCTTTCGGCAAGATGGGTGCCGCGATTGCTTACCACTGATCAAAAGTTCACTCGTTTGCGCATTTCCAATGAGTGTTTGGACATTTACAAGCGGAATCCGGTTGATTTTTGTAGGCGATTTGTTACTTGCGATGAAACTTGGATACACTACAGTACACCCGAAACTAAACAACAGTCGAAACAATGGTTAGAACGTGGTTCTGCACCTCCAAAGAAAGCGAAAACCACTTTATCGGCAAACAAGGTGATGGCATCAATTTTTTGGGATTCAAAGGGCATTTTGCTCATTGACTACCTTCAGAAAGGTGCCACAACAAACGGACAATATTATGCAGAACTTGTACAAGAATTAAATGTTGAGATTCGTGCTAAACGGCCAGGAATGGCAAAGAAAAAGATTCTGTTTCACCAAGACAACGCTCCCTCGCATACCAGCACAGTTGCGATGTCCAAAATCCACGAGTTGCATTTCCAATTAGTACCGCATGCACCTTATTCGCCGGATCTAGTCCCTTCCGACTTCCACCTTTTTCCAAAATTGAAAATGGCACTAGGTGGAAAGAAATTTTCGTCTAACGATGAGTTTATCATTTTCGTAAATGAGTATTTTGCAAGCCTTCCGGAATTGCATTTTAGAGATGGCATAAGGGCATTGGAGCACCATTCGAATAAATGTATTGCTCTTTTAGGAGAATATATTGAAAAATAAAAATTATTTTGTATTTAAAAAATTCGTTTTTCTTTTCCATTCTCACTACTTGTAAAACTACCCTCGTATATAGTGTGAAATTTAGACAAAGTGTTTTATTTATTCCTTAGTGTAATGAAATTTCACAAACGACACACGTGACCTCACCAATCAACCAATACAATATCAGGTCGCACTTTCATAGGCTTTGCAACAAATCTCTACGCAACAGTATTTGGCTAGAAATAATAATTATTAAAACACCATATAGGCAATTATACGACGAAATCGCCTTCTTCTTAAGACATAATTAGTTCAAAAAATTAGTTACGTAATTATTTGGTGCAAAACTTTTTATGTCAATCATCATAACAGAACAAATGCAACTTTAATAAAATACAGTAAGTGAAATTCAAGTAAAAAATTTAAATCTAAATAATTAGATCATTGCGTTTACACAAAAACATTTATATACACGTTATTCATAAAATCGTATTAGAATAGTTGATCTTAAAAGTTCATTTGTAACTCAATTTGATTATTAATGAATATAATTGTTATGGAATAAATAAAATCAAAGAAAAGAATTATTCCCATATTGCACACGTTACTATATCTACTCGAATACAAATATACAAAACTTAACAACTGCCTTCGGGAAATTGTACTATTATCTATGAGGATATGTTATTAATCATAAACAAAATCCAAGTTTCGTTTACATGATAAGCTCTAGAGATAACTACATGAACTCAACAGAAATTTTCATCTACATTATTAACCTTTACGTAGGACTAACCTCTTCTAAAATATGTTCAAAATATTCAATTACTTACCGTTATCATATGATCCTTTAATTCGCCTGTTGTACAATAACCTTGATTGCATTCACTGCACAAGAAAACGAGTTTTTGCTTGTTTTTAAGATCATTTACGTTCAATAGGGACTTGCCTTTAGGTTTGACTGGTTCAACAATGGGCTGAATATTCTGCAAATAACATTTATTAAAGTTAACAAGTTTCTCCATAATAATTTTGTCACCTCTTCGCATAATTTTCTGCTTGTATGTTTGTACATATTAGTTAATGTTTCTGACAAATAACCACATTTTTTGCATTTGTAGGCGGTTATTCTTTCAAACTCTTCATTTACTTGATTTTTTTTAGGTTCAGGTGGATTAACAGTTTTATTATTAATCAATACATTCTTGTCAATATTTATAATTGTCCCATCTGTATTTAGTAATTGTATTACATCAGCGGTAGCAGTTAAGTCATTTACGTTAATCACCTTTTCAGACTGACTTTCAACAATATTTGTGTGAAAATTGGTATCGGGTACTTTCGATTTAACCTTATACATATTGTTATCCTTATTAAGAAAAATTTCTCTAGCATTATTGTTTTGTACTGCAATATTTTGTGTTTCTTCAACAGTGGCATGAATTTCATTTTGTACATTCATTTGTAGAAGAACTTCATTTGTTAAAAATAAACCATTTGATGTTATAAATGCTTCACCTGGAATCTGAAATTTAGGTATAATTAATGGCAGAACTTGTAATTATTTCAATAATCAAATCTATGCAGAATTTATGACATTTATTATTCATTGGCAGATAAAATGTATATATTTTAAATTTTAAAATTATTTGAGTAAGTTACCTCTATAGGGTATGACAGACTTTCATTACTTTCAATACAAGTATTTGGTGAATTATCAGTTTGTTCTAATTCGGACAAAATAATTTGTGGTTCTAAACCGACTGGAGATTTTTCTGATTGATCTACAAGTGACATTTTTATTTAAAGTAACGTTAATAATCTAATTACCTTCAGTTATCACAGATCCATTTAAAAGTACTGGCAAATTATCTATTGTCCAAATACGAGCACCATCATCTAGTTCTCCAAAAATTGTATGAGTATTCAGAGTAGGATCCTGAACACCTAATGCTTCATCAGTACTTTGCAATAAAAATGTATCATTCTTATCACCCAAATAATTTAAATACGTAAGATCATCTGTGGTATCCATTTTCAATTATTCAGTAATTAGAAGCACTAAATTAGTTACAATAACCAAAAAACTGCAAAATTAGGTTATGTTAGAAAGAACACTGTTTCTAAGACAAATATATAAAGTAACTGATGGAAACCACAGTAAAAATGCATTAAGAAAGGTATTTTTAAAAGAATTCTCAAAATAAACATTAATTATGTATTAATGATTATTAGTAAGCCAAACTTCGAAGTGACATCAAAATACATATTAGGATGCCATCTATTAATACATTTCAAATACTTTATGTGCTAGAAGTTCATTAAATTTATTGTATTGAATACTTGAGATATAACAGCAAAAATGTTTACTACTTCGTTGTCACCGTAACTAGAAGACTGATAATTTGGTGCTAAACACAAAATAAACCTAGTTATGGCCATTTTTTTAGAAAAAATCTTTCCAAGTGTAAAGAAAATTTTCAAAAATTGTACACCAAAATTTTAAAATTGTTTCAATTCACTTTACAATTTAAAAACCATACATTTCCTGGCTTTGAATTACTATCATAGTTTCTATAAAAAATGCAAATCAATATTTCTACAGCTTATTTGATAACTAATTTATTTATAGTCAAGAGTTTAGATGATTTCCCGCGAGCTAGGTTCGTACTGAGTATTCGATAGTTATCCAAAAGTGGAAGCATGATTGTCAAATCCAACTGGTTTAAAATAAATTTACGACAATTGTAAAGGTTTATTTTACTCAATAGAAACATTTTCAAACACCGAATTGTCGTTAGTAGTCAATGTAAATTATAAACGATGTACACTCACTGCTATGTGATTATGTAAGACTATTTTAATTATGCGTATATTACATCCGTAGATGTCGAGCGGTCATTTTCTAAATATAAGAACATCTTTTCAGCGCAAATGTGAAAACCTGCGCGATGCTGCAGACACTTTGTCAGTCTTATCCATTTTACACTATGCAATAATAGCTGTGAATAATGTGTTATTTATAAAACAAAACATAAGTGATATTAACAACGTACGCATCGCAAAGTTGCCAGTTTGTTGGTATGCTCACCTTGTTACGACACTGGACTGCGAGAAAAATATCCCAAGCTATTTATAATTATAAAAAAAAATTAAAATTTTGCCTTTGTTTTATTTTTAAAGCTTTTTTCAATTATTTTTACACATACATAAAGGAGTGATTGTAAAAGAAAGGAATCAAGTAGGTTCTGTTCTAGACAAAAGAAATTAGATCGCACATATAATTAATTTACATTTAAATTTATGATATAAAATTGTGTTAAATAATGTGTGAAACTGGGACTGAGTTCATTTATTAATAAACACCGTATATAAAATAATATTTCCAAATAAAAAAATATTCCAATTACTTAAAGTTTTGTCTCGCATATTCTGGATTAAACTGAGAATTGTATTTTTGTGTTACGTTTTCAATAGGTACAGATTTTTCATTATGAGGTTTACAATGCACGGATAAAAGTTGTTCGGCTTTTTGCCTTTCTGCCTTTTCTCTTTTTAGTCTTTCATTTCTTAACAGCTCGAGTTTCCTTTTTTTTTCTATATAATCACTTTCATCTGAATCACTATCTGCTTGATGCTTACTTTTCTTCGTCTTCTTTTTACGTTTATAATCTGATTCGTTATCGTATTGATGTCTTTTACTTTTTTTGTGCTTTTTCTCTTCTTGTGTGATTAATTTTGAATTATCAATTTCAACGTTTTCAATTTTAGTAGAATCTGCTTTCGGAAGATATTTTTTTATGATGTTCATAGGATCTAAAGTAAGTTTACTTTTCATGTTAACCTCTTCTTTGTCATTAGTTGACCGGATTGGTGCTACATTATACCAACTCTTTTTACCCAATGCTTCATTAGTATCTTGACCTAAATATGTCAGATACCCTATTTTCTTTTCATACTGCTCCTGTTCTTCTTTTTTCTCTCGATCATGGTCTGCATTTCTTTTTTTACATTCATCAACACCTTCTTCTAAATCTTTGAAAAAGTTTACATGGCCTTGCTCAACATCTGACTTGCTTGAAAATGATATATATTCTTCATTATTCAACCGATCTTTTGCTCTTTGTCTTAGTAGCTGTGTTCTAGCTTCTCTTTCCTACAAATAAAAAGTGATACAATATTAAAGATTAGATAAAGTTATTTTGTTGTACAGCTAATTTTTGGCGTTCTTCTTTTAGTCTATTTTCTTCTGCTGCTTTTGCTTCGTCTCTTCGTACTCTTGCTATATTGTCTTTCGACCTTACATGCCACCTGTAAATACATTGAATTAATAAGTTTCAAATAGATATAATTAATACACAAACCTCTTTTTTGGTAATATATTCATTTCTATATCTTAATTTTAAAAAAATATTATTTTTGATGAATTATACAGATACTAAGTAGTTTTGGTTATAGTTTAGCTGTCAATTTCTAAATTTGATATCAGATGCAGAGATCATAGAGATGAATGATATTTTTTATGGCAGTATTGTTATTCGAATATAACAGTGATCTCAACTAAAATAATAACTTTATTACTTATTGTTATGGTTAAATGTAATAACATTTTACCGTTAATTGAGTTGCAACACTGCGATTGATTATCTACTGACGATGACAATTTAGTTGCCAAAATATGTATGCAGAATACGAACATAAGTGGTTTTATTTACCTTGTTTGACTACTTAAATTAGATTAATGAAAATAATTAATTTATTATAGAAATAGAAAAAGAAGTAAAATTAAATTCTTTAAAGATTCAAATTTTTATTTCAATTTACTGCAAAATCTCTTTATTCCATATTCCTGATATAGTTGCATTTTTAAATAATATTCTGGAAATGAATATGATAATAACGCTAAATTTACGCTGTTATTTTAAAATCGCTGGCAGCGCAATAACTGGGACTGAAAATTCACTGTTAAGCACATCTCTAATCAGTTTATTAAATCAGATTCACTGAAAACTTACTTTCAAAATATATTTTTTCTATATAAAATATAATAGAATAATAATTTTAAATCCATTTTACGATTTAAAATATGGAAGAGTTTTAAAAGTATTTTATATTCCGAATATTTTCCATATTTTGCAATAGTAGTTTCTCTATTGCTGCCATCTAGTAAGTATTATATTGGTTATTTTATTTGGTTATATGTTTTGGATCATATTGTCAAAAATGGTGTCAAACAAAAATAATTTTATGATAAACACGTGGGTAATTTAAGTTTTAAATTTTAATGTAATATATTTTATTACAATGGTGAAAATACATAATGTTAAGTTTTACAAACCCGAACCAAGAGCGATTTATTGTATGTCTTTACAACCAGATCAGTTAAAGCTAGCTGTGTCGAGGTAAGATATAAAAGTACAATATTTACATATACAGTAATTTATAGTATATATATATTATTTCTTTAGAAAAGATTCAAGCATTGAAATATGGAATTTAAAAAATCTACTGTACATTGAAAGAACAATACCCACTATATCAAATTATAATATCGAAGCTATAGTTTGGAGTAAGAACCGTTTATTCAGCTGTACATTACAGGGTTTTTTGTATGAATATAATTTACAATCTTTGACATCAATACGTAAAGAAACATTAATAGGCGAAGCAGCTTTTTGTTTAGACGTCGATAAGAATAATTGCAATTTGGTAGTTGGTACAGAAAATGGATACCTAAACATTTTTAATATATCAGATGATGAAGTAAAATTTATAAAGTTTCTTGATAAACAAGATGGTCGAATTTTGTGTGTTAAATTTGATTGTACAGGAAAATACATTGTATCTGGTAGCATCGATGCTATTAGAATTTGGGATGTAGAAAATGGAAATGCGTTGCACAAAATGACTACTGGAAGAAATGAAATTCATAAGTCAACAATAGTATGGTGTCTAGAAGTGGCGAAAGATTTCACTATAATAAGCGGTGATTCCAGAGGAAAACTAACATTTTGGGATGGCAAGATTGGTTCACAAATAGTGAGTTACCAATCACATAAAGCAGATATTCTATCTTTAACTTTGTCCGAAGATGAAAATACATTATTTTGTGCAGGTGTCGATGCTACATTAGTAAGTTACACTAAAGTTAATATAAAAAACCATAATCAAACTTGGGTGAAGAATATACAGAGAAAAGTTCATGATCATGATGTTCGTGCACTCATCTTATTTAATGGTAAATTGTATTCTGGTGGAGTCGATGGATACCTCATATGTACCTATCATCCGCCAAAAACTGTGTTAAAATATCCACCTTTATTGCAAAATAATTGCGCAACAATTTCTAAAAATAGGCGACTAATTTTGCTGCAATATTCAACGCACATAGAAATTTGGAAATTGGGAACACCCTTAGACGAAATGAATGAGACTGGAATATGTCAATTGAAGAACGACCCCAAGAAAATACTTCATGCAGAACGTTCACTTAAAGATGATTCTAACGAGAATTATAAAGAACAAGTCATTTGCAGTTCAATATCACCAGATGGAAAGTGGATTGTGTTTAGTAGTGTTTCAGCTTGTAAATTATACAATTTCAATTACGTAAGTACTTTAGTATTCTTAGACTTTAACATCAGAAGATTTTACGCATAAATTTTTCAATATTTTGCATTTATTTATTAATTCATTCCATTAGCATGTCATATCTGTGTATATTTCCAATATTTTTAAGTCATTTTAAAATTTCTGATCTAAGAAAAAAGAAGTCTGTTGTTAAAAATAAGTAACACATATTAATTCGATAAGATTTGATTCCGTGTGATATTAGGGTAGTCTTAAAGGTGTGTGACCATGATTACGAAGTAATTCATCAAATTTTTAAGTGAGATATCTACTGTTATTTTCCTTACCAACTGGTAAAGTTATGGTTTTAACATATTTAGATGAAGCTTTATATTTTTCTTTAGGCTATGTGCTCTAACATGCTTTCTTGGACTAATACATATTGTCCTTCACTAATAACGGTCCACTGTTTTGAAAGAAATATACGTGCCCTTTACGACTTCAACGTATCATTACTTTTCTTAGTTTTTGAATACGTATACACATTGAAAACAATTTCTCGCCCTTGTCCATATGTTTTTACTTTGTTATTACTTATTGTTGACATATTCATGTAAAATTGTTCATAACACTATAATAATTGGTCTATAATACTCACTTGTGCACACTGTTACCAGTACAAAGATTAAATAGCAATAAGAAAACTGTCTCTTAAGCAGTTATAGTAGGCATGACCACTACATTAGTAGGCCTCTACGGACTATAGCGCATCTTTCTTACTGCCAAGTAAAAACGTCCGACTAGTATGTGGAATGAACATTTTTATAAGCAAGAATTTGTAGATTATTAATTTTAGGATGATGTGGAAAAACCAGAGATTGAATCTGTACCACTGCCAACAATATGCGAACTTTGCCTAAAACTTACATTTACACCAGATAGCCAAACATTAATTTTAGCACTTTCTTCTGGGTCTCTAATCGTAGTTAGTTTAAGAAACATATCGATTGTGCAAAGAATAGAAGCTACATGTAAGTAAATCTCTTTATATATATATACAATGTGTTCAATAAAGATTGAGACGGATTATGCAACCAAGTATACAACAACAAAGATTACAGTTGGTATGAAATATCCTTGTAACTAGATCGTGACAGATCTCTCTTTATAACCCTACTAAATTGTTTGACATTTTGCCTTATTTGATTTGTAATTACGTGTTATCAATTATCAGTAATTTTCAGAAGTATTGGTAAATTTTTGGTGGTTAGAGCGGTAAGTTGGATTTAATTTCATATTAAGTGTGTTGGATAATTTTTTTAAAACTATAGATTTCTAGGGTCTAGGGAATTTTGAATGTAAGGCTACCAATAAGTGTATGTTTGGTTGCATAAGGTTGAAATTAAGGAATAAATAATTTTACACTGTATTATACAGGGTGTTTTAAAAAGAATATACGTATTTCGAATGCATATATTTATTAAACTATAAGACATACGAATATGAAACTTTGCACACATATTTACGAACCCCTCAAGTTCAGATTACAGATGTTAAGTATGTCTTCCATCAGCGACACGAATAATATCACATCGATACCCAAATTACCCCCATACTCGGGCAAGCATGTCCTTAGTCACTGATGTTATGGAAGTACGGATCCGGTTCTTCAACTCTTCCAGGTTCTGTGGGAGTGGTGGTACATAAACGTTATCTTTAACGAAACCCCACAGGAAAAAGTCACAGGGTGTCAAATCCGGTGACCGTGGAGCCCAGCTGAGACATGCTAAGTCGCCAGCTCCTTGACGACCAATCCAACGGTTCGGCAGAGTTTTATTCAGATATTCACGCACTTGACGACTCCAGTGACGGGGTGCCCCGTCTTGTTGAAAAATGAAGTTGTCTTCGTGCAGCCTCGGAAACAACCAGTTTTGTAACACAGCGAGATACTGCTGACTCTTAACCGAGTTTCCATAAAAAAAAAAGGGCCGTAAACAGATGATCGAAATATCGCACAAAACACATTGATTTTAGGCGAATCTGTTACATGTTTAATGGCTGCATGTGGGTTCTGTAGATCTCAAATTCGAACATTGTGTCTGTTTACCAGATTACCAGACTACTAACATGGAAGGTCGCTTCATCACTGAACACGATGCATTGTGCGAAAGTGTTATCATTGTTAATAGCATCATGAATCTCGTTAGAAAATGCCACACGTTTCCGTTTGTCATCAGGACGCAGAGCTTGTAATAACTGTAACTTGTACAGCTTCATAACCAGATTGTTGTTGTAGGCAGTTGTAACTCCCGACTGGTACGACGATTTGATTTTGAAGGATTACGTTGGAAAGCAGTTTGAATTCGTGCAACATTTTCTTCAGAAACACGAGCGGCCAGGACTCTTTCCTTTACATACACATCCTGTATCTACAAACTGTCGATGCCATCTGCGAATGCTCCACCCATTCGGAGGATCAATTTGGTAGCTCAACCTGAAACGTCTTTGCACTGTAATCACGGAATTGCACTTCGCAAACTCGAGAACACAAAGTGATTTCTGCTGCGGAGTAGTCATTTTAAACATATGACAGTTACCAAGAAAAACAGAAGACAACTGACATCTAGCGGCTATTAAATAAACTAGACTATCTATTCGTTTCTCTAATAGCCTAGACAAAGCGCAGCGATCGATAGTTTCGACATAATAATACTTTGTAATACGTATATTCTTTTTGAAACACGCTATATATTAATTGAAAAAATGAGGATATACTGACTTGCCATACAAGAACAGGCATCAATATCTTTTCGTAGTGAAGAAGTAAATATATTGCATGTTTTGTTGGAATTTTGTCTTTCAGAATATATTTAGAAAAATTAACCCTTGTCTGAACTAGCTTCTCTTGAATCTAGTTATATCAAGTCGCCCAAACATTTTGAAACCCCTTAGAACATCTTCCGCTATCCATACTATTTAGAAACCTCACCACGGGAATATTTGTTCTGTTATTTATTTCCATAACATTGTAATTTCATTTAAAGTAATCTAAATTCAGTTTTTAGCGATATTATATTTCACTTGGTCGTTGCCCCAAATGGAAAGTATCTGGTAGCCTCGGATATAGATAGTAATATAATTGTGTGGATTAAAAGTAAAGAGTTTTGGAAGTACTATTGCAAATTACCAAAATATACTTGCGCACCTACTGCTCTTGCGATACAACCTGATACGTGCCTTTTATGGATCGCATACTCTGACCATAAGGTAAGTGAATTCACTATACTTTGTACCACGAACAGATAGACTAATCACGACCAAATCACCAATATTTTTGACATAAAATATGAACTACGAAAGTTCAATTTACACATACACAATTTCAATAATTAATGTGTGAGTATTTACGACAAGTTTCTTTGTTTCAGATCATAGAGTATGATTTAGAGGGGAGACATTTTTCTGTATTTTCTAAATCATTAAATGCTAAGGACGTAAGGGAGTGTGCGAATAAAAACTTTCCTGTACGAAGCATTACATTTAATATTGCAGATAAAAATATAATTCTTCTTCATGATGACACGAATATTGTGGTAGTTAATAAGGACAAGGTAAATATTTTAAAATTTGTTTCAAAAGCAGTCTGTCGTTAATTCTGTTGTAAACGGAAATAATATTTTCCAAAGTTATCCATAATTAACCTCCAAATCATTCTTAGAATTCCTGGCTAAAATAGTAGCGTCACCTGCAAATGTAACATTTTTCGTTGTACAAAGAGTACTAGGAAAGTTTTGCAATACAGCTTTGTTTATTTTATTTTTTCAAAGTAATTTCCTCTACACTTAATACACCTCTCCATCCTCCGAAACCAATCTTTAAACCAGTTCTGCCAAGTTTCACTAGGGAATAAAGCACACTCGTTGTCCCAAGCCCGCAGAAGGTCCTCATCACTGGAAAACCGCCTCCCTTTTAGCCTCATTTTCACAAGCGGGAACAGTGCAAAGTCGCAGGGAGCAAGATCTGGACTGTAGGGAGGGTGCTCGAGAAGTTTCAATTATGTCGTGGTCAAATATTCAGTGCAGGCTTTAGCGCGGTGAGCTGAAGCATTATCGTGATGAAGGAACCAGGTGTGCATTCTTGACTTTGGCCGCAGGTTCTTCATAGATCCAATGACTTTAGGCAGGCACTCTTCACTATACCGCTTAGCTGTGACTGTCTTCTGTGTATCCAAAACGACGCGTTCCACAATTCCACTCGATTTGAAAAATACAGCTATCATTTATTCTTTTCAGATCGGGATTTTCCGATAACTACGGGTGTGTCCTCATCATCAAAGATCCAAACTTTGTTTTCAGCTTTGGTCGGCACATCGTAATAGTATAGCCAAGTCTCGTCACCTGTCACGATGTTGTTCACATACCGAATTTGTCCCTTATTAAACTTTTTTAGCATCTCCCGGCACCAAGTCACACGTCGTGTCATCTGCTTTTCAGTTAGTCGATGCGGCACCCAGAGAGAACAAAGTTTCTTCACGTGCAAATGACCATGCAGAATCTATCGAATTGTTGGTGCATTTAGGTCTGAAGTACCATCTATCTGTTGATAGGTCACTCGCCTGTCCTCGCCAAGCATTTTCCTGACAGTAGTAACATTTTCCCCCGTAACTGACGTTCGTGGCCTTCCCAGCCTCTCAGCATCCTTTACAGTTAAATTTCCCCTTTGGAATTCTCTATACTACCTGAATATCGTTGTGCGATGTGGACAAACATCACCTAGTGCAAGAGTCATTTCTTCGAAGCAGTGGTCTATGTTTAAACAACGCACAAAATTATAACGCAAAACTGCCCTTATCTCACTTCGTGACCACGATGCCATCGCAAGCACTTTACACTCTCACTGCTAATGAATAACTGACTCCATCGACATGGCACGGTGGTTGCTATGCACGTTTGAACATTTCTCGACATGCAGCAACAAGCAGCTTCCTACGATTCATTGTTGCGTCATATTGCAAAACATTCCTAGTACCATTTGTATATCAAAATAAAATAAAAAGTTTAATGAAAAATATTTATCGTAATAATACAATAGTAATGATTTTGAAGCAATTACTATTTTTTTTTAATTAGAAATGCCCCAAGGGTCAAATCTCGGATTTTTTTATTTGAACTCCTCATCAATGATCTCATTATCACAACTGAATGAATGTTCGGTATTAGCTAATTTTGACGATTTGAAAATGTACCACAGAATAATTATTTCTGAGTACATAAGACTTATAATAATCTTTGTTTAAACATTGACAATTTGTTTTTGTTTCTTATACAAAGACATTACGTAGGCATGAGTTGGAGTATTACATTCATAATGTGTCAGGTTCACATAGGTATTCGATAAGGGTTTTAGGTGTTATTTAAGGTATTTTTTTTCTGAGTACGTATCTGCTGTAGCTTCCATTGTGTATAAGATTCTTGGGTTTAGTACACGAACTTAAACGTCTCTGACCTAGGGACTATATCTTTGTTTGCACCTTGGTAAGTAGTGAGCCTGAGTATGCAGCTATAGTTTGGTACCCCATTCATGAAATAACAGAATCTTTCAAATTTTGGAGATAATCCATTTACACAATCAAAGGCTAACATTTTTGGCATTGTGCTTCAAGCCTTGTTATCTCTCAGGGCTAAGCAGAAAGAATTATCTAAATTTTGACATTAAAATCGTTTTTAGGACCTTCTAAAGTGCCAGCACATGAACTCTTGTCATTGTACAATAACTTTTGAAAAATATCAATTTTTCCGAGTATACCCCTTTGAAAAAATTGAGATTTCCGTCAAAATGAAAAGTTTTGAAGTTAGTATTTCGTTGTGCGTCAAACGGTAGTTCTGAACTAGCAGAATGCGAATTTCGTGCTCCCAATAACAAAATCTTTCAAACTTTGGAGATAATCCATTTACACAGTCAAATGTTCACATTTTTGGCGTGGTCCTTCAAGCCTTGTTTTCTCTAAGGGCTAAGCCGAAAGAACTATCTAAATGTTGACATGAAAATCGTTTTTAGGCCCTTTCAAAGTGTCAGCACGCGAACTTTTGTTAATGTACGATAACTTTTGAAAACTAACAATTTTTGAAAAAATTGAGATTTTCGTCAAAATGAAAAGTTTCCAATTTAGTCTTCGTTATGCGTCAAACGGTAGTTCTGAACTAGCAGAATACGAATTTTGTGCTCCCAATAGCAAAATCTTTCAAACTTTGGAGATAATCCATTTACACAGTCAAATGTTCACATTTTTGGCATGATCCTTCAAGCCTTGTTTTCTCTTAGGGCGAAGCCGAAAGAACTATCTAACTGTTGATGTAAAAGTCGCTTTTAGGGCCTTCCAAAATGTCAGCACACGAACTTTTGTTAATGCACAGTAACTTTTAAAAAATACCAATTTTTCCGAGTACACCCCTTTGAAAAAATTGAGATTTTCGTCAAAATGAGAAGTTTCGAATTTAGTCTTCGTTGTGCGTCAAACGGTAGTTCTGAACTAGCAGAATACGAATTTTGTGCTCCCAATAGCAAAATCTTTCAAAGTTTGGAGATAATCCATTTACACATTCCAAAGTTCACATTTTTGGCGTGGTCCTTCAAGCCTTGTTATGTCTCAGGGCTAAGCCGAAAGAACTATCTGAATGTTGACATCAAAATCGTTTTTAGGTTTTTCCAAAGTGTCAGCACACGCACTTTTGTTAATGTACGATAACTTTTGAAAAATAATAATTTTTCTGAGTATACACCTTCAAAATTCAAATTTTTTCAATTTTTTCACAAAAATTAGTATCTTTTGAAATACACATAAACTATCAACAGAAGCACTTTCACTTGATCGTCTACGGTTTTCTTCATCTAATACTACTACCATTACGATATGTCGATCAAATACAGTCGTAAGTTTTTCTTTTCTTGTCGCAAAACGGACGTTCGGTACTAGTGCTGGGAAAATTTTCTTTATTAAAAACAAAATCTCAGTTGTGTGATTTTCGTAAAATATCTTTATTGAAAAAGTGTAACAATTGTTTCGTCAGTACTGCGTCTTCTTCAGTTTGTAATGTAAATCTAACACAAACGGAATATATTCTAGTCAACTAAACTATTTTCAGGGTGGAGGGTGATATATTATACAATTACAATAAAGGAAATTTAATAGTGGAGAATTATTCAAGTCTACTTGGTCATTTAAAATAAATGATTACATTTTTTATGTTCATTCCACTAGTTTCAAGTAATGGTAACTGTAACCGTTTATTTTCGGAATGTAAACTGGCGAACTCTGAATTAAAAGAATGATTACAAGTATTTAAATGTTTTTGCATAGTTGGAATCGTTTTTGTTATGATTAAAACTTCTTTCGTGTCATATCCTTGTTTTCATAAACCTTCTAGTATGACCGATGTATATCTTAGAGCAATAACCGGTCTTTACGTACGCAACACAGTGGAAACACAAACTTCGTTTCCATCGCGTATGTATTTTGTTCGAGCCGTATCGTGTAAACGTATTACAATCAAAAACAAACTCATTAACTTAAAATAAAACCTACCCAGCGTCATAGGAGAACATAAACTGAAATACTTTAGATTGTTAGATACTGAATTATTACAATGACCATTCACAGTGTTTTTAAAGGAACCCATCCATAATAGATCGGAATAGCGAAAAGGTAGAAGGCAGATACAAAGCCATTACATAAAATCCAAATTTTTCCTTACAAATTATGATTGTGTACCACATCTTTCAGTTTTGTTCGCTTGTTTTTGAAGTACATTATTTGAAATATAAATAGAAAACTATCATGGTGGCGCTAATATTCTAGTTAGGGACTAGATAGGGCAATATGTTGTGTTCAATTGAAAATCTGTAAAATAAATATTATTTTTCTCAAGTGTGAAGCTAATATATTATATATGTATATGTTACGGTACACGAAACGTCTCGATTAATTCAAAAAAATCTGATTAAATACGTTGGAATATGTTGTACAAATAAGTAGAAAGAGGTATAAGATGCTTTATCTTAAAGATATTTTTATATTTACAGCAACCATCGCGGCCCTTGGCCAAAATGCCCAGAATATCCCAGGACGATGACGAAAATCACAAGAAATATGCAAATTGTTTACGTAGTTATAAGAAGTATCAAGTAAGCAAATACTTTACCATCCTTTTTGTATTTTCTGAAATGGTATTTTTTCAGCATCTGTTACATATGGAGTTTCTATCCGATGACGAAATCGTCGCCGTTGAAGTAAATCCTATACTACTCATGGAACAGCTTCCACCATGTTTAAAACAAAATACGTTTGGAACTAAATAATGAAAGTTAATTGTATGTTGTTGTAGTTTTATTTATTAACCCTTTGCACTCCGTTGTCGCCGTATTTGCGACATTAAAATGCTAACAATACATCCACTGTCGCGGCTACGGCGACACTGTTGTTTTACTGACTCAGCGCCTTTAACACTTAGGTAAGCAAAATTGTCTGTGTTTATCTTAAAGTGTTTATGATATGTTTATTATGTTTACATTATAATAAGTGCTTTATTTAGTTTCTTATCGTTGCAATTATAACATTATAACCCTTCGTGTAGTGAAGATGGAAGGCGAAAATTTGTTGTGATATAATAGTTGTGAAATAAATGATGTGGAAGATGATCTCGATTTTGCGTTGCATGGCGACGATTTAAGTGAAATACCATTAGAAGATCATTTAGGAACAGATAGTGACGATAGTGAATACGCATCATCATACTGTTTCCTAAGAAAATCTCTTAAGTGGTGGAGGAAAATGTTCTTTTGGGGAATGAAGATATCTGTCATAAATGCATACATTTTAGATAAGTGTGTAAAAAAAGCAAGAACGAAAAATCACTGTCTCATGTACAGTTCGTCAAGAGATCAACTCGTAGGTTCCACGAAGATCGATCAAACCCTTCCACTTCAACACATGAAACAAGACTGGACAAAAGACTGCATATAATGCGAAAAGGCAAGAAAGAGATTGTATTGCGTTTTCTAATAGACAGGAAAAAGGACAAAGACGCGAAACTTCGGAATATTGTGATACTTGCCCCGATAAACCGCGAATGCATGTGGGTGATTGTTTCCAAAGATATCACACTTTAAGAAGTTTTGAGCTTTAAAATTTGTTTTTTTTTTATAAAATAGCTAAGAAATAAATGTTTTGTTTTATTTCAACGACTTTTTCTTTACATCACAGGTATGTACGAGGGAGCGTTTTTATATTCGCGGAATGGGGGACAAGGGGTGGAAATAAAAAAGCCAAATTATTTTTCTTTTTCAATATATTCACCTGCAAGACGGATACATTTTTCACATCTTTCAATTAATTTATTTATACCCTCATAAAAAAATGATTTCTCTTTATCTGCAAAATACGCCGAAACTGCCTCCTTGACTTCATCATCGGCAGTAAATTTTTTACCCCGCAGCTCTTTTTTCATTTTCGGAAACAGGTAATAATCACTCGGGGCCAGGTCTGGGCTGTAGGGTGGGTGATTCACAATTTCGAAGCCCACCTTATGCAGGGCAGCTAACGCAACGCGGCTCTTGTGGACGGGCGCGTTGTCGTGCAAAAGCAGAACACCTTTTGTCAATTTTCCCCGTCTTTTCTCTTTAATGGCTTCTTTTAGTCGCTCTAATATTGAAGCGTAATATTCTCCGGTTATAGAAACACCTTTATCTTTATAATCAATCAACAATATTCCTTCCGAGTCCCAAAATACCGTTGCCATGAGTTTCCCAGCTGATTGTGACACTTTAAATTTCTTGGGAGGTGCTGTGCCCTTTTTATGCCACTGCATGGAGTCTTGTTTGGACTCAGGTTCATAATGATGAACCCAAGTTTCGTCTCCAGTAACAATTCCACTCAATACACCATCCTTGTCTTCATTACAGAGGTCCAAAAATGCACGCGAATACTCTACGCGCTGTTGTTTTTGCGGCGGCGTGAGCATTCTCGGCACTCATCTTGCGCTGACCTTAGACATGCCGAGATGATCGTGTAGGATTTTAAAAATTGTTGTATCGGATACTCCAACCATTTCTGCGAGTTGTTTCTTCTTTAGTCGAGCATCTTCGAGTACAATTTGTTCAACTTTTTGGATAAGTGCTGGCGTGGTCACCTCAATGCTCCTGTCCGACCTCGGGTCGTCTTCAAGGGATTCCCTTCCTTGTTTAAATAAACTATGCCACTTGTACACCATGTTTTTTCCTGGACAAGAGTCGTCGTAAACCAATGACATCTCATTCATTATGGTCGCGATTGATTTTCCTTGCCTGGTAAGGAACTTCATAACGGCACGATATTCGATTTTTTCCATATTTCACTTTTCACTCCTGATTATGTTACTTGGTTGACGATAGCTCAAAGACTAACTGTCTAATAACAATGAAACTTCGTATTTATACTAATCATGAGTCGCTGCAGAGGCCACGCCCCCAATGCGCCTACTCACCCCTCCACAACCCGCTCATTCCGCGAATATAAAAACGCTCCCTCGTACTTGTAACTAATATAGTGCTGGAGTTATTGGTATCCTCCATGAGTTACTAAGGTGGAGTGTAAAGGGTTAACCTATCCTATTAGCTAAATCACAAGTGAAGCTAGAAGAGTTGTTTATAAAAAGTGTTCCAATAAGACATTACATTTTCAATAGCCCGCCATTTTAACAGTTGTCATGACTTAACCTGTAACTACTTGACAGATGACATTAATAAAAATGGAACGATATACGCTTCAACAACGCATCGAAATGATTAAAATTCACTGCAAAAATGGTGAAAATTTCGCGGTCACAGTTAGCAAAACTAAAGCATTTTTGGGTAGTCGTGAAGCACCTTCTCGGCCAGCAATTGTGAAACTGGTGGAAAAATTTGAGCTGTTGGGACAAGTTAGTGGTGTGAAGAATCGAACTCGTGCATGTGGCTGAAGAACAACTGAGAATATTGCTATTGTAGCCCATAGTGTTGAGGAAAACTCAGGTTTGTCCATTTCTCGTCGATCTTTGGAATTGGGCATTCCGCAAACGACAACACACCGTATTTTGCATAAAGACTCAGGTCTTAAGGCTTTTAAAGTTTAGTTAACACAAGAACTCACGCTTACCGACCATCAACACACACCATCTTTGCTGATTGGGTCCTTGAAATGCATCAAACTGATCGGGAACTTCATCATCAGTAGATAGTTAAACAGTGTCGCACCTGGAAAACTACGGCAAAATACCTGTACGAAAACAATTTCCGCACATGAACCGCACCGCTGAAAGCCAAAACGCATATTGTATATTCGTTTCACATGATTTTTACGATTGTTTTCTAGTCTAAACTAAGATGAGACAAATACAAAAAGGGGTCAGGCAAAGAAAAAACAAATACCTACATGTGATTTATTGCACTGTCTCTTGTACGTCATTTAAGAGACTAAAGAGAGATGAGTTATGATTGAACTCCAGGTCAGTGTTCACCATATGGCCTTTGTTCTTCAAAATGTACATGCTTTCATATGTATCTAATTCGCGATATATACACGCGTTCTTTATCAAATGCAAACAATCCGCGTTAACACTATGATTGTTGTTTTACACATGTTTTGCTACACCGGAATTTTCTGGCCGATTGAAACTTAGTGCGCAATATGTTCTTTATACCGGGTTCCTATCGATCGTTTTGTTTGGCTGATGTTTTGTTTACTGCAATCTAGACATTTAATTCCGTAGATTTCCGATTTTTTGATGATACTTTGTGCCTTAACGACTGATTCAGAATTATCCATAGAATTGTTCTACCTGACGATTATCCGTGAATTTTCGACCACTGCATATATAACGGCTTTTATTAATTTAATATATTTTTATTAGCTTGAGCAATTATTTTATTTTTCTATTAAGTACTAGTGGAAGTAATGTAAGTGCCAAAAGTCCATACGCTCCGGGTAACTATGGATTGTCAAATATGTCTTTACATTTTCAAACTGCATAAATTAGAATTTGATATAAATCGAATTTAGGCTAAAATAGGTATTTAAAAAGGAGTCGCTTTGACTGACTTTTATGTATCTCAAATAAATACTTGAATGTTTCCAGTGGGGATTTATAAAAAATATTTTTATATTATCTGAAATATTATATTACATAATCTGTGCGTTACGAATTTTGTTCTGATGATGAAAATGTTGCTATTGTCAAGGAAACGAACGCTACCATATCTGAAACAGAAGTGGGTAACAATTATAAATAAATATATATTCTTACGGTCTTATTAACTTAATTTATGAACTAAATCAACTAATTCAATTTGGGGATACTAAACGCTATTAAATTATCCTAAAGCGCTGTATTCTTACCGAGCCCTTTGCACGCAACTAAAGCCAAGAAACCTGCCGTGTCCTCGTTCTTTCATTAATCACGTCAAGGGTCGAATAATTTTGTTTCCCTTTTTAAAATGTCTCAAATTGATTTTCTTAACTTTTTTCAATTTAATTTACTTCATTTAAAATAAAATTTTACATTAGATTTTTACTTTTTAACATTTTTAAATAAAATTTTTAATTCGTTCATGTCATCTATCGGATGTTTTTTTACTACATTTACTATATAATACTATTCCCAAAGGAACGCTTAGTAATCCCTGTAATATGATTGCATATGCTCGTTACTGATTCTTTAATCTTCTATTATAGTTGACATCAACAAATTAACTATATACAAAATAATACAGAGATCGAATATTAATACAGGTTGGTAGAAAAGTTTAAGTTAGTAGAGGAATCAAAATTTATACGCTATTTTAATATTTCATGTGTTATATGAACACACTAAAAATTTTATCTCGATCTGTCAATTCATTCATTGTTAGGAATCCATTTGAATTGGACGTGTCGGTGTATTTTTTAACAATGGAAAAAACTGAGTATCGTGGTGTGATAAAATTCTTTGTTTTAGAAGGATTATCAGCAACAGAGATTCATACAAAAATGGTGAACGTGTTAAAGGAATGTGCTCCTTCATTTCCAACAGCACATCGATGGATTTTAGAGTTTAAACGTGGTCGTACAAGCGTTGAAGATGAACCACGTAGTGGACGATCAAAAACTGCAACAACAGCAGAAATCATTGAGCAAGTACATAATATGGTTAGTGAAGATCCGAATTTGACTAAGCGTGAAATTGCTAATACCATAGGCATCTCAGACGAACGAGTACTCCATATTTTACATGAAGAATTACATATGAAAAAGCTGTTTAGAAAGTTAGTGCCGCATTCGTTAACAATTCAACAAAAACTGGATCGAAAACAAATTTCTCAGCGTAACTTGGTGCGTTTCAAGCGGAATAAAACCGATTTCTTGCGTCGCTTTATAACAATGGATGAGACTTGGATCTACCACCATGATCCCAAATTGAAACAAGAACGATTACAGTGGACTACGGTTGGTTGTTCAACTCCAAAAGAAGTGAAGTCAGGACGATCGGCAAAAAAGGTTATGGCATCAGTGTTTTGGGATGCAAAAGGAATTTTATTGATTGATTATCTTGAACAAGGTAAAACAATTAACTTAGAGTATTATTGTAACCTTTTAGATCAACTGGATGCCAAAATTCGTGAAAAAAGACCTGGTTTAGCGGAAAAAAAAATTTTTCATCAAGACAATGCGCCTTCACACAAAAGTATTTTGACGATGGCTAAATTGAATGAATTAAAGAACGAATTGCTTAAACAACCACCGCATTCACCAGATTTGGCTCCGAGTGATTACTACCTCTTCAGAAACTTGAAACAATTCGTTCGTGAAAAGCGTTTTTCATCGAATGAAGAAGCTATTTCAGTTCTGGAACAGTATTTTGCAGAGCTTCCAGAAAATCATTACAGAGATGGTATAAAATTATTGGAGGATCATTGGAATAAATGTATTGAAGCTGAGGGAGATTACATTGAATAAAAAAACTAATTCTATTTAAAAATTCACATTGTTAATTTTTGCTTTCAAAACTTTTCTACCAACCTGTATTATTGATTATCGGTGTGTCTAAATATTGAATATTATTTAGGCACACCATATTCTTTTACGGTTTTATTGATTTTTTATTTGCATTCCAAAGTGTTATGTTTTTATGAATAGATTTATGTTTACATTATTTTTAAAACACTCTACAGTCTATGCGTTTTTAGATTTCTCAAAAATCATATCCTAAATTTTAATTTTAATCGTAACGAAAGTGTTTGAGTCAATGTTTATCCATTATTGAGGTTGGGAAATCATCTCACTGTACTGATTATGTTCGAACTAAGATAATCGATTGATGATTATACATATCTTTTTCAAAATTAAAGTTTTCCGTAATGAAGTGTACATCTTTATATACATGGATATAACGTTTTTACTCTAAATATTTTACATTGAATTAATGCATAGTTTAAAACGGGAATGTTTTCCGATTACGTGATCACTGTCGTATGAAATAAGATGTCTATAAAAAGTGAGGATGACAAATTAAATACTATATTTATATCGCTGTCAGATGCAATAATGTACTAAAGGGTTTTCCAATAGGGACTTGACAACATTTAATTCAATTTGTGAACGCACCCTTTCACTAATCATCGAACTGTCACTGTCAATTTATTCAGTAAACTTAACATTTTCATCATGGTAAAGTACACGAACGAACAACGTCTGCAAATTATAAAAATTTACTACAGAAATTCGGAGCCGGTGACCGCTACTTTAAGAGCGTTAACTCCGATTTTCGGTCGTAATTCTCGCCCTAGTTGACAGGCAGTAACAAGTTTAGTGCAAAAATTTGAGTCTACATATTCGTTGTGTGATGTTGCCGTGCCAGTGAGATAACGGGTTGGTCGAAGTGTTGAAAATATCGATGCCGTTGAAACGTCCGTAGCAAATGATCCAAATCAGTCAATTCCACGGCGTTCTCAAGAGTTGGGCATTGCCCAGACCACTTTATGGCGAATTTTGCGTAAGGATCTTGGTTTACACCCATACAAGATCAAGCTGACTCAAGAATTGAAGTCGATGGACCATTTGAAGCGACGTACGTTCTCCGATTGGGCTCTGGAAAAGATGCGCCAAGATGATCAATTTCATCGCAAAATCATTTTCAGTGACGAAGCTCATTTTTGGCTCAATGGGTTCGTCAATAAGCAAAATATGCGTTATCGGTCGGGTGAAAATCCACATGTGCTTCATGAAACACCACTTCATCCACAAAAAATAACTGTTTGGTGCGGTTTGCATGCCGGCGGCGTCATAGGGCCATATTTTTTCGTCGACGATAATGATCGTCACGTTACTGTGAATGGTAATCGTTATCGTGCCATGATTACCGATTATTTTTGGCCCGAATTGGAAGATATAGACTTGGACAACATGTGGTTTCAGCAGGACGGTGCCACAAGCCACACAGCACACGTTACAATCGATTTATTGAAGAGTAAGTTTGATGAGCGTGTTATCTCAAGAAATGGACCAGTCGATTGGCCGCCTCGTTCGTGCGATTTAACGCCTCTAGACTTTTTTCTTTGAGGCTACGTCAAGTCATTGGTCTATGCCAACAACCCGATAACGTTGGAAGAGCTCAGAGCCAACATTGAACGCGAAATAGCGGCCGAATTGTGTGGCCGAGTCATCGAAAATTGGGTCCAACGAATCGACCGCTGCAAACGTGCCCGCGGTGGCCATATGAACGAAGTCGAGTTCCATTCATAAATGTTTTGATTGTACTTCAACCCGATAATAAAGTTTTTGAAATATCTCAAATGGTCTGCATTTTATTTTGAAAAAAAGTTGTCAAGTCCTTATTGGAAAACCCTTTATATACCTAACCTGTAAACCTGTAAATCAGTAGGTTGCCTAACTGTAAACTTACGAGGGTGATGAAATAAATATGATAAATTAGCTGTTAGAACAATAACAAATAACAGTGGCAAAATACAAGGAATATAACAATATTGGAACCGTAGAAAAGACAAACTTCGTAAGTCAAAAGGCAAAGCACTATTTTATCTGTATTATACGTGACACATGTATGCATAAAACACACGCTTTGCATACGTCTGTTTCAATTTTTTCACAATTCCTTGACAAGACGTAGAGCTTACCACTATTAGAAAAACTTTGCGCCCTTTCCTTCTTCAACACATGTATATGACTTCCGATGAATTAGACCAATGGTGGTATATGTATGTTCGTATTTTGATACACCGGTAAACTTTCGTTGTTTAAACTTTATATAAGATAATTAATTTATGATTATACATATCTTTTTTAAAATCAAATTCAGGCTTCA
Source organism: Dermolepida albohirtum (assembly GCA_031893035.1). Taxonomy (NCBI): domain Eukaryota; kingdom Metazoa; phylum Arthropoda; class Insecta; order Coleoptera; family Scarabaeidae; genus Dermolepida; species Dermolepida albohirtum. Next base: position 259,616 of record JAVIWB010002509.1, read on the forward strand.
TATAATGTACTGTACATCTTCATGTAAGTACATATGTAGAACGTTTTTCTACTGATTCTAAACATTTCAAATTAAATTAATGTGTGTACATACGTATATAAATGTATTATGCGTGATTTTTGTATATTTTCCATACATTTGAGTGTAGTTGCATATTACATGATTAGTTTTACATAAAGGTTGAGTTTTTAATGCGCAGAAATGTGTAGAAAATATCACAAAAGTGGTGAATTAGAAACAATGACGCATCGGCCTTTCAGGATGCGACAAGCGAAGCGAAAATCTTGGTCTCGTGTGGTAAGACCAGTCTTATAGCTGTCGTTCTGTAATATATTACATATTTAGTATTGTCAAATGTTAAAATAGGAAGAGACAACACTATACTGCAGTTTTAGTCAAATAATTAATGTTTTTCTCCGACATTTTTTCGGTGATGACAAATGTAGCTCATGACAAATGTAAAACAAAGCCTATTCATAAAGAACTTCACAATTAAACATGAGAAATTCATGTGTCTGACTATGTACTTACTAGTAAAACAGTGTTATTCGTTTGGCCACACTATTCCTTCGATCCAAGGTACGTACGGCAACACTCTTGTATAAACTCCGGCTACTAGGCCACACCCTCGACCATTGGAAGTAATTCCAGCAATTTCAGGAAAAGTCGCGAAGTTATAAAACGTATTCGGGAATTGTAACGGACCTCCTGAATCACCCTGCAACATATTAGCAACTTAAATTAGAAAATTTTACTTAAAAAACTAGAAATACTTGGCAAGTGTCTCTTCTTTCCGAACCACCATCGGCGCATATTTGCAGAGTTTCAATAATTCCAGCTTGCAATCCCCTCACATCTTCGTAAGACCTTCGACATCTTTCATTGGAAACGTATTGTAGAGCTGCGGTTTGCAAAATGGTAGCCGAGTCGCCTAGGGGTTCGAGGAGTCCCCAACCAGTTACGTTTAGAACAAGGTTTCTCAAATCCAATCGGGTCGCCAAGCAAGCAGGTTTTATAAAATCAGTAAAAACTACTGATTCGTTTAGTTTTATAAGAGCTATGTCATGATAATTCTGTCGGGATGTATATAATGGGTGTGGAACAAACGTGTCTACTCTAAAAGTTTTGGCGTCCGTATCATTGGTTGTGTTCCGTATGTCATATACACCTAGTCTGACGAATGTTATCGGGCCACTGTAAGAATATCAAGTAAAATATTGCATTAGTAAAATTTGCGTTTAAAATCTGTAATGTATGTAGTTAATAATTTTTTTCTTAATATTTAAATATTAATCAAAAGAAAGTAAACAACCCCTTACCACATCAATGTTTGTATTCTATAGACGCATTTTGACAATTAAGTTGCCAGTCATCATCAGCAGAATTTAATCGGACTGTCGCAACTGGGTCTGCGGTAAAGCTCACATAGAAAAATCCTCGAACGACTTTGCTTGAAGACCAAACACAGTCTGTCACAAGAAACATGTAGGCCAATATTCTCTAAATTTGAAACTAACACTCGTACTATTAAATGCCTTCACTTACAACTAAGGACTCTTTTAATGATCGTATCTTCCAGGAACTCATAGAGGCCAGAATATAGTATAGATTCGCTATCTGAGTTAAACAGATTGTTTTAATTCTCGATAATTTTTTATATTTTTGATTATTTTCTAATACATGATTCACTAAATTGGATATCTCTGGCCGATTAAACTTAATGTGCGAGACATGTTTTTTTTATAACGAGTTTCTATTGAGTGTTCCGTTTAACCAATATATGTTTTGTTACAGTCACATTTTTCATTTTATTTCGTAAATCCAAGATTCCTGATTTACCAGGAGTTCTCGAGTTTCAGGAATTTTGAATTTAAATGCCTAACGAAATCATCTAGGTCATATTTGTAATAATAATAATAGTTTATTTCCAAAAAAAAAGAAAGAAATATACAAATTTATCTATACAATATAATCAGTCTATAATCTACCTTATTTTCCCCTCTTCCCCCTCTGAAAATCACAGGGTGCATATCAACTTTAAGCAAATTTGTTCTTCGTATGCACCCTGAGACTAACAAACAAATTAACAAAAAAAGAAAATGCCTAAAAGCTAACTTAACCTAAAATTCTGTAAGTCATATATCAGAGAGATAAAAAAAAACTTTTTTCAATGATACACAAACAAGCTAAATCAAATGATCAGGTAAGATGTAGAGAAGATCACATACAGCTATCTGGACAACAACTCCTGCTTCAAGAGAACTCTAAAACGTGTCACAGAGAAGCGCTTAAATTCACTAGGTACAGCATTGTAAACTTTAGCAATCTGGTGTGAAAACGAACGTAAAACAACGTGTCGTGATTGGTTCCGTCGCTTTAAAGACGGTGATTTCGATGTTGTTGGGTTCCTTATGATTTGAAGCCAAGAGACGTCGAGCGTCGTTTTTTCACCTGTGAACAACTGCTCCAGCAGCAAAAAAGGAAACATTTTTTCACAATAAAGTTGCATTTTCATTAAAAAGACAGCGAGAACTTAGTTGCGCACCTAATAGTTACATTACTACTAACGGCTTCATGAAAATAAATACATTTATGAGCACTTGGTGTGGCAAATTAAACCGAGTTGGCAAATAGAGTACATAATAACATATTATTTCCCAATACTAATATAAATAACTTACAATCTTCTAGAAAATCGACAGTGCGCGGCTGTTAAAACAAATTGCTCACTGATCAGGCTACCACCACACATCCATTGAGTATTGTCTTCACCTCCATATCCGAGAAGAGCCTGAAGAAAATTTGGAATATGTATTTATTAAATCATCATTAGTTTATGTTTAGGTTATGCTTGCTATTCATGGTCGTTTCATTCAGTTTACTAAAATAGACTAATTCAGGTCCTTGGGAATTGTGCAATAAAACTAGAAAATTGTTTGGATTCAAAATAGCTAATTAGTCAATGTTATCTAGGCGATCGGAGAAGATAGCTTAGAGACAAATATATCTGAAAAATGAATGCGCAATTTTGCTTTTTAATATTGGAATCGGGAATTCAAAACAATAATGAGACTGAAAAAAGGGGCATGGCAAGATTGCAACAGAGGAATAACAGAAGAGAATAGGACAGGATGCATTAAGCTGAGAGATCAAGTGAAGGTGAAAGTGAAAGAAGCAAAAAGGATTAGGTGGAAATGATTTAGAGAAGAACCAAATCAACAATACGAAAGTAGTAATGAAGCCCTCTGAAGTAGAATAAGAAAAATGAGGCGTTAAGAAGAAGGGAGTAAGGCGCGCGAAAGATAGAACACAACAAATAAATACCACAACAATAAAAATAAAGGGTTTTCCAATAAGGACTTGACAAATTTTTTTCAAAATAAAATGCAGACCATTTGAGATATTTCAAAAACTTTATTATCGGATTGAAGTGCAATCAAAACATTTATGAATGGAACTCGACTTCGTTCATATGGCCACCGCGGGCACGTTTGCAGCGGTCGATTCGTTGGACCCAATTTTCGATGACTCGGCCACACAATTCGACCGAAACGGCTGCTATTTCGCGTTCAATGTTGGCTCTGAGCTCTTCCAACGTTGTCAGCTTGTTGGAATAGACCAATGACTTGACGTAGCCCCAAAGAAAAAAGTCTAGAGGCGTTAAATCGCACGAACGAGGCGGCCAATCGACTGGTCCATTTCTTGAGATAACACGCTCATCAAACTTACTCTTCAATAAATCGATTGTAACGTGTGCTGTGTGGCTTGTGGCACCGTCCTGCTGAAACCACATGTTGTCCAAGTCCATATCTTCCAATTCGGGCCAAAAATAATCGGTAATCATGGCGCGATAACGATTACCATTCACAGTAACGTGACGATCATTATCGTCGACGAAAAAATTGGCCCTATGACGCCGTCGGCATACAAACCGCACCAAACAGTTATTTTTTGTGGATGAAGTGGTGTTTTATGAAGCACATGTGGATTTTCACCCGACCAATAACGCATATTTTGCTTATTGACGAACCCATTGAGTAAAAAATGAGCTTCGTCACTGAAAATAACTTTGCGATGAAATTGATCATCTTGGCGCATCTTTTCCAGAGCCCAATCGGAGAACGTACGTCGCTTCAAATGGTCCATCGGCTTCAATTCTTGAGTCAGCTTGATCTTGTATGGGTGTAAACCAAGATCCTTACACAAAATTCGCCATAAAGTGGTTTGGGCGATGCCCAACTCTTGAGAACGCCGTGGAATTGACTGATTTGGATCATTTGCGACGGACTTTTCAACGGCAGCGATATTTTCGACACTTCGACCAACCCGTTGTCTCACTGGCACGGCAACATCACACAACGAATATGTAGACTCAAATTTTTGCACTAAAATTGTTACTGCCTGTCTACTAGGACGAGAATTACGACCGAAAATCGGAGTTAACGCTCTTAAAGTAGCGGTCACCGACTCCGAATTTCTGTAGTAAATTTTTATAATTTGCAGACGTTGTTCGTTCGTGTACTTTACCACGATGAAAATGTTAAGTTTATTGAATAAATTGACAGTGACAGTTCGATGATTAGTGAAAAGGTGCGTTCATAAATTGAATGAAAAGTTGTCAAGTCCCTATTGGAAAACCCTTTAATTTAAAAGAAAATTAGAATAATTGTGAAGCAGAATATTAGTTAGTGGTATGCAAACCTGGAGTAAATGAATTTATTAAATTAATATATTTATAACCGATCAGCCATTAAATCCACGGAGGTCAACAAATAAAAGCAGTACGTTACAAGTTATGAAAACTCGAACAAAAAAGAATAAGTAAGTAAAGAACACGTTAAAGTAATTTCAAAACAATAACTAAAAATTAAACTAGTGGTTTATGTAAGTAAAATCTCCTAGATCAAGGAAATGTAAGCAATACAGGGCCGTAATGAATTAAATCAATTTAATTGTAAGTTGTAAAATTAGAAATGAAATTGGAAAATTGTTAAGATTGTGAAAATTATCAAACTATAATACTCGTGAAAATCACATATAGTGGTGAACAACAAAATATGAACAAAGTGATAAACATATTCGAAATGTTCAAATCAATAAAAGGCAGGATTCCTAAGACTTGGTTTTCTAAAGTCAATAATTGGAATATCGTTCTATTCCTTTTTTTTAGAAAAGTTTATATAAACAAAATGAAATAAATATTTCATATTTAAAAGGTGTAATCTTAAAAACTGTTTCAAACTAAATAATTAAATAACTTAATTTACCATGTGTTTGTATTCTCCAGGACGTGCATCAACCCCTCCAACCACGGCGACTTGCACACCCCCGGGGGGTAGTTTACGTTCTTCGTAGTAACCTCTACATTCTAAAAATTAAAAGGTCTTACTAATTACATTCATAATCCACAAAAGTTTTACAATAGAGCGTAATAATTATAATTTCATCCGCATTCAATGGACTTGTTTATTCTTCAAAATCAACCATGAGATCAACTCTTTCACGTATTCTTTTTTGTTTTGAAAGCTGGGCGCACACGTCGACGCATGCCCTAAAAGGATTTTCATTGTTGGAAAGCTTTCTTCCTTCCAAAGTAGCATGGAATGAAATCTGGGTTATAGGATGGATGTATCAGCACCTTCGGCGCAATTCTTTCTGAATAGTTATAGGTAGGCCGGAACGTTGTGATGGTGGGAAAACCAAATACTTAGTCTCGAGCGAGGATAAGTGCTTTTGAGTATTTCAACATTTGTAGCCAGGCGGTCCTCCGTGTACAATTCGGTGGTCACTATGTTATGCATTCCAGCACCGCGCACTGCATAATTAATCTCACGATAAAGAAAGCAGCCACCAAATCTATTTTACAGAATCGGGATATCTTTACATGATATGCCTTCATTTTCAAAGAGCCCAACTTTATTCCGTGCTTTAATAGGCACTTAACAGTAGAAAAGTCAGGTTTAGTCATCTGTCAAGATTTTGTTAATATAATGAAGTGTTCCATTTGTTCATTTCTCAACCATCTCGTGACAGATTGAAACGCGTTCTGGCATTTGCTAATTGTTTAAGACTTGTGGTATCTAAAGGGAGAAAACTTTCTTCACTCAAAGATGTTCGTGTAGAATGATAGATATGATGTTTAGGTAAATGAGTGTCCAATCTAAAGGGAGAAAACTTTCTTCACTCAAAGATGTTCGTGTAGAATGATAGACATGATGTCTAGGTAAATGAGTGTCCAAACCGTCTTTTATCTCAGGGTAATTTACATGCCTATCGGACTCTGACATCTTTTCAAAAGCATCAATGCCTTTTCAATAACCGACGAACTGTGCTGTTTCCACTTCCTGGATATTTCCAAGCCGAAATTACTTCCGTACGGTGCGGACAATCATGTTTTAGCATAGGAGTTGTATTTTTTCGGACACTAACATCTTTTTGAAAGCATCAGTGCCTCTTCAATAACACACGAGCTGTGCAGTTTCAACTTCCTAGACATTTACAAGCCGAATGCTTTAGCATAGGATTTGTATTTTGCAAACACTGATAAGTATTCAATCTACAGAAGGTCGCAACATAAAATTGCTCGCGGTGTTAAGTTTTTGGCCAAAATTCTATCACGAGCTGTTCACACAAATCAGGAGCAACTAACAAAGATAGAGAGCGCGAGTAGCTAACTTGAACAGGTCACAACTGTGGTTTTGTTACAGCGTCCGTCACATTGCAAATTTTTGTGATACATTGCAAATAAATGTGAATGTTTTTAACTTTTCTAACATCAATCAAAATCCCGTTTGACCTTTTAACTCTTTAGAACATATGTGGGCAATAATCTGCCCGCGGGCCGGATCCGGCCCGCTCTAAGATTTGATTCGGCCCGCGAGACATTGTCGTATTAGTTGATGTCTGATATCTATCGCTAAAAATTATGAACACTACTTTAAAATGCACTACTTTTAAACGCGGCCTGCGAACGTATTTGCACATTAAAGTTTGGCCCACAACATGTTAAAAGTTGCCCATACCTGCTTTATAACATCAATGTTAGTATTCTGTAAACGTATTTCAACAACTTAGTTGACATTATCAGCAGATTATTAATTACGGTATTGCACCGGGATTCGTGGTAATGCTTACACAAAAAAATCCGTGCACTTCTCCCGGCAAAACCAGTTCATACACTGACGTACCACTTAGACTAAAGTACACCTCTCGCTTCCATTTACCGACCTTTTTTAAAGGTCGTGCTTTTCCAGGAACTCACACAGTTGGTTTTTACTTTTAACGATAAATATACTTTCGTCGCTGTCCTATTCACGACAATTGTTTGTATTTTTGATTAACACACTTACACTATGATTATTTTCTACATGTGCTGATAAAGACTTAATGTTAAAATTAAAATATTTTATTTTTATTTAGAATGTACGTTGTGTATTTTATGCGTTTTATGTATATTATTATATATTTTATATAGTAATTATATTTATTTTCCTTATTATACGTACATTAACGCACTCACACTGGTCCTCAGTAACTTTTGTCGTCGCGTACATACGTCAGGGGACCGAGATCGGTCTACCTGACCGGCTGCGTTACTGTTGTTGCCGGGTAATTGCGTGACGCTTCCCCAACAGGCGCAAGGTCGACGGTGCCAAATATTTCTACTCTATTAGGTGTGTATGGATACTTCGATGCGTTGAACGCGAAGTTCGATTCATGATTTCCCAAATCGCTATCTTTTGAAATGTCAATTCGATTATTTGTGTTCCACTAATAGTCTAGCTACAGATCCTTTGCATAAGAAGAACTGTCCGCCATCGTATACTATGTTTATATATTGCGATGCATTAGCTGAAAGACGATGGTCGCAGTCGTTGGCGTCAATTTTGACTGAACAGCAGCGATGAGTAGTAGATGTTTGCAAAGGTAAAATATAAATCGACGGATTCGAGTATCCGTCGATTTATATTTTGTCAGCGTTCTCCGTGATTCGAAGTGTAAAATGTATGCCCGGTAAACACTGCGAATTCGAATCTCACCGGAAAAGTGAGCTACGAAAGAGAGTTGAATTTCATTAAGAACATCGCGAGATAAAATGATTTTGATTCGGATATAATCAATAGATTAATTAGGAAAGCCAACTTAAAAAGACAATTCGGGTTACCACATGTCTGTCACCTCAAAACAAGAGAGAACCAATATATAAGTATATTTACCTTTTCACCTATTGACGAAAAATTTAAAGAGAGCGGATATTAGGTAACATTTCGGTCCAGTAACTCTATTAAATCTCTCGTAGGAAATGCGAAAGATAAAGTCAAGTTAAATCAGAAATCGGTGATTTACAAAATAGAATGCCTAGATTGTAATAAACAATACATCGGTAAGACTAAACGTTCGATAGGAACCCGACCTGAGAAATCTAGGTTAGTTAAACACGTACTAGAATAATCATAGTGTAACCGCGGATCGTCTACATTTAATAAAAAAGGTACGTTGCCATATTTTGGCCTCTGTGAGTTCCTAGAAAGACAGGAGCGTTTTAAAGAAGGTTCGTAACTGGTAGCGGGGGTGTACTTTAGTCTAAATGATAGCTTTTAAGACTAGAAAATATTGACTTACAGATGTCTTGTGAAAGTCAATGCGTGTTTTGATTTTGGCGGGATGAATGGCGCGTAATTATTAATTTGCTGATGATAACAATTTAGTTGTCGAAATGCATACACAGAATACGAACATTGAAGTGTTAAGAGATTTTGTGTACCTATTTTGATAAATTCAATCGATCACAGCCTCCATCAAAATTTATCTTCCCTAACGTCCCACTAAATTTCATCAAAACCGAAGTCTTACAAATTTTCCTGGTCAATATGATATTTTACTTACAAAATCACAAAAAGATACTTACTTCTCAAGCTGGTACTATTTTCCGGGCTCGGTGGGTAAAATGGCATATTAATTGTGACATTTCGAGCTACCATGGTAGCTAGTTCTGACTGACCGCTAGCAATCCTTTGCTGGCTGTCACCTTCTTCTGGTGTGATTGTTTGTTTCGTATCACCACTTTTGAGCGATGACTGTTGATTTTGATTAATAGTGTCAAATAGTGTCTGTTCTAACGTCGAATCAATTTTACTGCTATTATGGATTATATTTAAACAAGGAAAATTCTGATTAAAAGTGATATAAACGTGATTGTTATTGTCATTTACACAACACATTAAGGTAACCGCGCCCCGGACACGGCATACTATCGCTTGATTATCTCTCCCCCTGTATTGCGTTGGATAGCAACTATTAGGATGCACGCAGTATACGTCGTTATATGGAGTTTTGCATATCCCACCATTTTCTGTAATAATACATAATAATAAATATAATAAATAATAGTTTCAGAAACATTCGTGTTAATATAGACGTACAGAAATTATAGCTTTTTTTTTCAATTTGCGATTAGAATATTATTTAATAATCTGTACATTAAATAATACTTTATATTAGTGTATTTAAGAAAAATAAGAACTTATTCGTAAATAGCGAAGTCTAAATAAAAGGTTGCGCTTGCAGAGTTATCGTTTTTCGAAAAAAATAGTAATATTCACCGATAAAAGCAATAAAAAAATCCTTTTTTAATATTTTGATTTGGAATGATGAAGCACTTGTTCAAAAACAATAGTTTTGGAAATTTTAGAACTAAGTAGAAGCGTCGGATGTACAGTGTGTTTCAAAAAGAATATACGTATTATAAAGTATTATTTTGTCCAAACTATCGATCGCTGCGCCTCGGGTCGGCTATTGGAGAAACAAATACAAAGTCTAGTTTATTTAATAGCCGCTAGATGTCAGTTGTCTTCTGTTTTTCTTGGTAACCGTCATATGTTTAAAATGGCTACTCTGCAGCAGAAATCATTTTGTGTTTTCGAGTTTGCAAAGTGTAATTTCGTGATTGCAGTGCACAGACGTTTTAGGTTGAGCTACCAAATTTATCCTCTGAATGGGTGGAACATTCGCAGATGGTATCGACAGCTTGTAGATACAGGATGTGTATGTAAAGGATAGAGCCCTGGTCGACCTCGAGATTCGCCTAAAATCAATGTGTTTTGTGCGATATCCCGATCATCTGTTTACGGCTCATTCTTCTTTGATGGAAATACGGTAACGGTCAGCAGTATCTCGATGTGTTACAAAACTGGTTGTTTCCGAGGCTGCACGAAGACAACTTTATTTTTCAACAAGACGGGGCGAGCCCTCACTGGAGTCGCCAAGTGCGTGAATATCAGAATGAAACTCTACCGAACCATTGGATTTGTCGTCAAGGGGCTGGCGACTTAGCATGTCTCAGCTGGGCTCCATGGTCACCAGATTTGACACCTTACTGTGGGGTTTCGTTAAAGACAACGTTTATGTACCACCACTCCCACAGAACCTGGAAGAGTTGAAGAACCGGATCCGTACTGCCATAATATCAGTGACGAAGGACATGCTTGCCTGAGTATGGGAGGAATTTGAGTATCGATGTGATATTGTTCGTGTCGCTGATGGAGGACATATTGAACATCTGTAATCTGAACTTGCGAGGTTCGTAAATATGTGTGTAAAGTGTAATATTCGTATGTCTTAAAGTTTAATAAATATATGCATTCGAAATATGTATATTCTTTTTGAAACACCCTGTATTTTAAAAGAAACCTCATCTTTTAATTTTATTTTTAAAGAAACTTCCTTTTATTCAAATATAAATAAACCCACTAATAAAATTCGTTTTTCATTCTTATACAAATATCATAAGAGCGTATTAGATAAATTTCATTAAAAAAGCATTGAAAATTAGAATATTCTTTTGTAGCAGAGAGAATTCATTCCACTATTATTGAAAATCTCCAATAAAATTGTTGATCTTGCTGCTAATGATGACAACGTTGTTATTAAAGCACGTTTTCAATACGTAGTTGTAACTAAAAACGTGAGAGTGATCGAGAAAGATTGGAATTCAATATCAAATTGGTCTCAAAACCACATATGTACATACATGTGTATCAGCCAAATGGAATAAATTCGATAATAATTAAATGGAAGGGTGTTCGAAAAAACGCTCGGACACGTCGATTGGGATTTTTAGGTGCGTATTTTTTTAAATAAAAATTTATATACAGGGTGTGTCATGTAAAAGTGGTCAATACCAACTTTCTTATTTTAAATGCAACACCCTGTCAAATATTAAATTCTTGGATTCTTTAGAAAATTCCAGACATATTTCATGTACAATGTCCTATACCTATCTTCGACTGTTTCGGAAATATTAAATGTTTTCAGATTAATTAGAAAAATTTTTGATAATGTAAAAAATAACAAGAAAAACATTAATGTCACTGTAGGAGATGTTCAAAGTGTTCGCCGCACGTCTTGACAACATCATAATCTTAAATAAAAATTTTTTCTAACGTTGCTCAACATCTCAGGTGTGACCGATCTAATCGCAACTATTATTCGTCTTCTTAAGTCAGCTAAGTCAAGGGGTTTAGTTTTATATACTATACTCTTGACATATCCCCATAAGAAGAAGTCTAATGGCGTTAGATCAGGGGATCGTGCTGGCCATTCCATCGATCCTCGCCTACCTATCCACCGATTCGGGAATATTTGGTTGAGGTACTGCCGGACATTGATTTGGTAATGGGGTGGTGCTCCATCTTGCTGGAACCACATCGTATTTGCTGGCACTTGTGGGTTTGCCAGATCAGGATATAAGTTTGTCAAAGTTGGCACGAGATTATTTTGAAGCAATGCTAAATAATTGTCACCATTCAAATTTCCATCAATGAAAAAAGGACCTACGATATGATCTCCAACAATTCCTGCCCAAACATTAACCTTCTCAGGGTATTGCGTATGTTCTTCCCTCATCCAGTGAGGATTTTCCCTGGACCAATAGCGGCAATTTTGACGATTAGCATGACCGTGAAGCATAAAGGTACACTCATCAGAAAATAAAATATGTTCTAATTGGATCACATTGTTATCTAATATTGTCATCATTTGTTCACAAAAATACGTTCTCCTATCAAAGTCGTCTTCCATGAGCTCCTGAGTTGGTATAATTTTATAGGGATGCATTTTATTTTCTTTTAATGTGCGAGTAATCGATGAATGGCAAACATCGAACATTGACACTGCTTGTCTACTAGAAGTATGCGGGTTTTCTTCAAACTCAAGCACAATATCCAGTTTGGTATTATTACTTACTGCATTCGCAGCTGCTTTTTTTATTTGCCTTACATGTCCAAACTCGCGAAACTGCTTTTCTATTTAATTGTTCCTTGGGATATAGGCGGCAAATTTGGAAATTCCTCATGAAGTAAGTGAGCAACTTCCATTTGTGTCCGTGTGTTATCTCCATAACCAATCATCTGCAGAATTGTTATTTTGTGCATTTCTGTTAAATGAATCATTTTACTGAAATGTAGTTAACGAAATTCAAACAGTTATGACACTAACAACACTATGACACTGACAATACTTTGCTAAGGCAAGGTATTTTAAAACGAAGTACAAGTACAATTAAAGATTTTCACTTAATAGTTCGGTAAACAAACTATTATGTGAAAATCTTATTTTAATTGTAAACAAAATTATTAATCTGAAAACATTTAATATTTCCGAAACAGTCGAAGATAGGTATAGGACACTGTACATGAAATATGTCTGGAATTATCTAAAGAATCCAAAAATTTAATATTTGACAGGGTGTTGCATTTAAAATAAGAATGTTGGTATTGACCACTTTTACATGACACACCCTGTATATAAACTTTTTATTTAAAAAATACGCAACTAAAAATCCCAATCGACGTGTCCGAGCGTTTTTTCGAACACCCTTCCATTTAATTATTATCGAATTTATTCCATTTGGCTGATACACACTGTATGTGTATGTGCAGATGAAGCATAACCTCATGGAATTTGCATATTTTATAGGTCATTATACTTTATAATTTTAATTTTATTAAAAGTGATATTTCGGATAATTTATGGTCAATAAAGAATTTATCTATTACTTATGCATAACTTCCGATTAGAATATAAACCTAATTACATAACGATTTAGATTTTTACCGTGCTTTTATCGTAACATTTTTTTTTCTAACTTTTTTTTGTTAATTAAAAAAAGTTCTCAATTGGAAGTTGGGGACTATTATACGAGGTCTTTGAAAATGAAAATACAACATTAAATTTAACGAATTTTAATTCATTATATAAAAACTAATTTTTTTATGTTATAATTACAGAGGCATTTATTTCAATATTGATGGCGCACATAATCTGTCAAAAACTTTCACGTTCGTCGTTATGTAATTTTTAACAGAAGATTCTCTTGAATATTTGGACGGGCTTAGAATAATCACTGAATCTTTTATTATGTCGAAATAATTAATAGCAGGTAGTCATCATCCTTAAAAGACACTGCATTTGAAGTTCTCGAATTCGTTTAAGAGCTTTAAAAGAAGAGCTTTTGTTTAAGCAATTAAATCTAATTTCTTATAGCTTGTGCTACTAGATTTATAGCAAAGTTTACATGTTACATGTATTTACTGCACCTATTTTAAAGAGAGCGACCCATGCTTTAGATGGTTGTCATTAACATTAACACTTGATCTGTTGAGAGCTAAAATGAATAATATCACTGTCTCCCTCTCTCGTCCAAAACAAAGTATTGAACGAAAAAGCGAGATTTCTCGTTCAATGCATTTTTGTTTTGGACGAGAGAGGGAGACAATGATATTATACATTATTTTTCTGTATCGAAATGATATGATGAACGCTATGAAGGAATCGTTCATTAAAAACACAAATCTGCCTGAAGATCGGTGAATTCCGCGAAACATATGTAGTATATGGGGTGTTATTAATAATAGAATGATCCCTTTTAACATGAGAGCTAAAAGTTGGTTAATATATTTAGCACTATATAAACTAACCTAACTACCTAATTGCTCTTTAGTACATTTCCTTAGTCTTCTACTAGCTGGTAACAATGACATTATATTTTACATATGCTTTCGAATTTAGTTTTACGGCGTTCAGAAATTTGTTTGTCTTTTTGAAGCAGAGTTTAGTAACAATGATACCGACAGTTTAAAAGCTTGTATTTGTAGTGTTTGTAATACAACATTGACAGCAGAATTTTTCACAGTCTGCAGTCTCGTCCACACATAACCATAGCTTTTTATTATTTAAATCAGACGTAATATTGTTTTCAATTTTATTGCGCGCAGAGCCTACATGATTTTGAAATATTCTGCGAGATGGTAATTCCATTCGGGATTGTATGTAATCCAGAGTTAATTACATCGACTTTTGGTAAGTAAAAAAAACGGTAAATTACAAACACTAAATATCAAAATTAAATTAATTTAAGTTATGCAGTCTTAATGTGTTTTTTACATGCAAATTTGTCCAGGAAGAACAAAGATTTATCGCAGACTGTTAATTTTTGCGCCATCGTACTTTAAATTTGGAAATACTTTTATGAACTTGTTTACATTTCGTTTTCTACTAATTGTAGCACTATCACAAGCTTCTGACATTATTACCTTACATACGAAAACAGAAATATAATAAATACTACAACTGTTTTCATCGATTCACCGAGCTGACGCGTTGTACTAAATTCATCTGTATATTAAGTACGCGTACACGTCCTGGTTCTCGGCGATTTCGATAGGCCGCCAAGAATTGAAAGCGCTAACTTCCGGTACAACGATATTTAAGTTCAACTTCAATTCACTTCCGATATTTAACTTTTTAAATTTTCGGACTTTGATACCGTCTCTTGTCAGTTGTTTAACATATTTATATATTTACTGTAACACCTTATTGATACTTTTTTCGTTAATTTAGTTTTTATTGTTTATTAAACAAAAAAAAAAATATCCCAAAAGTTAGTAATTGCATAAATTTGAAATTATGGTTAAATGTCTTTATTATATTATGTTTACTTACCTATCCATTGTAATAAATAATGTCCACGGATGGCACTGATTGTAGATAGTAGCACGGCAAAGATAAGTCCGACCATTGTTAACTTCGTTGATCTACTGGCGGTTATTATTTTCAATTTTAGGCTTATGTTTGTATAAACACATTCACTTAGTTATTTTAAAAGGTCAAACAACTTTCTTTTCAAATATATTTAAATGTTTCAGGAAATCAGAATTTGAAATTAGTTTTCTCATTTTGTCATAACTTTCTCTTCAAACCGCAGAAATATCTTCTTAAAAATGTCTTGAAAATCACATCTTTGTGATAAAAAATAATAGTTTTGGAATTTTACTTACTTTTGTTATGTTGCGTCAAAAGATTTTTCTTTGCGCTTTTCATAAGTCATTATTATTAAATAGTTGATTGTTGAGGTCGTTTCATTGAACAATTTTATTACACTGAGAAATAAATAAAACACTAAGGTATAAATGAAACACATTAAATTTTATACAATTTTATACAAAATTACAAGAAAACAGGATTTAAGTACTGTTTTTCGTCTTCCTATATAAAGTAGATTGTAACCTGTATTGTACTGAAATTTAAACAAAGTGTTTTATTTGTTTCTTAGTGTTTTATTTTATCATTATCATTACTAAAATAAGAATATTCAATCGTATATTGGTCGTTTTTCTGCCAGTTCTCGTTGGCTTCGTAATTTCCTGTCCTATTTTCATTACCAAATATATTTACAATGCATTGATTCACAACCTGTTCTAAGTCGAACATTGTACGAGGCAAGGAATGGGGATTCATATCTAGTGATCTTGCACGCTATAAGATTCGTCCATTTCTTTGGAAAACGTTCGTTCAACCACGCCTCTTGTAATTCTTACGTTACGAACTTATTTAGTCTATTTGCAAGAAATATTGATACTACGATTTGAAGGTTATAGATGCCCTTTCCAAACATTCGCAGAAAATTTTCTTTAGTATCCAGATTCTCGAATAATCCTGGGCAATGTTGAAGACACCATCTCTTATGAACACGCATCCATGAAATAAGTAATAAAATATTAGAATCTTCTTGAATTTTGTTTAAAATTGTATCGCAAAGCACTATTCTTCACAAATTGTCATTTTCGTATAATGATTGTACATAAAAGGTTTTCCATAAGCACTGAAAGAAGTTGAAATTTTCATTTTTTGGGCTGTTTGTCTAATGCTGCAAGTGTTATCCCAATGAATATCCAAAATTCCTTTTTCAATTTGAATCTCGTACAATAATGTCTTGGTGTACCTACAACATGACTGTTTTGCGAAATCTCCGATCCAATCTTCGAAATGTATTGGTAGATAGGTGCTGCCGGTGTGGATGCCGTTTTACAGACTCCCATTTTGCTAATTGCACATTTCCTTTTCAAAACCTAAATGCCATTTATATATTTATCAGTATTTCGTTGAAAGTGTATTACTTGAAACATCACAAAAATGAAATAAGTGATGGAAACGAAAACAATTAACGTTAAACTGAGACACATCAAAATTCGACAAATAATTATTTTTAAATTACAGACGTTATTCCGGGTCAAGATCGCCATTTGTACTTGAACGTAAAAAGGCAGTTTTTTTTGTTTAGTAAGGCAAAATACTAGCATAAAGCGATCAATTACACCAACGTAGTGTTGCATAAAATTATTTGACAGTGAAAAATATGGTTTTCCACAGAGAATTTCGAAAAGTTCGAAACATTGGTTGTCAATTTGTTTTAACACTGGCGATCTCTTGTGGAGATCATGGAATCAGAATTAGGTAGGACTGATGATTGCCCGTAAATTTCAATTATTTTATTTTTGTTATGAGCTGGTAGAAATAATGCAAGTGCAAAATGTCCATACGCCCCGGGCAACTATGGATGTTGACCATTTCTTTGCTATACATTTACAAACATTAGAATTTGCCGAAAGTCAAATTTGGGCTAAAACAGGTATATAGGAAGGAGTTTGAATTATGTTTTATGTATCTCAAAGACTGTCATCAAAGTTATAGAAATAAATACTTTAGTGGCTATTTATAAAAAATATTTTTATATTAACTGAAATATTATATTACATCGTCAATGCATTACAAATTTTGTTCTGATTATGAAAATGTTGCTATCCATGTATGTTCTATCTTCTACATTGTCAAGGAAACAAATGCTACCATATCTGAAACAGAAGTGGGTAAAAATTATAAATAAATATATATTCTTCCAGCCTTATTAACTTCATTTTATGACTTAAATCAACAAATTCAATTTGGAAAAACAACAACGCTATTAATTTATCGTAAAGCTCCGTATTCTTAGTGAGTCCTTTGCACGCAATAGTCTCTGTAATATGTTTGCATATGCTCCTTAATTGATTCTTTAACCCTGTCTTATAGTTGACGTTTTATGTATAAACAAATTAACTATTTACAAAATAACAGAGATTGAATATTAATGGATTTACATTTTCAGATTATGGTTGTACGATATTATTTAGGTAGACCATATTCTTTTACGGCTTTATCGATTTTTGTGAAATAGATGTAAGGTTTTTACTAAGGATTCTAATGATTTTACATTAAATTAATGTATGTACGAGTACATAAGTGTATTACGCGTGATTTTGGTATCGCACCATGTTTTCTGCATATTTGAGTGTTGCTGTATATTTCATCATTTTTATACATAAATGCTTAGTTTTAAATGCGTAAAAATGTGTAAACACATTCGCCTTTCAGGGTGCGACAAGCGAAGCAAAAATCTTGGTCTTGTGTGGTAAGACTTGTCTTATAGCTGCCACTTTTTAATATATTATATATTTAATATTGTCAGATGTTAAAATAGGAAGACAGAAGCATTGTACTGGAGTTTGAATCAAGTACTTCACGTTTTCTTCAACATTTTTCTAAAATTTTAGGCTCGACTTGTTTTTCCTACTTTTCCATGATTTTTTTTTGGAATTTTGGTACTTAATTTGTATAATTTAAACTAGTAGCGTTTATTAACTATGAAACTAATGTACACTACCGGTCATATTTATTTGCCCACCCTTAGTTTTAGACAAAATTATTAAACTATCAAATGTGTACTGAAAATTTATTTATTGTACCAATACAACAGTGTAAAATAAACATAAAATAGTTACATTTTTCTTATATAAAAACTTTATCATTAATTACTATTAAATTTTGCTCTCATCAATGTGCCCATCTTTATTTTTGATCATTGCGGCACATAACCGCGGCATCCTTTCAATTAATTTTTGCAGTGTACCTTCTGTAATTTGTGCCCAGGCTTCTTGAAGTTGTGCCCACAGCACAGTGGTGGATGATAGAGCACGTTCTCGAACTTTCCGGTCCAATTCTTCCCAAAGAAACTCTATTGGGTTCAGATCAGGACTTTGAGCTGGCCATACCATATATAGAGATTTGCCCTTGCTCTTCTAGTTGACGCAAGTAATCGCCACACAATCTAGAAGTGTGTTTCGGATCGTTGTCCTGTTGAAATACAAAGTTTTCGCTAAGAATCCTTAGTCCTGAAGGAACAGCGTTATTTTCTAAAATTTCCTTGTAGCCTTCCTTTCTTAGGATTCCCTCAATTTTGACGAGATCGCCTATAGATCTTCCACCAAAACACCCCAAATCATTACTGAACCTCCTCCATGTTTTACGGTAGGCGCAATACATTCTTTCAGTACTCTTTCTCCTGCGGATCTTCTTACGAATATTCGTCTTTTACTACCGAAAAGTTCAAACTTCGATTCGTCTGTCCACAACACATTATTCTACTGATCAATCGTTTTATCTTGTTTTGCTTTCGTAGTAGTGGTTTTCGCAGAGCAATTCTTCCGTATAAAAACGCTTCCCTTAACCTTCTCTGTACCGTGGACACACTAATTGGTTTAGCAGGCGCTCTATTCATTTCAGCAGCAGTTTCTGGTTCTGTTTTTCGTCTATCGCGTCTACTTACCCGTATTAGATGCCGGTCATCTGCAGATGTCGTCGCTTTGCGTCGTCCAGATCTTCTTTTGTTGGAAAATGTACCACTTTCTTCAAATTTTTTAACGTTATAATCAACAGTTCTGCGATTTAATCGTAATTCTTTTGCAATTTCGCGATTACATTTACCCGTACGATGATAAGCAATGATCATAGCACGCACTTCAACAGATAATTCCTTCGTCTTCGGCATTGCATTAAAATATTTACAATAACTCTCTATTTCACTGTTTTCGCAACAAAAGATGAACGATGACTAACATAAAATTTATTTTTCTTTTTGAATAACACATCCTAATATTATAATTAGTTAGTACAATAACACAATATTGGTAATACCTTTCGGAAATGCAGGTAAAACTGTTAATACTGTAGGGATTAACCTATATAATATTTATGGTATTTTTCCCATTTATGACACCTTTACGATGTATCATAAACAATTTAAGATTTTCCTAGAAATTCATATGGAATTACTTCCACTAATGATATTGTTGAATAATTATAATACAGATTTTTCGAAAGATAATCCGTATTTCAGGAAACGCATAAAATTGGGGTGGGCAAATAAATATGACCGGTAGTGTATGTAGATTTAAATATCGTAAGAATTCGGTTTAATACATTAAAGGACTAACAAAAGACGAAAGTAATTAAATTAATTTAAACGAAATTATCAGAACTTGTGAAAGAGTGATAAAAATTCAAGCGCTCACGACAAATGGAAAACAAAACCTATTCACGAAGAGCTTCACAGTTAAACATGAGAAATACATGTACCTGACTGTGTACTTACTAATAAAAGAGTGTTATTCGTTTGGCCACACTATTCCCTCGATCCAAGTTACGTACGGCAACACTCTTGTATAAACTCCGGGTACAAAACCGCACCTTTGACCATTGGAAGTGACTCCAGCAATTTCAGGGAAAGTCCCGAAGTCATAAAACGAATTTGAAAATTGTAACGGACCTCCTGAATCACCCTGCAACATACCAGCGACTTAAATTAGAAAATTTTCCTTAAAAAACTAGGAATACCTGGCAAGTGTCACTTCCTGTCGCAATACCAAAGGCGCATACTTGCAAAGTTTCAATAATTCCGGCTGGTAATCTCCTCATATTCTCGTAAGACCTTCGACATACTTCATTGGAAACGTGTTGTACGGCTGCGGTTTGCAAAATGGTAGCCGGCTCGCTTATGGGTTGTGTAAATCCCCAACCAGTTACATTTAGAATAAAATCTCTCAAATCCCATCGAGTTGCCAGGCAAGCAGGTTTTATGATTACATTGAAAAATACTCGTTCGTTTAGTTTAATAAGAGCTATATCGTGATAAAACTGTCTGGCTGTATATAATGGATGTGGAATAAAGTTGCCTACTCCAAAAGTTTGGACATTGGTTGTGTTCCGTATGTCCAAGGCACCTAGTCTGACGAATCTTACCGGGCCCCTATATGGATATAGAGTAAAAGATTGGATTAGTGTGGGTTTCGAAGGTGTAATGTAGTTACTAATTATTTTCTGTATGCAATTATTAAGAAGGTAAAAACCTCCTCGTATTCTGTATACGTATTTCGACAACTAAGTTGTCAGCCATCGTCAGTAGAATTTAATCGAACTGTTGCACCTGAGCCCACGGTAAGCTCACACAGAAAAATCCTACTCTACTCGAAGACCAAACGCATACTGTCTTTCACAAGAGACATCTAGACCAATATTCCCTAAACTTGAAACTAACCCTCATACTAATAAACGCCTTCACTTACACTTAAGAACCTGTTTTGACGACCGTATTTTCTAGGAACTCATAGAGACTGAAGTATGGAATAGATTCGCTGTCTACGCTAAACACATTGTCTCTATTTTTCAGGAGGAACCTGCTATCGTAGCTGTTCTGTTCTTAGTAATTATTTATATTTTCGCTTATATTCTGATACATGTTTCGCCAAACTGCATTTCTCTGGCCGATTAAACTTAATGTGCGAGATGTGTTTTTTATAACGGTTTCCTAATGAGTGTTTTGTTTGACCACTGTATGTTGTGTTACAGTCAAGTTTTACATTATCTATATATATATATATATATATATATATATATATATATATATAAATGAATGTTTGTCTGAATGTCCTTTATGGAATCGTAAACTATGCATTTGATCATGTGACGATCTTTAGCAAAGTTGTTGTGCATGAGCCCACGAAGGTTTCTAAGTTGGTACGACAAATTTTCGACAGATGGCACCCCTGCCATTCCAATGAATTTCATATATTGCCGAGACAGTTCATGCTGATTTGAATTGTAACGGAAATAGCGAACGAATGATGACGTTTAGAGTTGTAGGTGACATAAGAATTTATGTAAATTGTGTACAATGTCTCACAAGAAAGCATTGGAAGTGCACGGATCTTCGGTGGCGCACTCATTTTATTGTCTGGTGATTTTCGACAAACACTGCCGGTTATACCACATTCAACACCCGCTGATGAACTTAATGCATGTCTCAAATCATCAGCTTTATGGAGTCATTTACAGACTGACTTTAAAAACCAACATGCGTGTACAACTACAACGGGATGCATCGGCTGGAAATTTTGCAAAACAATTAATGGATATTGGAAATGGGCGAATGCTAATTTATGAATCTACGCCATGTATCACCTTGCCAGCAAACTTCTGTAAGGTCGCAGAAAGCATAGACGAATTGGTGCAAAAAGTTTCCCAAACATTGCACAGAACTACAAAAATCATCAATGGCTCAATACGCGTGCTATATTAACGGCCAAAAACATCGATGCCAATACCATCAACTTCACCATTCAGAATGGAATACCCGGCGAAACGACAACATATAAGTCCATCGATACTGTGGTGAATCAAAACGAAGTTGTCAACTATCAAACTCAATTCTTGAATTCGCTTGGTTTGCCAGGCATGCCACCACACGTTCTTACATTAAAAATTGGCGTACCCATCATTCTCCTTCGAAAGATAAATCCACCACGACTTTGAAACGGAACCAGACTCTCAGTCGAGAAAATGATGAACAATGTTATCGAGGCAACAATTTTTACTGGAAAATTCAAAGGTGAAGACGTACCGTTGCCACGTATCCCGATGATCCCGACAGATATGCTATTCAAATTCAAACGTTTGCAGTTCCCGGTACGACTCGCTTTCGCAATAACTATCAACAAAGCACAAGGGCAATCGTTGCAAGTGTGTAGATTAAATTTGGAGAATCCATGCTTCTCACATGGGCAGCTCTATGTGGCCTGCTCACGCGTCGGAAAATCTTCTCATTTATTCGTTTACGCACCAGATGGAAAAACAAGAAATATCGGGCATCCCACAGCACTTCAATAAATATTGAATTGAAACGAAACGCTGCAATGCCATAATTTTTTCAAAATGAACAAAATCAATAAAATGAATAGCGATAAATTTTTGCACATTTTATCTAGATTGCTATTATGTATAGAGTCTTAGACAAACTTAGAACTACAGCAGTGCATCCTGTTAGTTAATCATTAACTAAATTACCAAAATTTATAGTATTCTGAAATTGGCTTGACTTCGAGAGTTGTAATTTACATAAGCAATGTTATAAATATTCTACGAAGTATTCACATCGGCCAAATTAGGACTTTTTTACCGCCGAAAATTTCGCGTAAGTAATTTGTACAAATCGATATTTCTTCCTTAAATTTATATACCAGATTGTTACGTTGTAATGGTACGTGTAATTGGAAGAATAGAAGCGTGGAATACTTACTTTTCCTCAAAATATTGATGGTGTGGAAAACTAAACCGATTTGACAAATAGAGTACGTCGATTTGAGTAATGTTTACTTCACAATATTTATACAAATAACTTACAATGCTCCAGCAGACCGACAGTGTGCGGCTGTTAAAACAAATTGCTCACTGATCAGGCTACCACCACATTTCCATTCTGCGTTGTTTTCATTTCCATATCCGAGAAGAGCCTGAAGAAAATTTGGAATATGTATTTATTAAGTCATCATTAGTTTATGTTTAGGTTATGTTATTCATGGCCGTTTCATTCGGTTTACTAAAATAGACTAATTTTGGTCCTTGGGAATCGTGCAATAAAACTAGAAAATTGTTTGCATTTAAAATAACTAATTAGTCATTGTTTTATAGGTGATCAGAGAAGATACTTTAAAGAAAAATTTATTTGAAAAGTGAACGTGAAATTTTGCGTTTTAATATTGGAATTTGGAATTGAAAATAAAATAAGACTGAAGAAAGAGGCATTGAAAAATTACAGCAGAACAAAAACAGAAAAGCACAGACTCGAATACATCAAACAGAGAGACAAAGTGATGGTGAAAGTGAAGGAAGCAAGAAAGGAGTAGATGGAAATGATTTAGAGATGAACTAAGTCAACAATACGAAAGCAGCAATAGTCTTCTGGAGTAAAGTAAGAAGAATGAGGGGATTAAGAAGAAGGAAGTAAAGGGCGCCAAAGATAGAACACAGCAAATAAAGACCACAACAACATATGTATATACTACAAATATGGAGAGACTTCCTTAAAGAAAAGTTTGAACAGGTAGGGGAAGTCATAATATCCCAACAGAATCAAAGTTAAGGTGACGACGCCAGAATCAAAGACTCTCAAAAATTGTAATGAAACAGGCAGTTTTTTTGGATTGAATATTTTGATTTTCTATTTCCATTTTTAATTTCATTCAAATAAAGATGTTACTTAATTGGTATGTCCAAATGTAACTGATACTTCTCAGAAGGGAGGTGTTAATAGTTTATGGCATTTATATTAATTTACTTTAAGTATATTTATGTGTATTTTCGCGAAAAAGACAAGAATATCTCAACTCTATATTAATATTTTTAAAACCATTAATCTGTAATGCAGAGTCAAACGAAATTTCAACATCTTCCCAAGATGTTGATTGAATGGTTGAAATCGATGGTGACAAAAAAAAACGCGTGGACGTGAAATTGTGTTCGGGTCGCTTTTCTATACACCCTCATCGCAACCTGAACTAATTTTGAGAATCGTGTAACGTCCTCTCCTGCGCTTAATAAGACTTTAAATCAACGCCTATATTCTCACCTTTTCAGCTATCCCTTCGCTAAACTTTCGGGGTGCTAACTAGCTTTAAATAAACACGGAGGATGAGAGGGGTTGCCTGTTAATACGATGTAATAAGACGCCACAACATTGTAATCCAGAAAGCCCTTCTGCCAATATCGAAGCTATGGATCAACAAACTACGTTCGTTCTCCCTGTTAATCAATATCGCTTATGATAAAGGTTCCTTGTGCAGAACCAAAGAAAGGAAAACTGAGCTCAATACATAAAATAAGTCACCAATATAAATTTAACTTTGAATTTTCGAACACCACGTGCAATTCAGTTTTTTTATCAACCGGGTCGACTAACCTTACCGTAAGGTCGATAAAATTACAAAACGCTTATTCAAATTCAACTATGGTTGATAGGAAAACAATTAACTCTTTCCACGCAATAAGCTTGCTTACTTAATCCAAAATTGAATTGCTAAAATGGCGTAAGGGTAGAAACTTGTATTCTCTTGAAATCTGATGTAGAAGAGAGAGATACTAGCACGTACAATGGCAGGCATAAACAAAAAAGTGAATGCTAAGATCATGGCCCTATAATTACTATACCACCGGGAAAAATTTTGAATCAGTACAGAGACAATAGTCACGGCATTTGGTTAATTAAATGCTGGTAGTTAACAAAAGGTTAAAAATTTCAACGGAATCTAGAATCCGTTGTAATACAGGTTGGTAGAAAAGTTTTGAAAGCGACACCTATTAAGCAGTAGAGGAATCAAAATTCATACGCCATTTTAATATTTCATGTGTCATATGAACACACTAAAAATTTTATCTCGATCTGTCAATTCATTCATTGTTAGCAATCCATTTGAATTAGACGTGTCGGTGTGTTTTTCAACAATGGAAAAAACTGAATATCGCGCTGTGATAAAATTCTTTGTTTTGGAAGGTTTATCAGCAACAGAGATTCGTACAAAAATGGTGAACGTGTTAAAGGAATGTGCTTCTTCATTTTCAACAGTACATCGATGGGTTTTAGAGTTTAAATGTGATCGTACAAGCATTGAAGATGAACCACGTAGTGGACGACCAAAAACTGTAACAACAGCAGAAATCATTGAGCAAGTACATATCAAATATGGTTAGTGAAGATCCGAATTTGACTAAACGTGAAATTGTTGATACCATAGGCAACTCAGACGAACGAGTACTCCATATTTTACATGAAGAATTACATATGAAAAAGCTGTTTGGAAAGTTAGTGTCACATTCGTTAACAATTAAACAAAAACTGAATCGAAAACAAATTTCTCAGCGTAACTTGGTGCATTTCAAGCGGAATAAAACCGATTCCTTGCGTCGTTTTATAACTACGGATGAGACTTGGATCTTCCAGCATGATCCTAAATTGAAACAAGAACAATTACAGTGGACTACGGTTGGTTGTTCAACTCTAAAAGAGGTCAAGTCAGGACGATCGGCAAAAAAGGTTATGGCATCAGTGTTTTGGGATGCAAAAGGAATTTTATTGATTGATTATCTTGAAAAAGGTAAAACAATTAACTCAGAGTATTATTGTAACCTTTTAGATCAACCGAATGCAAAAATTCGTGAAAAAAGATTTGGTTTAGCGAAAAAAAAAAAATAATTTTTCATCAAGACAATGCGCCTTCATACAAAAGTGTTTTGACGATGGCTAAATTGAATAAATTAAAGTATGAATTGCTTGAATAACCACCGTATTCACCAGATTTGACTACCTCTTCAGAAACTTGAAACAAATCGTTCGTGGAAAGCGTTTTTCATCGAACGAAGAAGCTATTTCAGCCGTGGAACAGTATTTTGCAGAGCTTCCAGAATATCATTACAGAGATGGTATAAAATTATTGGAGGATCATTGGAATAAATGTATTGAAGTTGAGGGAGATTACATTGAATAAAAAAACTAATTTCATTTAAAAATTCACATTGTTTAATTTTTGCTTTCAAAACTTTTCTACCAACCTGTACTTCGCTCTGTCACATACGAGAGGGCGTTAAGGGCGTTAAGAACAATAAAAATATATCATTTTTTCTTCAATGTCATATATAGTACAGGTGGAATTTTGTGTTTCTAACAATCGGTATTTATTTAATCTAACCAGTTTTGAAAGAAAATTATTTTCACAAACGAAATATTAATTCACATCACCAGAAACGTTTTATTAGCACTGATGTTAACTTTAACAAGCTTTTAGACATGAGGAAGCTTTCCTAGTGTTATCACATAGTTTACATTGTACCAAAGAGGAGCGGAGGGGGAAGGAAATAATAATTTACGAGATCATTTATTAAAATGCAACTAATTGTAAAATGACAATAGCAAGATGAAACTATGGAACCCTGGATGGCGTTTGAATAATCCTGAAGGAATAATTAAAAATACCAGAAACGTTTTAGAAATGAATCTAAAGCAGCTTAAAATCCAAAAGACAATTAGAATAAATGTGAGACAAAAGTATTAATTAGTGGTGAACAAACATGCAGTAAATGATTTAGTACGTAGACTTCCGCGGTCGTGGTCCATGCTATCTGCTTCTGGGTTTCCGGGCTGGAACCCAGAAGCAGATGCAGTAAATGAATTCATTAAATTAATACAACCATGCTCAGATGTATTAGACACCTCAGGTAAAAACCCTTATTCTCGGTATTATCCAAGTCGAGTCAAGTTGAAAAGAATAGGTGGAAGTGGGAAATTGTGGATTTTAGAAATTTAGCGTCATTCTAGCAGTGTGTGAGCAACGTGCGTTTGTGAGTTTGTGGTATAGATTAATTAGATTATCCTATTTTTTCACGTTGTGTCAGTTATTTGTTGAAGAAAAATGCCTAAAACACGCGAGTTGTCGGCAGGGGAACGCGGCCAAATAGTGCTACTGCATTCCCAGAAGTTATCAATAGCTGCGATTGCAAAAAAAAATGTTCGCGATGTGCAGTCCGTACAACCATTAGTCACTATCAGGAGAGTGGGTCGTTTGTTAACAGACCAAAAAGTGGCAGAAAACCCTGTACCTCGATTAGAGAAGACAGAATTTTACAAAGACTGGCTCTCAGTGATAGGAAAAAATCGTCGAAACAGCTCGCCAGTGAGCTGAAACAGCGTTATCGCGTAACAGTTTCTGTGCAAACAGTGAGAAGGCGTCTCCAGCGTGCTGGTTTACGAGGGTGTAAAGCGCGACGTAAACCGCTTTTAACTGACGCTCATAAAAAGAAGCGGTATTTATGGGCCAAACAACATGAAAATTGGAGAATCGAGAAGTGGTCGAAGATTCTTTGGTCTGATGAATCGAATATCGAGGTATGTAAGTACATCTTCATGACTTGTCGTTGTATGCAATTCAGTCTACATGTAACATTAAACAAAATTAATCCTGTCTAAGTGCTAACCTTCTTCTTTTGCCTGGCAGCTTTGGGGACTACCTGGGGCGCTATACGTTCGGCGTAGGCAAGGGGAAGCTTATGAACCACAATGTATCATTCCCACAGTAAAATTTGGAGGTGGTAGTATCATGGTTTGGGATTGTATGTCTGCATACGGTGTTGGAGAAGTGTACCTGTGCGATGGACGGATGAATAGCCAACGCTATTTAGCCATGTTGGAGGAAGTATTAGAACCGTCTGTGCTAAAACTATTCGACCAGGATATTCCACAATACATTTTTCAGAAAACAAGATAATGCGCCCTGCCACAAATCGGGAGCTGTAATGCGTTGGTTAAAACGAGGAAAACACAGTGGAGGTATTGGATTGGCCGCCACAAAGTGGTTCGAGGAAAACACGATTTGTCGCCCATTGAAAATTTGTGGCGTATCTTAAAAACTAAGATCACGGAACATAAATGCCTGTCAAAAGCAGAATTATCAACAAAAATTCGCGAAATATGGGCTGCAATACCACCGGCAGAGTGTTACAATTTAGTAGCAAGTATGCCTCGACGAGTGCGAGCTGTCATTAAGGCCAAGGGCGGAGTGACAAAATATTGATAAATTGTACTATATTACTAAATAACACTTTGTACATAATTTTCACAACAGTTTTATTTTCCTCACCTCTCTTTTGACTAAACTACATAAACTATATATGTATGTATGTACATAAATTCGTAAGGTGTCTAAAACATTTGAGCATGGTTGTATATTTAGGATCGATTAGCTGCTCAATTCGCGCAAGTCAACAAATGAAAGCAATACGTTACTAGTTATGTGGAAATCTAACAGAAAGGGACATGTCGTCAGTTGTTAAATGAGAAATTACACGGCAAAACCGTTAAGTATGTGAAAATTATCAAACTATAATACTCGTAAACATCGCATACAGTGGTGCTCAACAAAATATGAACAAAGTAATAAAATATACTGAAAATTCTACGGTAAGACACCAAAATAAACAGAAGGGCAAAATCAACCTGTAACAGTATGCCTTAAAAAGGTATGGCAAATGTTAGAATAGTTTAGTTTTTCCGAAACGGCTGTGTATTCACAGATTTGCAATAAAAGCTGAAAAATTTCTAATTATGTTCAAATGAATAAAAGGCAGGATTCCTAAGACTTGGTTTTCTAAAGTCAATAATTGGAATTTTTTTTTGCTTCTTCTTTTAGAAACGTTTATGATGTAGGATTTACAAAATGTCCGTACGAACTAAACAAAATAAATATTTTATATTTAAAATATGTAATTTTAGAAACTGTTTCAAAATAAACTATTAAATATCTTAATTTACCATGTGTTTAAATTGTCCTGGACGTGCATCATCTCCTCCAATCACGGGGATTCTTTCTGGAGGTAGTGGACTTTCTTCGTACTCTTTACATTCTAAAAATTGAAAGGTGTTACTAATTGCATTAATAATCCACAAAAAGGGAATTACAAAAGTTTCACAATAAAGCTTAATAATTATAATTTCACCCACATTCGATGCACTCGTTTATTCTACAAAATGGAGCACGTATTTTGTTTTAAAAGCTGGGCACACACGTCGAGCCATGCCCTATAAAATTCTCTTCTTTGATGAAAAGCTTCCACAATCCAATCATCCAATTGCATGGAACGAGATCTAGGTTATAGGATGGATGTTACAGCACCTTCAGTTCAACGCTTTCTAAATAGTTATAGTTAGGCCGGTAAACTAATACGTAGTACGCTGTACCACTTTGTGTCCACCATTTTTTTTTGTGTTTCAGCACCACGCACTCCATAATTAATTTCATGATAAAGAAAGCAGTCACCATGTCCATGTTAATGAATCAAGATCTCTTTACAGATATGCCTTCATTTTGAAAGAGCTCGACTTTGTTCCGTGCTTTAGTAGGCACCTAACAGGAGAGAAGTCAGGTTTCGTCAGCTGTCAAGATGCTGGTAATATAATGAAATGTTCCATTTTTACATTTCTCAACCATCAATCTATAAGATAGTTCGGGTTACCACTATCAGCTCAAAACAATCGAGAGTGGCAATCAATATGCTTACTTTTTCACCCAATGACGAAAAATTTAAATAGGGTTTTTAAAGAGAGCGGATTTTAGGTTATATTTCGATCTAGGATCTCTGTTAAATTTCTCGTAGGGAATGTGAAAGATAAAGTCAAGTTAAATCAAAAATCGGTTGTTTAAAAAATAAAATGCCTAGATTGTAATAAACAATACTTCAGTCAGACTGAACGTTCGATAGGAACCCGACCTGAGAAATCCAGTTTAGTGAAACACGTACTAGAATAATCATAGTGTAACGGCGGATTGTCTACATTTAATAAAAAAGGTACGTTACCACATTTAGCCCTCTGTGAGTTTCTGGAAAGATACGACCGTTTTAAAGAAGGTCCGTAAATGGTAGAAGGTGGTGTACTAAATTATAGGTTTTAAGACTAGGAAATATTGACTTACAGATGTCTTTGCACATCAGTGTGTGTTGGTTTTGACGGCATCAGTGCGTGGATTATATTGTGTAAGCATTACGGCGAATCCAGGTGCGACGCTGCGATTAATAATTTGCCAATGATGACAACTTAGTTGTTGAAGTGTGTGTACAAAATACGAACATTTATGTCGTAATGGTTTTATTTAACTTTTTTTAACAATTCAATCAACCACAACCTCAATTATAATCCCACTAAACTTCATCAAAACCGAGTGTTACTGATTTTCCTGATCAATTTGATATTTTACGTAAAATTACCAAAAAAATACTTACTTCTCAAGCTCGTACTATTTTCCACGGTCGGTGGGTAAAATGGTAAATTAATTGTGACATTTCGAGCTATCATAGCAGCTAAGCTTGACTGATCGCCAGCAATCCGTTGCTGTGTGTTACCATCTTCTGGCGTGATTGTCTGTTCCGCATCACCACTTCTGAACGATGACTGTTGATTCTGATTAATAGTTTGTGTCGAATCAATGTTACTGTTGTTTCGGATGGCATTCAAACAAGGAAAATTCTGATTAAAAGTGACAGTAACGTGATTGCTTTTGGGGTATGAGTTTTCTGCATTCGATCGACCTTTCGTATTGCCATTTACACAACACATTAAGGTAACCGCGCCCCGGACACCACATACTATCCCCTGATTCTCTGGTCCCCTGTATTGCTTTGGATAGCAGCTGTCAGGATAAACGCAATAGAATATGCCGTCATATGGAGTTGCACATGCCCGACCATTTTCTGTAATAGAATTGTTCCAGGAACATTAGTGTTAATATAGACGCGCAGAAATTGTAGCTTTTTACTTCTTAATTTACGAATAGAATATTATTTAACAATCTATTCGTTAAATCATATTTTATATTAGTGAGAACGAAATTAGTTATAATAAATAGGCATTTATTCGTAAATGGCGAAGCCTAAATTAAAGGTTGCGCTTGCAGAGTTATTGTTTTTCTATAAAAATAGTATTGTTCACCGTTAAAGCAACAGAAAAATACTTTTTTAAAATTTTGATTTAGAATGGTAGCACTTGTTCGAAAGCAATGGTCTTTCAAATTTTAGTTCTAATATAGATGCGTGGGATGTACAAGGTTTTCCAATAAGAGTGATATGATTTCTTAAAAAATAAACACACTTATTGTTAAGAAAATTGAAAAGTTTTTTATTTAATGTGAAGTACAATCGATACAATTAAGTTCTAAATAAAACGTCATTTAAATGGCCTCCACGACTTCTTCTGCAGGAACGAATTCGATGAACCCAATTTTCGAGCACTTTTTCCAATAAATCTAGTCGTATGTCATGAATGGCACGTTCAATATTGACTTGTAAAGCTTGAAGAGAGTCTGGTTTATTTCGATAGACCAATGACTTCAAATAACCCCACAAGAAATAGTCTAATGGTGTTAAATCAAAAACTTCTTGGAGGCCATTCAATATCACAATTTCTTGAAATAATCGAATCTCCAAACTTTTCTCGCACTAATTCTATTGCTGCATTTGCTGTGTGGCACGTAGCTCCGTCTTGTTGGAACTAAATGTTGTCAAGATCAACTTCTTCAAATGTCGGCCATAAAAAGTTGGTTATCATCAATCTATACCCATTGACAGTAACGGTGTTATCAGCTTCATTTTGAAAGAAGTGCGGACCGATAATTCCACCATACCAAACACCACACCGAACTGTCAATTTAGGTGAATGTAATGGTTTTTCATAAATAATTTGTGGATTTTCTTCGCACCAGAATCGAGAGTTTTGTTTGTTACCACACCATCCAGATGAAAGTGAGCTTCATCAGAGAAGATGATTTTCTTAAAAAAATCGTTATCGTTTTCAAGTTGTTCCAAGGCAAAGTCAGCAAATTCACGACGTTTACGGTGGTTCAATGGCTTCACTTCTTGAGTGAGAACAATTTTATAGGGATGCAAACCCAAATCCTTTCTCAAAATACGCCAGGTTGTGGTTTGAGACAGTCGCAATTGTTGAGAACGTCTTGGAATCGACAAATTATGGTCTTCTGTAACACTTGCCTGAACGGCAGCAATATTTGCATTACTTCGAGCGGTTCTTTATCTTATTGACACTTGAAAATTATGTAAAGAAAATGTAACCTCAAAATTTTTAAAAATTCGACGAATAGCGAGCACACTAGGACGATTATTACGACCATAAAATGGCCAAAGCGCACGAAAAGTTGCAATTGGAGAACGATTATTTTGATAATAAAACTGAATAATTTGTAAACGTTCTTGCGTATATCTCTCCATGACGAAATTGTAAACACTACTGAATACAATGAAAAACAAATGACAGATCATGACATACTACAAATGGCCGAAATGTCACTTCAAAATCATATCATCCCTATTGGAAAACCTTATATTTTTAAAGAAACTGCCTTTAAAAATACATCCAACTCATCTATATTATTTTAAAAGAAACTTCTTTTTATTCAAATATAAGTAGACCCACTAATAAAACGTTTTCTATTCTGATATAACAAGTTTTCTGTGCGGTATTGTAACTAAAACTAAAACAGTGAGAGTGATCGAGAAACATTGGAATTCAATATAAAATTGGTCTCAAAACCATATACATATGTATCTGTGTATATGTACCATAACCATATGAAATTTGCATATTTTATTACTCATTTTACTTTATAATTTTAATTTTATTAAAAGAGATATTTCGGTTTATTCATGGTCAATAAAGGATTTAAATATTACTTATGCAATTTTTTTTGCATAACTTCGAATTTGAATATAAATCTAATAAAATAATTTAGTTTTTTATCGTGTGAACATACTTTTTCTGATTAACGAATTGTTTTCAACTGAAAGTTAATCTATAATTAATAATAATTAATAAAAGATATCCCAAATGTTAGTAATTGCATAAGTTTGCATATGTTTAAATGTCTTTATTATACTATGCTTACTTACCTATCCATTGTAATAAATAATGTCCACAGATGGCACTGATTGTAGATAATAGCAAGGCAAAAATATTTCCGACCATCGTTAACTTCTTTGACTTACTGGCGGTTACTATTATATTTACAATTTTAGGCTTATATTTGTGTAAACATTTTCACTTAGTTATTTGAAAAGGTGAAAAAGTGATCGAGAACAAAGTTGTCAGAGCGTGTATAGACTGTACATGTTAATTTTTGCGCTATCGTACTTTAAGTTTGGAAATTCTTTTATGAACTTTTTTAAATTAGCTTTTCTACAAATCGTAACACTATTCTGATATTATTATTTACATACGAAAACAGAAACATAACAAATACCACAACTGTTTTCACCGATTCACCAAGTTGGCGCGATGTACTAAATTCATCTGTGTATTAAGCAGGTGCACGCGTCCTGTTGCCCGGCGACTTTGATACACCGCCAAAAATTGAAAGTGCTAACTACTTATACATACAACGATATTTAAGTTCCATTTCAACTCACTCCCAATATTTAATTTTTTAAATTTTCGGAATTGGATACCTTCTTTAGTCAGTTGCTTAACATATTAATATCTTTACTGTAACACCTTGCTGATATTTTACTTGATAATTTGGTTTTTATTTGTATAATAATAGACAATATCCCAACAGTTAGTAATTGCATAAATTTGAAATTATTATTAAAAGTGTTATTACAAAATATGTATTATGTTTACTTACCTATCCATTGTAATAAATGATTTCCACGGATGGCACTGATTGTAGATAATAGCACGGCAAAAATAAGTCCGATCATTGATAACTTCTTTGGTGTACTGGCGGTTACTATTTCTAATTTTAGGCTTTTATTTGTATAAATATATTCACTTTGTTATTTAAAAAGGTCAAACAACTTTCTTTTCAAATATATTTAAATATTTCAGGAAATCAGAATTTGAAATTAGTTTCCTCATTTTGTTATAACTTTCTAATTAAGTCGCGGAATATGTTCTTAGAAATGTATTAAAAATCACATCTTTATAATAGAAACTAATAGTCTCTTAGGAGTTTGACTTAATTTTGTTATGTTACGTCATAACGTTTTTCTTTCTGCTTTTCATAAGTCATTGTTATTAAATAATTGATTGTTGATGTAGCTACTTCGTAAAGCTACATTGCACTAAGCAATAAACAGAACACACTCAATTTCACACTATATTATAAAGAAATTACAAGAAAAGAGTAGGTCAATGCCCCTTTCTTGTAATCGGACTTAAGTACTGCTCTTCGTTATCCTATGCAAAGGAGATTGTAACCTGTATTGTACTTGTTAGATAATGTCTTAACAGGTAAAACTAGTTGCAGTAAATATATAATAGAGTTTAATTACTGAAGGTTGATATATAATCCCTTGCCACATACGTATTTCGATGACTAAGTTCTCATCATCAGCAGAAAATTAAACAGCTTCGTACCTGGCTCACAAAAAGATATGTGAAGTTTATGGTGCTAATTGCTTAACAGAGCGCACGTGTCAGAATTGGTATAAAAAATTCCGTTCTGGAGATTTTTCCCTCAAAGATGAGCAACGTTCTGGTCGGCCTACTGAAGTTGATGATGACCAAATCAAAGTCATAATTGAAGAGGATCGTCATATAACTGTTCGAGAGGTTGCGGAGAGGCTACATGTATCGCACACAACAATTGAAAAACATTTAAAATGTCTTGGGCTAGTTAAGAAGCTTGCTATTTGGGTACCTCACGAATTGAAAGAAATTCATTTAACACAAAGAATCAACTTTTGCGATATGCACCTTAGACGAAATGAAACCGATCCTTTCCTAAAAAGAATCATCACTGGTGATGAAAAATGGGTCCTGTACAGTAACATAGTTCGAAAAGGATCATGGAGCAAACACGATAAACCAGCTCAAACCACATCGAAAGCTGAATTGCATCCAAAAAAGATCATGCTATCAGTTTGGTGGGATTACAAAGGTGTTGTGTTTTTTGAGCTGCTTCCAAGGAACCAAACGATCAATTCTGATGTTTACTGTCAACAATTAATAAAACTGGATGAAACAATCAAAGAAAAACGGCCAGAATTGTCAAATCGGAAAGGTGTAGTTTTCCACCAAGATAATGCAAGACCTCACACATCTTTGGCAACTCGTGGGAAACTATTGGAGCTTGGTTGAGAAGTGATGCCACATCCCCCATACAGCCCTGATCTAGCACCATCTGATTACCATTTATTTCGAAGTTTGCAGAATTCTTTGAGTGGTAAAACTTTCACAAATGACGATGACCTTCACTCGCACCTGGTTCAGTTTTTTGCTGATAAGGACCAGAAATTTTATGAGCGCGGAATCATGCAGCTAAAAGAAAGATGGCAAAAGGTCATTGAGCAAAATGGAAAATATATAATTGATTAAAAACTATTCTTTGTTTTAAAAAAAGTGTTTTATTTTATACTACAAAACCGAAAGTACTTAGTTGCCAACCCAATATATTAGTCGGTTTTCTGCCTTTTGTCGTTGATTTCGTAGTTTATTTGTCTACTTTTATTAGCGAAAATATTTACAATGCGTTGATTCACAACCTGTTTTAAGTCGAACATTGTACGATGCAAGGAATTTTGAAAAAAGACACAAGTTAAAGTGTCAAAGTCTAATATTAGGAGAGTATGCTGTGGCATCCTATACAAGATCTAATAATTCATGAACAATCGAACTTGTAGTTTGTCTCGTGTTGTGCTGAATTGCCATTCATTTTTACAATCAACGAACTTTGAGCGTTACACTTCAATACCTATCCTTTTATGTTGCTAATGTATTTCTTTTACATTTTTACACACGTGCTAAAATAGCAAGGTAATTTGGATTTTGTTACGTTTTACAAAAGGAAGGCCTCATGAAAAAGTCATTCGATGAAAAATTACATGAACGTGTAGACAAAAAATACTGGTCCACTTCGCCCGGTCCAACTATCCGCAAAACATTTGTTCAACCATGCTCTTGTAATTCTTGCTTTACGAGCTGGCGCACCATCTTTCATGTAACATATGTTGACTCTGTCATTTAATGGAACTTTACTTTGTCTAACACATTTACGTATTTATTTGAATTTACTCTATTCGCAAGAAATATTGATCCTGCAATTTAAGGGATAGAGATATGACCTTTATGAACAATATCCAAAGTTCCTTCTTCATCTTGGATGTCTGTATTAGGATTGCCGACTCAGAATTATCTACAGAATCCTTCTACCTAACGATTATCCGTGAATTTCTGACCAGCGTATATTTAATGAGTGTTTTTGAATTTGTTTATTTTAATTTAATTAAGCAATTCTTTTGATTTTTTATTAAGTGATAATGGAAGTGATGTAAGTGCAAAATTTCCAGTCGCCCCGGGCAACCATGGATTGTAAAACATTTCTTTACTATACATTTACAAACTGCATAAGTTAGAATTTGATGAAAGTCAAAATTAGGCTCAAACAAGTATTTAGAAAGGAGTCACATTGAATGACGTTTTATGTATTTTAAAAATTGTTATCAAAGTTATGGAAATAAATGCTTGATTGTTTTGCGTGGGTATTTATAAACAATATTTTGATATTATCTGAAATGTTATATTACATCATCTGTACATTACAAATTTTGTTCTGATTATGAAAATGCTGTTATCCAAGCATGTTCCACCTTCTACATTGTAAATGGAGCCAACACCACCATATCTGAAACAGAAGTGCGTAACAATTATAAATAAATATATACATTTACAGCCTTATTAACTTCATTTTATGAACTAAATCGACTAATTCGATTTGGGGATACAACAACCCCATTAAATTATTCTAAAGCGCTGTATTCTTATGGAGCCCTTTGCACGCAACTAAAGCTTAGAAATCTGCCATGTCCTCGTTTTTCTCATTGATCACGTCAATAGTCTAATAACTTTGTTTCCCTTTCTGAAATGCATCAAATTGATTTTCTTAACACTTTCCAATTTAATTTACTTCATTTGCAATAAAACTTTAGCTTAGATTTTTGCATTTTAACGTTTTTAAATAAAATTCTTAATTCGCTCATGTCATCTATGGGACCTTTTTCTTACTATATTTAATATACAGGGTGGCTGTGTAACCAACCTGTTCCATTTTTATTTTATTTTATAGGTTGATCTTTAAATTTAACTAAAATGGAGAATTGGGACAATGAAACAAGAATTTGGATAGCGCAATGGTTTCACGCTTTAGAGTCCGTAGTTTCCATCCAAAGAGAATATAGGCGCACGTTTGGCGGCACTCCTCCTAGCAGATGGACTATAATGAGGCTCGTGAAGAATTTTGCCGAGCGTGGCACAATCGCAAGAAGGCCTTATCATTGAGATTCCTCAGTTCGGACGCAGGAAACTATCGCTGCTGTAGCTGCTGCCATACAATCCAATTCTCGAGTTTCGACAAGGAGCTTATCTGCTCAAATGGGTGTCAGCAGACAGTCACTGCAGGCAATTTTGCACCAAGATTTAAACTTATTTCCATATAAGATTCAATTAACAAACAAACTGAACCCAAGAGGCTTCCCGATTCGCATGGAATTTTGTGAGAAGATCATTCAAATGGCGTCAGAGGATGAAAACGTCTTGAACTGCATTTTTATATCTGACGATGCACATTTTGATTTAAACGGCAATGTTAACAAACAAAGTTGTCGAATATGGAGTAATTCTAACCCACAGATACTCCATCAGATGCAATTACATCCACTTCGCGTCACAGTGTGGTGTGCAGTTTCTTCAAGGTTCATTGTCGGGCCTTACTTTTTCGAAGAAAACGGTCTTACTGGTACGGTCAATGGAGACCGTTTCTCAAAGATGCTGAAAGAGTTTTTCTTTCCAGAATTACGCCGAAAGAGAATCTCTTTTAACTCTGTTTGGTTTCAACAAGATAGGGCAACTTGTCACATAGCCACGCCTGTTATGACAGAATTGCGGCAAAAAATCCCCAATAAACTGATTTCAAGAAACTCCACTGCACCTGATTCTTTTTGTGGGGTTATTGCAAACAAGAAGTTTACAAAAGAAACCCAACAAATTTGGATGATTTAAAGCAATCCATTCGAACGGTAATTGAGGCAATTCCCGCTGCAACACTCCAGGCAGTAATGAATAACTTTTTGATAAGATGTCGCACATGTGTCACCGAGGGTGGAGGCCATTTGAATTCAGTTATTTTCAAAACTTCATGAATTACTTTAATAAAAATGTATTATTTTTCAAATAAATTACATAAACTTTAGAAAAAGTTATTTGAGTTTCTTAATGTAGCAAAATTGATCAGCCACCTGTTACTATTTCTAAAGGAAACGTTACTGATTTTTTAATTCTCTATTATGGATGACATTTTATTTGTAAATAAATTAACTCTTTACAAAGTTACGCAGATTGAATATCAATGCATTTCAAAATATTATGTTTTTATGTATAGAATTTATTTTTAAACTGTTTGTCGAAACATACTCTGATTCTAAGAAATTCATACTACGAGGGAGCGTTTTTATATTCGCGGAATGAGCGGGTTGTAGAGGGGTGAGTAGGCGCATTGGGGGCGTGGTCTGTGCAGCGACTCATGATTAGTATAAATACGAAGTTTCATTGTTATTAGACAGTTAGTCTTTGAGCTATCGTCAACCAAGTAACATAATCAGGAGTGAAAAGTGAAATATGAAAAAAATCGAATATCGTGCCGTTATAAAGTTCCTTACCAGGCAAGGAAAATCAGTCGCGACAATAATGAATGAGATGTTATTGGTTTACGACGACTCTTGTCCAGGAAAAACCATGGTGTACAAGTGGCATAGTTTATTTAAACAAGGAAGGGAATCCCTTGAAGACGACCCGAGGCCGGGCAGGAGCATTGAGGTGACCACGCCAGCATTTATCCAAAAAGTTGAACAAATTGTACTCGAAGATGCTCGACTAAAGAAGAAACAACTCGCAGAAATGGTTGGAGTATCCGATACAACAATTTTTAAAATCCTACACGATCATCTCGGCATGTCTAAGGTCAGCGCAAGATGGGTGCCGAGAATGCTCACGCCGCCGCAAAAACAACAGCGCGTAGAGTGTTCGCGTGCATTTTTGGACTTCTGTAATGAAGACAAGGATGGTGTATTGAGTGGAATTGTTACTGGAGACGAAACTTGGGTTCATCATTATGAACCTGAGTCCAAACAAGACTCCATGCAGTGGCATAAAAAGGGCACAGCACCTCCCAAGAAATTTAAAGTGTCACAATCAGCTGGGAAATTCATGGTAACGGTATTTTGAGACTCGGAAGGAGTATTGTTGATTGATTATAAAGATAGAGGTGTTTCTATAACCGGAGAATATTACGCTCCAATATTAGAGCGACTAAAAGAAGCCATTAAAGAGAAAAGACGGGGAAAATTGACAAAAGGTGTTCTGGTTTTGCACGACAACGCGCCCGTCCACAAGAGCCGCGTTGCGTTAGCTGCCCTGCATAAGGTGGGCTTCGAAATTGTGAATCACCCACCCTACCACCCAGACCTGGCCCCGAGTGACTATTACCTGTTTCCGAAAATGAAAAAAGAGCTGCGGGGTAAAAAATTTACTGCCGATGATGAAGTCAAGGAGGCAGTTTCGGCGTATTTTGCAGATAAAGAGAAATCGTTTTTTTATGAGGGTATATATAAATTAATTGAAAGATGTGAAAAATGTATCCGCCTTGCAGGTGAATATATTGAAAAAGAAAAATAATTTGGCTTTTTTATTTCCACCCCTTGTGCCCCATTCCGCGAATATAAGAACGCTCCCTCGTACATGTACCTGACTGTGTACTTACTGTTGAATTTGATGGAGGCTGTGGTTGATTAACTTAATCACTAAGGTTGATATATAACCCCTTTGCACATTAACTTTCGTAATTCTGTGTACGCATTTCGACAACTAAGTTGTCATCATCAGCAGACAATTGCAAAGTGTCGCACCTGGTAAACCACGCCGAAAAACATCTGTTCGAAAAGAAACTCCGTACGCGATCTATACCGTTGAGAACCAAGATGTACACTGAGGAGTGTACATCTTGGTGAATATACAGAATTACAAAATTTGTGGAAAGGGGTTATATATCAACCTTAGTGATTATGTGTACTTACTAATAAAAGAGTGTTATTCGTTTGGCCACACTATTCCTTGTATCCAAGGTATGTACGGCAATACTCTTGTATAAATGCCGGGTACAACACCACAAAATAGGCCACTGGAAGTAACTCCAGCAACTTCAGGAAAGGTCCCGAAGTTATAAAACCCATTTGGATATTGTAGCGGACCTCCTGAGTCACCCTACAACATACCAGTGACTTAAATCAGAAAATTTTTCTTCAAAAACTAGAAATACTTGGCAAGTGTCACTTCCTGTCGCAATACCAAAGGCGCATATTTGCAAAGTTTCGATAACTCCTGCTTCGTATCCCCTCACATTTTCGTAAGACTCTTGACATCTTTTATTGGAAACGTATTGTACAGCCGCGGTTTGCAAAATGGTAGCCGGGTCGCTGCCGTCTTTTGTGAATCCCCAACCAGTTACGTTTAGAGTAAAGTCACTGAATTCCCATCGGGTCGCCAAGCAAGCAGGTTCTATGAATGCATTAAACACTACTGATTGGTTTAGTTTTATAAGAGCTATATCGTGATAATTCTGTCCGGGTTTATATAATGGATGCGCAAAAAAGTTGCCTACTCCAAAAGTTTGGACATTGGTTGTTTTCCGTATGTCATATACACCTAATCTCACAAATCTTACCCGCCTCCTATAAGAATATCAAGTAAAAATTACATTAGTGAAATGTGCGTTTCAAAGGTGTAATGTAGGTATTAATTATTTTCTTAATTTTTAATTATTAATCATATGAAGGTAAAAAAACCCTAACCACATCCATGCTCGTATTCTGTATACGTATTACGACAACTAAGTTGTTAGTCATCATCAGCAGAATTTAATCACAGTGCCGCAGCTGGGCTCGCGGTAAAGCTCATACAGAAAAGTCCGCTACTTTACTACTTTACTCGAAGACCAAACACATGCTGTCTTTCACAAGAGACATTTAGACCAATATTTCCTAAACTTTAAACTAACACTCTTACTAATACATGTCTCCACTTACACTTAAGGGCCTTTTTTGATGACCGTATCTTCCAGGAACTCATAGAGGCTGGAATATGGTATAGATTCGCTGTCTACGCCAAACACATTGTTTCTAGTGAATAATCATCATGCCTCCCTCTCACGTCCAATGAATTGAACGCAAAAGCGAGAGTGCATCTGTCTCGCAATGTCGGGAACTAAGTTTCCAGAGCGTATAAACAGATGGCATGCATCACGGCTATTTGCCAATTATAGAGAATGTTAAAATGTAGTAGATAGGGTGTTATTAATAATAGAATGATTCCTTTTAACATTCTTTACATTGTTTCTATTTTTCTGGGAGGAATCTGTTATCGTAGCTGTTCTGTTCTCGGTAATTATTTATATTTTTGATTATTTTCTGATACATGTTTCACCAAACAGTATTTTTCTGGCCGATTAAACTGAATGCGCTAGATGTGTTTTTATAACGGTTTCCTATTGTGTATTTTATTTGACCACTGTATGTTGTGTTACAGTCAAGTTTTTCATTTTATTTGATAGATCCAAGATTCCTGATTAACTAGGCTTTATCTTTCGCATTTCCTGAAAGAGATCGAATAGTTTCTAGACCGAAGAGTAGCTTGAAATTCGCGTTATTTAAAACCCATATTTCAATTATGAGTTGTTTTTGTGTACTCTAGCTTTTTCCCAATACCCGTTATTTTTTATGTCGATTTTGAGAACGTGGTTGAGTAGTATTTTTGCCCAAATTTCTGTTTGGCCTTTTTAATTTATCTTTCGTGTTCGCTGTCAGAATGAGATGGTCTGCATATAGAAGTTCGTTTATATATAGTAGTTTCATGTGTTTGTAGCCTATGTGTGTGTTCCTACAATTGTTCCTACTTTTGCATGCCATTAATGATATAAAAAGTTGGGAAGTAGCGGCGGTCTTAACGGTTGACTGGGTCGTCCACTCTAAGATCCCCACTGCAGAAAAGTAAGTATTTCACACTGCTATATGCCTTGCTCTGTTCTGAATAGTTCTCACTGTATTTAGAGTATATATATATATATATATATATATATATATATATATATGTGTGTGTGTGTGTGTGTGTGTGTGAATCATCGGAAACACATCAGAACTATTCAGAACAGACCAAAAAGTATCGAAAGGTGGAATACTTAGTTTGTTCCAAAATATATTTCAGTTCTCAGAGTTGGGTCCAAACTACCTTTCGAAATTAATCTAGTGATTGTTTCCGAAACCTAACCATCGTATCTCGCAATATTCTTAATAGAAGATAATTTCTTTCCTATCTCACTTTTATTAAAGGAAAACGTAACAAGCGATTGACAAAAAAGTTGAAAGAAGTCATCTTTTGCTGCATGCTGTGACTTGAACCCGCCATGATAAATCTATTAGCATTAGTTTCTTTTCGTAAAGTATCGATTGCTGTCTTTGTTTTCTTTTCCTACCTTGATTTGATCGTCGGGAATTT
Organism: Dermolepida albohirtum; assembly: GCA_031893035.1. Lineage (NCBI taxonomy): Eukaryota > Metazoa > Arthropoda > Insecta > Coleoptera > Scarabaeidae > Dermolepida > Dermolepida albohirtum. The sequence continues at coordinate 302,247 of JAVIWB010002509.1, forward strand.
TGTATTTTATTGCTCAACGGAATCATCTAGAAACCGTTTGTGCGTGTCAACAAGTTTCTTTGTTGGAACCTAGGTGCGACATTTATTAAACTCGCTCGTAATGACGACTTAGTTGTCGAAATATGTATACAGATTACGAACATTGATTTGCTAAGGCGTTTTTCATCATTTTTTGATTAATTCAATTAATTAGTCCCCAACAAAATTTACTTTTACGTAATTATTAATTCATCGAGTTACAATAGATTACATTTTTGCCAGGTTGCTACTACAGATAGAGCATTACACAGCTTCAGACCTACAACAATGTATCTTGTTCGTTAATCATTGAATAAATGATTAAAATTTATAGTACTCGTAATCTGTAATTGTCTGGACTTGGAGAATTGTAATTTATACAAACAAGGCTATCTGCTTCTGGGTTTCCGGGCTGGAACCGCGTCACTAGTACATCTGCCGACGTTTCGTACCCATTTGTATATTCAGGGCTGAACTACTGTACTGAAACTGGTGTAAGTCGATGGGGGACGCGTTTATATATGGATAATGGGTCATGGGTCAATGGAGAGTTACGGTTACGGTTGGGTAGATTAGAGATGCAGGATTGCCAAGCGTTATGTAGGGGGTAGCCATCATCGCGGTTAAGGTTATTGGGGTACTTAAAGATCTCTATAGTTTCACGGATTTTGCGACCATAGAAGTGGTTAGTGCGGGATAGGATCTTGGTTGAATTAAACTGAATATGGTGCCCGGTTTCCAGCCTATGCTCGGCAAGTGTAGAACCGGCTATGCGCAGCAACCTATTACAACGCTCACTCCAATAACAATTTAGATGTAATATTATATATTATAACAGTTATAACGTAAAATATATACACAATTTTTAAAAAAAATCTCAAAAACTAGATCTGATAGACCAAATCTGAGAACTTTTTAACATTCTGTACCCAAAAATTACCCAGGAACAGTTAAAAAATCGCAGGCACCAAAATGTGTGTTGACCTGTGTTATCATCGAACGCGTAAATATTTTGTGAGATTTTTCCGCTGTTTAAATTAAAGAATGTTTATATGTCTGCATCCTTCTTCGTAATCCGAATTGCACTCAGAATTGTTATTTGTATAGAAAATAGCATCTTTACATTTATTTCTAAAGTCACGTGCTTATTCCAGGTTGTTAATCGGTGCATTCTGTTGAATTATAATAAATTGTAACATTACTACTAATGGCTTCATAATCATTAAATATTATATTTATGAACACTTAGTGTGGCAAACTAAACCGATTTGAAAAATAGAATACATAAAGCGATTTGAGTAATGATTATTTGACAATATTTATATAAACAACTCATGACCTTGCAGAATTCTCACAGTGCGCAGCTGTTAAAACAAATTGCTCGCTGATCAGGCTACCACCACAATTCCATTGAATATCGTCTTCATTTCCAAATCCGAGAAGAGCCTGAAGCAAATTTGGAATATGTTATTTATTAAGTCATCATTATTTATATTTAGGTCATGTTAATTATGGTCGATTCATTTATTTTGCTAAAACAGATTAATTGTGGTCCTTGGGAATTGTGCAATAAAACTAGAAAATTGTTTGCTTTCAAAATAAGTGATTAGCCACTCTAGATGATCAGAGAAGTTTAGAGAAAAATGAATGCCCAATTTTACATTTTAATATTGGAACGTGGAATTGAAAACAATAAATAGGACTGAAAAAAGAGTCATGGGATACTTACAGCAGAACAGAAATAGAAGAGCTTAGGCTGAAATACATCAAGCAGAGAGGCAAAGTGAAAGATGTAAGCAGAAACAGCTGGAAGAGGTTTATAGATGAAAAGTCGTCAACACGAAAGCAATAATAGTCTTCTGAAGCAGGATAAGAAGACAAGAGGGATTAAGAAGAAAAAGTAAGAGGCGCGAACGATAGCACACGATAAAAAAGGCCACAACAGAAATACTACAATTATGGAGAAGCTCCTTTAAAAAAAATTTAAACAGGAAAAAGAAGCCACGATATCACAAACAGAACCAAAGTTAAGGTGATGACGCCAGAATCAAAGACTCAAAAAATTGTAATGATACTAGCAATTTTTTGGATTGAATGCTTTGATTTTCTATTTCCATTTTTAATTTCATTCAAATATAGATGTTACTTAATTGGTATTTCCAATGTACGAGGGTAGTTTGACAAGTAGTGACAATGGAAAAGAAAAACGAATTTTTTAAATACAAAATAATTTTTATTTTTAATATATTCTCCTAAAAGAGCAATACATTTATTCCAACGGTGCTCCAATGCCCTTTTGCCATCTCTAAAATGCGATTCCGGAAGGCTTGCAAAATACTCATTTACGAAGATGATAAGCTCGTCGTTAGACGAAAATTTGTTTCCACCTAGTGCCGTTTTCAATTTTGGAAAAAGGTGGAAGTCGAAAGGGGCTAGATCCGGCGAATAAGGCGCATGTGATACTAATTGGAAATGCAACTCGTAGATTTTGGACATCGTAACTGTGCTGGTATGCGAGGGAGCGTTGTCTTGATGAAACAGAATTTTTTCTTTGCCATTCCTGGCCGTTTAGCACGAATCTCAACATTTAATTTTTGTAGAAGTCCTGCATAATATTGTCCGTTTATTGTGGCACCTTTCTGAAGGTAATCAATGAGCAAAATGCCCTTTGAATACCAAAAAATTGGTGCCATCACCTTGTTTGTCGATAAAGTGGTTTTCGCTTTCTTTGGAGGTGCGGAACCACGTTCTAACTATTGTTTCGACTGTTGTTTAGTTTCGGGTGTACTGTAGTGTATCCAAGTTTCATCGCAAGTAACAAATTGCCTACAAAAATCAACCGGATTCCGCTTATAAAAGTCCAAACACTCATTGGAAATGCGCAAAATATGGAAAAAATGGTGTACTCGTACAACAACAGATGAACAAAGTGATAAATATATTCTAAATGTTCGAATTAATAAAAGGCAGAATCCCTAAGACTTGGGTCAATAATTTGAACATCGTTTCAGACAAATATATGGTGTAGAACTTACGAAATATCCGTACAAATTAAATGAAAGAAATACCTGGTATTTAAAACATATATCTTAAAAATTGCTTTAAAATTACTTAATTTACCATGTATTTGTATTGTCCTTGAAGTGCATTAACTCCTTTAATCACAAGGACATCTGGTTTAAGCATTTTGTTTGGAGGTATTTCAGGCAGTTCGTTTGGAGGTAGTTTCGGCATTCCGTAGTATTCTCTACATTCTGCAAATTAAAAGGTTTTACTAATTGCACTAATAATCCACAAAAAGGGAATTACTTCGACAATAGAGTTCAATAAATATAATTTTACACGCATTCGATGCAATTGTTTGTTCTTCAAAATCAAGCATCAAATCAACTTTTTCAAGTATTTTGTTTTAAAAGCTGGGCACACACGTCGATCCATGCAATAAGAAGATCTTCATTGTTGGAAGCTTCTTTCCTTCCAACGTAGCATGGAATGAGATTTGGGTTATAAGATGGATGTTCCAGCTCCTTCAGCTCAATTCTTCCTAAATAGCATAGGTAGGCCGGAACGTTGTAATAATGGAAAAACCAAATACTTGGTCCCGAGCGAGGATAAATGGTTTTAAGTATTTCAACATTTTTAGCCAGGCAGGTTATGTACATATTATTTACATAACCAATATATATGTGTTATGTACTATTTAGTATTTGAACTGATATATGTATGTATACTTGTAGAATTATATGCATATATATATATTTACAAACCGAACTGTTCAAAATAAAATTGTTTAAAATAGTTGTGTGTTTTGTTTCTATGACATAGGGCCTTTAAAATAGAGAGTTACCCTAACACGTGTTTCTTTAAAGTGGATTTCTCAGATCGATTAAACTTGATGTGTCGCATCTACTCCTTATATCGGGCTTCGATCGAAAGTCTAGTCTGACCGATGCATTGTTTATTACGATATAGGTAAATTAGAATGCGCGGAAATTTTTCGAGTTGTCACTCGAGGTAAGGTCATTATTTCCTTCTATTCCAGGAACTTTAAAATATTTAGAAGATTTTCTTTATAAGAATAATATCGAATCGGAAAAAGTGAATATTTGCGATTGACAAGTCTCTGTATGTCTCAGAATTGTTTCCAATTCGAAGGTAAGTTCTATGAACAGAAACAAGGAACGACAATAGATAATTTTCTTTCTCCATTTATAGCGAATTCATTCAGGAGTAATTTCGATGTTCAATTTAAACATTGGATTATGTATATAGATGACATTTGACATGCTTTTGGACACAAATAAATGTAACTTAGATGATTTCGTCAAGCAATTAAATTTAAAATTCCTGACGATCAAATTCACGGCACAAAAAGAAAACAATGACACCTTACCTTTCTCAGACACTCTAGTAAATAGAACTAATCATACGAGGGTAGTTCGACAAGTAGTGAGAATGGAAAAGACAAACGAATTTTTTAAATACAAAATAATTTTATTTTTCAATATATTCTCCTAAAAGAGCAATACATTTATTCCAACGGTGTTCCAATGCCCTTATGCCATCTCTAAAATGCGATTTAGAAGAAAATTTCTTTCCACCTAGTGCCGTTTTCAATTTCGGAAAAAGGTGGAAGTCGGAAGGGGCTAGATCCGGCGAATAAGGCGCATGCGGTACTAAATCGAAATGCAACTCGTGGATTTTGAACATCGCAACTGTGCTGGTATGCGAGGGAGCGTTGTCTTTGTGAAACAGAATCTTTTCCTTTGCCATTCCTGGCCGTTTAGCACGAATCTCAACATTTGATTTTTGTAGAAGTTCTGCATAATATTATCCGTTTATTGTGGCACCTTTCTGAAGGTAATCAATGAGCAAAATGCCCTTTGAATCCCAAAAAATTGATGCCATCACCTTGTTTGCCGATAAAGTGATTTTCGCTTTCTTTGGAGGAGCAGAACCACGTTCTAACCATTGTTTCGACTGTTGTTTAGTTTCAGGTGTATTGCAGTGTATCCAAGATTCATCGCCAGTAACAAATCGCCTACAAAAATCAACGGGATTCCGCTTATAAAGGTCCAAACACTCATTGGCTTGGAAAGGCCCAATTCTTCCGTTAAAATGTGGTGTACGCGTTCTGTTGAAATGTTTACCATGTCTGCTATCTCTCTCACTTTGTGTCGTCGATCTTACGTAATAATATGGATTTTTATAATCATTTTCTTAGAAGTCACGATTTTGGGTGCTCCAGAGCGCGCTTCATCAACACAGCTTGTTCTATCACGTTTAAATTCATTTACCCATCTACTTATTGTGACGGATGATGGAGCAGATTCACCTAATGTTTCCCGTAACTCATCTTTTATTTCGGTAGCTTTCATACCCTTAATTACGAAGTATTTGATCACCGCACGATACTCTGCTTTTCCATTTTAACAAAACGACGTGTGCTTCTTTTTCAATCAGCTGTCAAAAATAAACTAATCAACGATTTATCTAAATATCGGAATGTAAACATATAAATAAGCAACCTAAATTACAGTGCATTTGTATTACCAATTAGAGCGCCACCTATGTCTCATTCTCACTACTTGTCAAACTATCCTCGTAAAATAAAAATTGATGTCTTCCGGAAAGACGCTAATATTATGGATTTATTTTGGTGGATTCAAATCATAGCATTCCAAAAAAGATGACTTCTTTCAATTTTCGTATCAAGCGTTTGCTTAGTTTTCCACTAACAAAAATGAACTACGAAAGAGAGTTGAATTTTATTAAGAACATTGTGAGATAAAATGTATTTGATTCGGAAATAATCAATGGATTAATTAGGAAAGACAGTTCGGGTTACCACATGTCTGTCGAAACAAGTGAGGTAAGCAATCTATATGATTACCTTTTCACACAATGACGAAAAATTTAGATAGTGTTTTTAAAGAAAGCGGACTTCAGGTTACATTTCGATCCAGGATCTCTATTAAATCTCTCGCTGGAAATGCGGAAGATAAAGTCGAGTTAAATCAGAAATCGTAGATTTACGAAATAAAATGCCTAGATTCTAGTAAACAATACATCGGCCAGACTAAATGTTCGATAGGAACCCGACCTGAAAAATCCAGTTTAGCGAAAAACGTACTAGAAAAATCATAGTGTAACCCCAGATTGTCTACATTTAATCAAAAATGTACGACACCACATTTTGGCATCTATGAGTTCCTGGAAAAGTACGACCGTTTTAAAGAAGGTCCGTAAATGGTAGTGGGGTGGGGGTGTACTTTAGTCTAAATCATAGCTTTTCAGACTAGGAAATATTGACTTTGTTTTGTGAACATCTGTGTGTGTTTGTTCGGCGGGATGAGTGCGCAGATTTTATTGTGTAAGCATTACAGCGATTCCAGGTGCGACGCTGCGATTAATAATTTGTTGATGATGACAACTTAGTTGTCGAAATGTGTGTACAGAATACAAACATTTATGTCGTAATGGTTTTATTTACCTTTTTTTTTAAATTCAATCAACCACAACCTCAATTATAATACCACTAAACTTGGGTTGGGTTGGGTTGGGGTGTTACTAATTTTCCTGGTGGATTTGACATTTTACGTACAAAATCACAAAATAATACTTACTTCTCAAGCTGATACTATTTTTCAAGCTCAGTGGGTCTAATGACTTATTAATTGTGACATTTCCAGCTATCGTAGCAGCTAAGTTCGACTGATCGCTAGCAATCCCTTGCTGTATGTTACCATCATTTGGTGTGTTTGTTTGTTCCCCATCATCAATTTTAAGCGATGATTGTTGATTTTGATTAATAGTTCGTGTCGAATCAATGTTACTGTTGTCTTTGATGGTATTCGAACAAGGAAAATTCTGATTAAAAGTGACAGTAACGTGATTGTTTTTGGGGTATGAGTTTCTGGCATTCGATTGACTTTCCGTATTGCCATTTATACAACACATTAAGGTAACCTCACCACGGACACTACATACTATCCCCTGATTCTCTGCTCCCCTGTATTGCTTTGGATAGCAGCTATGAGGATAAACGCAATGAAATGTGCCGTCATATGGAGTTACGCATGCCCCACCATTATCTGTAATAAAATAATTTCAGAAACATTATTGTTAATAAAGACGTACAGAAATTGTAGCTTTCTTATTGCTAATTCGCGATTAGAATATTATTTAGCAATCTGTACATTAAATGATACTTTATATTAATGTGGTGCCCGGGCTTCTTGAAGTTGTTCCCACAGTACAGTGGTGGACGATAGAGCACGTTCTCGAACCTCCCGGTCCAATTCTTCCCAAAGAAGCTCTATTGGGTTCAGATCAGGACTTTGAGCTGGCCATACCATTATAGAGATTTGCCCTTGCTCTTCTGGTTGACACAAGTAATCGCCACACAATGTAGAAGTGTGTTTCGGATCGTTGTCCTGTAGAAATACAAAGTTTTCGCCAAGAATCCTTAGTCCTGAAGGAACAGCGTTATTTTCTAAAATTTCCTTGTAGCCTTCTTTTTTTAGGATTCCCTCAATTTTGACGAGATCGCCTACAGATCTTCCACCAAAACACCCCCAAATCATTACTGAACCTCCTCCATGTTTTATGGTAGGCGCAATACATTCTGGCAGTACTCTTTCGCCTGCGGATCTTCTTACGAATATTTGCCTTTTACTACCGAAAAGTTCAAACTTCGATTCGTCTCTCCACAACACATTATTTCACTGATCAATCGTCCAATTCTTATGTTCTTTAGCCCAATTTAGTCGTTTTATCTTGTTTTGCTTTCATAGTAGTGGTTTTCGCAGAGCAATTCTTCCGTATAAACCCGCTTGCCTTAACCTTCTCTGCACCTTGGACACACTAATTGGTTTAGCACGCGCTCTATTCATTTCAGCAGCAATTGCTGGTGCTGTTTTTCGTCTATCGCGTCTACTTATCCGTATTGGATGCCGGTCATCTGCAGATGTCGTCGCTTTGCATCGTCCAGATCTTCTTTTGTTGGAAAATGTACCACTTTCTTCAAATTTTTTAACGTTATAATCAACGGTTCTGCGATTTAATCATAATTCTTTTGCAATTTCGCGATTACTTTTACCTTTTACCCGTACGATGATAAGCAATTATCATAGCACGCAGTTCAACAGATAATTCCTTCGTCTTCGGCATTGCATTAAAATATTCACAATAACTCTCTATTACACTGTCTTCGCAACAAAAGATGAACGATGACTGACATAAAATTTATTTTCCTTTTTGAATAACACATCCTAATATTGTAATTAGTTAGTACAATAACACAATATTGGTAATACCTTTCGGAAATGCAAGTAAAACTGTTAATACTGTAGGGATTAACCTATATAATATTTATGGTATTTTTCCAATTTATGACACCTTTACGATATATCATAAACATTTTAAGATTTTCGTAGAAATTCATATGGAATTACTTCCACTAATAATATTGATGAATAATTATAATACAGATTTTTCGAAAGATAGTCCGTAGTTCAGGAAACACATAAAATTGGGGTGGGCAAATAAATATGACCGGTAGTGTAGATGCGTTGGAAGTATTTTTAAAGGAACCTCTTTTTATTCAAATATAAATAAACCCGCTAATAAAACTCGTTTTTCATTCTGATGTCACAAGAAGGTATTATAATCGACGAAATTAAATAAATTTCATTAAAAAAGAATTAAAAGCTTTGAATATTCTTTTGTAGTAGAGAGAATTCATTCCACTATTAATGAATATCTTCAGTAAAATTGTTGATCTTGCTGCTAAAGATGACGACGTTTTTATTAAAACACGTTTTCAATGCGAAATTGTAACTGAAAATGTGGGAGTAATCAAGAAAGATTGGAATTCAATATCAAATTGGTGTCAAAACCATATAAATATGTATACTACTGTGGGAAAAAAATAGTAAGACTTTTTAATTTAAATTTCGTGCGAATACCCATTCGTCGAAATATTTTTTTTCTAGGTTAGTATGACTGTCAGTAACATCTGTGCCAAATGTCACATCAAAATAATCATTAGTGTTTAGTATACGCTTGTCTTTCTGAAGTACAAAAAGTGCATTCGGCGATTTTTACAATGAGTGAAATTATTCAACAAAGAAGTTCCATTAAATTTTGTGTACGGAATCAAATTTCTGGTGCCGAAACGATCAGAATGTTGCCAAAGGCCTTCGGTGATAATTGTTTGTCGCGAGCAGGTGTTTTTGATTGGTACAAATTATTCAAAGAGGGCCGAGAACGCGTTGATGACGAACCACGTCCAGGACGGCCATCAACATCAACTGATGATCAACACATCAATAGAATCAAGGAATTGGTGCTTGAGAATCGACGATTAACAGTCACAGACCTTACTGGCATCGTTGGAATATCGGAAGGATCAGTGAAAACCATTTTGAAAGATCATTTGGGCCTAAAAAAAGTGAAAGCACGATTTGTTCCAAAATCACTCAATTTTTTCGAAAAAGAGCGTCGCGTTGACGTCTGTGAAACAATGCTTTCCGACTATCAAGACAAAATGAAAGGCATCATAACTGGAGATGAGACTTGGATCTACGCTTATGACCCGGAAACAGACGATCAATCGGCCGAATATCGTATCAAAGGTGAGCCGACGCCCAAAAAATCACGTCAAAGCAAGTCAAAAATCAAGGTTATGTTGACAGTTTTCTTCGATTATCGAGGTGTGGTGCACTCCGAATTCCTTCCGACCGGCCAAACTGTCAACAAAGAATACTATTTGAGTGTTATGCGTCGTTTGCGCAATGCTATTCGTAAAAAGAGGCCAGAATTATGGGCCGACAACTCTTGGTTTTTGCACCACGATAATACACCGTCGCATACTGCATTAATTCTTCGTGAGTTTTTCGCCAAATTTTCAATCAATATCGTGCCGCAACCACCGTATTCGCCTGATTTAGCTCCGTGTGACTTCTGGCTATTCAGCAAACTCAAACGACCGCTCCGGGGAAACCGTTTTGAGTCAATTGAAGACATTAAACGTGAATCGCCACGCGCAATGAAGGCTATTCCTGAAATTGACTTTAACAACAAGAAATTAAAAAGAATTTAAAAAGTCTTACTATTTTTTGCCTACAGTAGTGTGTGTTCATGTAACATTGGAAATTGCATATTTTATGACTCATTTTACTTTATAATTTTTATTTTATTAAAAGAGATAATTCAGATTATTGATTGTTAATAAAGGTTTTACCTATTACGTATGCAGTTTTTTTTTGCATAACTTCGAATTTGAATAAAAACCTAATTACATAACGATTTAGATACGTGTATTTATCGTATAAACAACCGATTTTTCTTTTTGTGGTAACATCTTGTTTTTCTAACTTGCTAATTAACAAATTGTTCTCAACTGGATGTTGGGGACTATTATACGAGGTCTTCGAAAATGAAAGTATTACATTTAATGAATCGTAATTCACTTTAAACAGAAATAAATATTCCAAAAAGAGTTTTTAGAATTACAAAGAAACTTAGTTAGAGAGGGTTTACCAAAGAATCGGAAACTCCCTCAAAAAACAAAAGCAAAAGGACATATATACGTTTGTGGCACAAGCAAGACAAGCAAAGAGCATTATAGATTGCATGGTATTCACAGTGGAAATAGAGGAAGACATAGAAGAAATAAAAGTACAACCACAAGCGGAATTGGGTATACAACATAGACTGGTGTTAGGAAGAATAAAAATTTACAAACTAACAGGGGAGGAAATTAAAAAGTAAACTCGAATAAATGTAAATAAATTGACACCAGACGATAATATAAGCAATTATATAATGCTAATAGAAGCAAAAATAAGAAAGAAAGTAAAAACGTTTAGATGATGGACATTAGATAACAGATGGAGGATTCTAAAGGATACATTAATTAATGCGGCAAAAGAAGTATGTGACTACAGATACAGATAAATACTAGAAGGAAGAAAATGTGATGGTGGACAAAGGAAGTAGAACGAGCTGTACGAGACAAAAACTACCTTGGAAAAAATATATTCACACTAAAGGGACAAGGAAACGAAGAGAAACTAAAGAATTAGTGAAGAAAAGCAAGCAAAGAACATGGGAAGAGTTCGGAAAATGAATTAAATAAGGGAAATAAGAGAAACAATCGAAAATTTTGAAGGACAATCAGAGGGTTAGGAGGGATTAGAAAGAAAATAGATGCAAGCCTAAGAGATTAAAAACAATATAATTAAAACTTTTTTTTATTAATCCCCTTTATATATACAATCTGTTCATTTATAATGAACAATAAGTATTCTATAAGAAATATATATATACACATACATATGTTTATATTCAAATGGCGGTTGAAGATGGCATGTAGAGTTAAGCTACAATAAGCAACTCAATAAAATTTCACTATTTTCTAGTGATTGATTTATTTTATACATAGTTTAGGTATCAAAGCCCGAAAGAAGCTCACTGGGCGCAAACCGTTTTAATCGCTTTGGTTTGTCAGGTTCGTCCATTAAGTTATTCACCAATTGGTTAGAGTGTGCTGACAGCCGGTTTTTATATGTTTGGGCAGTTCGTTCAATTTCTTTCTTTATGGTGGGTATACGCAAGTCAGTTGAGATCACTTTATTTGGCACATACGAGGGAGCGTTTTTATATTCGCGGAACGGGGGACAAGGGGTAGAAATAAAAAAACCAAATTATTTTTCTTTTTCAATATGTTCACCTGCAAGACGGATACATTTTTCATATCTTTCAATTAATTTATTTATACCCTCATAAAAAAAAGATTTCTCTTTATCTGCAAAATACGCCGAAACTGCCTCCTTGACTTCATCATCGGCAGTAAATTTTTTACCCCGCAGCTCTTTTTTCATTTTCGGAAACTAGTAATAATCACTCGGGGCCAGATCTGGGCTGTAGGGTAGGTGATTCACAATTTCGAAGCCCACCTTATGCAGGGCAGCTAACGCAACGCGGCTCTTGTCGACGGGCGCGTTGTCGTGCAAAAGCAGAACAACTTTTGTCAATTTTTCCCCGTCTTTTCTCTTTAATGGCTTCTTTTAGTCGCTCTAATATTGAAGCGTAATATTCTCCGGTTATAGAAACACCTTTATCTTTATAATCAATCAACAATATTCCTTCCGAGTCCCAAAATACCGTTGCCATGAGTTTTCCAGCAGATTGTGACACTTTAAATTTCTTGGGAGGTGCTGTGCCCTTTTTATGCCACTGCATGGAGTCTTGTTTGGACTCAGGTTCATAATGATGAACCCAAGTTTCGTCTCCAGTAACAATTCCACTCAATACACCATCCTTGTCTTCATTACAGAGGTCCAAAAATGCACGCGAACACTCTACGCGCTGTTGTTTTTGCGACGGCGTGAGCATTCTCGGCACCCATCTTGCGCTGGCCTTAGACATGCCGAGATGATCGTGTAGGGTTTTAAAAATTGTTGTATCGGATACTCCAACCATTTCTGCGAGTTGTTTCTTCTTTAGTCGAGCATCTTCGAGAACAATTTGTTCAACTTTTTGGATAAGTGCTGGCGTGGTCACCTCAATGCTCCTGCCCGGCCTCGGGTCGTCTTCAAGGGATTCCCTTCCTTGTTTAAATAAACTATGCCACGTGTACACCATGGTTTTTCCTGAACAAGAGTCGCCGTAAACCAATGACATCTCATTCATTATGGTCGCGACTGATTTTCCTTGCCTGGTAAGGAACTTTATAACGGCACGATATTCGATTTTTTCCATATTTCACTTTTCACTCCTGATTATGTTACTTGGTTGACGATAGCTCAAAGACTAACTGTCTAATAACAATGAAACTTCGTATTTATACTAATCATGAGTCGCTGCACAGGCCACACCCCCAATGCGCCTACTCACCCCTCTACAACCCGCTCATTCCGCGAATATAAAAACGCTCCCTCGTACCATGGGGCACTAACCAAAGCACGAAGCACCTTGTTCTGGAATCTCTCGATAATAGCTATGTTGGAAATAGACGCGGTTCCCCACAGTGTAAGTCCGTACGTCCAGATAGGCTTTAGTGTGACTTTATATAATAATAATTTGTTTTCGAGCGTTAATGCCGACCTCCTTCCGATCATCCAGTAAATTTTCATGTACTTCAGTCCAAGCTGTTTTCGTTTACTAAAAATATGGGTTTTCCAGGTTAATCGCCGGTCTAGATGGAGCCCTAGATATTTTGCAGAGTCACTATATATTAATTGTTGTCCATTGAGGATAACCGTCGGACAGTTGTCTCGGTTCATGGTGAATGTGACATGTTGAGATTTGCTCTCATTTACCTTAATTCTCCATACTTTGAGCCATTCTTGCACTTTATTCAGTGAGGCTTGCAAATAATTAAAACTAGTACTTCGGAAAAAACGAAAGTTTAGAGATGTCACAATAATCAAAAATTTGATCTAGGAGAACAAGAGAAAATACAGCTAGTAAAAAGAAATATACCTAGTCAACAATAAAACGTGAAGTATTTAAACAAAGTGGATATTAAAGAACTCGAAGAGGCAATATGGTTTGGTAAAATAGAATTTGAAGCTTGGGAAACGAACACGATACCCAAAGAATAGACGAACAAGTTCGTAAAAAAATGATACAAAAAGTAATTTGTTTGATCAATTTAAATTCCTCAGTGGCTAATTTTAAAAAACTGTAGTTCTTTAAGTTAAGGGTGAAATGCTTCAAGATTAAATAAGCAGTTGTTTAAAGTTCGCTAAGCAATATTCTATTTAAAATCTTATAAATATCAATTGAAATATAGAAACAGTCCGTGAAATGTCATTGCTTTTAATTATTATTAATAATTAATATTAAATATTATTATGTACACGTAATGTACCTATGATGGTGTCTACTAGAACGTTTTCAATTAAATAAAATTACATGTGTTTTCTAAACAAATATCTTATCTACGTAAAAGTAAGAAGTTTATTTTATTTTTTTACTTTTCTGTTCCACTTTGCTTTCACGTGTTGCACTACTGCATTTATAATTCTGTTGCAGGTAGTAGGCACCGGTTTCATATTTTACACGTTTTCAAATTTAAATTAACCGTGATAAATAATTTGTCCATTTGAAACGGAGTTCAGTAGCAACGTTACTAACATCTTCTTCTGGGCTTCCGGGCTGGAACCGCGTCACTGGTATAACTGCCGACGTACTGAAACTGAGTTTCTCTGCGACAGACAGCAGCAGTAGTTGACCCCTGAAGATGTCCCATATAAGTGGATACGAAACGTCGGCAGATATATAAGTGACACGGTTCCAGCCCGGAAGCACAGAAGAAAATAGTATGGAGCACTTATGCGGAAATCTACGTACCAGATTAATGTTACTGACACGTTAAAATGTTGAAGTGGTTGTACTACAACATTGACAGTTTGCAGTCTCGTCCACACATATTCATAACTTGTTATTATTTAAATCCGATATAATATTGTTTTCAATTTTATTGCGCGCAAAACCTGCATTTTTTTGTAATCTTGCTCGAGATGGTAATTTGAGATTATATGTAATTCAGAAAACGGTGAATTTCGTACAGTAAAAATCAGGTAATTTTGATGGAGCTTGTGGTTGATTTTTATTTCGACTCTACTAAGTTGTCATCATCATCAAATAATTAAGCAGTGTTGCACCTCTAAAACTACGATAAAAATACCCGTACTGCTATGCTGAAATCCAAAATGTACACTGTGCACGGATCGCGTGCGGAATTTGTTTTCGTACGGGTATTTTTACCGTAGTTTTCCAGGTGTTTAATTATCTGCTGATGACAACAACTTAGTTGTCGAAATACGTATACAGAATACGAAAATTAATGTGGAAAGAGGTGATCAAGTAAAGATTAGAATTAAATCAATTTATGTATATATCCGGCACACATTAAGACTATAATGTGTGCCTGATGAACAAAGATTTATGGCATACAGTACATATTGATTGTTGCGTCATCGTACTGCAAGTTTGGAAATATTTTATGAACTTTTTACATTATCTTTATTAATGAAGCACTATCATAACTTTCTGTTATGTTGTTGTTATGTTACACTCGTAAAGTAATGTAACGACGAATACCACAACAGTTCCCATTGAACTGACGCAATGTACTAAATTCATATGTGAATTATGTAGGCGCACACGTGCTGGTTCCCGGCGACTTTGATAGACCGCCAAGAGCTGGAGGCTCTAACTACATATGCAACGATCAACTTCAACTCACTCCCAATATTTTTGAATTTTCGGACTTAGATTTTTTATTTCGTCAGTTGTTTAACATAATTTATTATAAAACTTTATTTATATTTTACTTCATAATTTAATTTTTATTGTTTATTAATAAAAAATATCCCAAACATTAGTAATTGCATAAGTTTTAATCTATGGTTAAATGTCTTTGTTACATTGTGCTTACTTACCTATCCATTGTAATAAATAATGTCCACGGATGGCACTGATTGTAGATAATAGCACGACAAAAATCTTTCCGATCATTGTTAACTTCTTCGACTTACTGGCAGTTAATATTTACAACTTCAGATTTATATTTGTGTAAACATATTCACTTAGTTATTTTAAAGGTCAAACAACTTTCATTTCAAATACATTCGCATATTTCGGGGAATCAAAATTTGTAGTTAGTTTTTTCATTTAGTTATAACATTTAATGCAAACCGTGGAATATGTTCACATCTTTATAATAAAAATTAATAGCTTTGGAACTTAACTGAATTTCGATATATTGGAAAACAACATTTTTTTTTCTGCTTTTTATGTCATTATTAAATAATTGATTGTTATGGTCGGTTTTTGTAAAATTCCATGTCATTAAAAAGTACATAAAATACTAAGGCATAAATAAAATACACTAAATTTCACACTACATTATAAAAGGAAAGGAGATTGACGTTTCTATCCTTTTCTAGAAATAGCGTTTAATTATTGCTTTTCGTTTTCATATGTAAAGGAGATTGTAACCTGTATGCTACTTACCCGATAATGTCCTAACAGGCAAAACTAGTCGCAGTATATACGAGGTTAGTTTGACAAGTAGTGAGAATGACACATAGGTGGCGCTCTAATTGGTAAAATAAATGCACTGTAATTTAGGTTGCTCATTTATATGTTTACATTCCGATATTTAGATAAATCGGTTGATTAGTTTATTTTTGAAAGCTGATTGAAAAAGAAGCAACACGTCGTTTTGATAAAATGGAAAGAGCAGAGTATTGTGCGGTAATTAAATACTTCGTAATTAAGGGTATGAAAGCTACCGAAATAAAAGATGAGTTACGGGAAACATTAGGTGAATCTGCTCCATCATCCGCCACAATAAGTAGATGGGTAAATGAATTTAAACGTGGTAGAACTAGCTGTGTAGATGAAGCGCTCTCTGGAGCACCCAAAATCGTGACTTCTAAGGAAATGATTATAAAAGTCAATTTCAGGAATAGCCTTCAATGCGCGTAGCGATTCACGTTTAATGTCTTCAATTGACTCAAAACGATTTCCCCGGAGCGGTCGTTTGAGTTTGCTGAATAACCAGAAGTCACACGGAGCTAAATCAAGCGAATACGGTGGTTGCAGCACGATATTGGTTGAAAATTTGGCGAAAAACTCACGAAGAATTAATGCAGTATGCGACGGTGCATTATCGTGGTGCAAAAACCAAGAGTTGTCGGCCCATAATTCTGGCCTCTTTTTACGAATACCATTGCGCAAACGACGCATAACAGTCAAATAGTATTCTTTGTTGACAGTTTGGCCGGTCGGAAGGAATTCGGAGTGCACCACACCTCTATAATCGAAGAAAACTGTCAACATAACCTTGATTTTTGACTTGCTTTGACGTGGTTTTTTGGGCTTCGACTCACCTTTGATACGATATTCGGCCGATTGATCGTCTGTTTCCATGTCATAAGCGTAGATCCAAGTCTCATCTCCAGTTATGATGCCTTTCATTTTGTCTTGATAGTCGGAAAGCATTGTTTCACAGACGTCAACGCGACGCTGTTTTTCGAAAAAATTGAGTGATTTTGGAACAAATCGTGCTTTCACTTTTCTTAGGCTCAAATGATCTTTCAAAATGGTTTTCACTGATCCTTCCGATATTCCAACGATGCCAGTAAGATCTCTGACTGTTAATTGTCGATTCTCAAGCACCAATTCCTTGATTCTATTGACGTGTTGATCATCAGTTGATGTTGATGGCCGTCCTGGACGTGGTTCGACATCAACGTGTTCTCGACCCTTTTTGAATAATTTGTACCAATCAAAAACACTTGCTCGCGACAAATAATTATCACCGAAGGCCTTTTGCAACATTCTGAACGTTTCGGCATCAGAAATTTGATTCCGTACACAAAATTTAATGGAACTTCTTTGTTGAATAGTTTCAGTCATTGTAAAAATCGCCGAATGCACTTTTTGTTCTTCAGAAAGACAAGCGTATACTAAACACTAATGATTATTTTGATGTGACATTTGGCACAGATGTCACTGATAGTCATACCAACCTAGAAAAAAAATATTTCGACGAATGGGTTTTCGCGCGAAATTTAAATTAAAAAGTCTTACTATCTTTTGCCCACAGTAGTACATTTACAAACTGCATAAATTACAATTTGATGAAAGTCAAGTTTAGGCTCTGATAGGTACTTAGAAAGGAGTCACTTTAAATGACGTTTTATGTATCTCAAAAACTGGTATAGAAAGAAATACTTGAATGTTTCGAGAGAGGATTTATAAAAAATATTTTTATATTGTCTGAAATATTATGTTACATCATCTGTACAATACAAATTTTGTTGTGATGGTGAAAATGTTGCTATCCAAGTATGTTCCACCTTCTACATTGTAAATGGAGCCAACACCACCATATCTGAAACAGAAGTGCGTAACAATTATAAATAAATATATACATTTACAGCCTTATTAACTTCATTTTATGAACTATATCAACTAATTCGATTTAGGGATACAACAACCCCATTAAATGATTCTAAAGCGCTGTATTCTTATGGAGCCCTTTGCACGCAACTAAAGCTATGAAATCTGCCATGTCTTTGTTTTTCTCATTGATTAGATCAATGGTCCAATAATTTTGTTCTCCTTTCTAAATACATCAAATTGATTTTCTTAACTCCTTCCAATTTAATTTACTTCATTTGGAATAAAACTTTACCTTAGGCTTTTGTATTTTAACGTTTTTAAATAAAATCCTTAATTCTCTCATGTCATCTATGGAACCTTTTTCTTACTACTTACTTAACTTCATTTGGGGTTACAACAACGCTATTAAATTATCCTAAAGATAAAAAAAGATGTCGAGCTCTTTGCTCGCAACTAAAGCCAAGAAACCTGCCGCATCCATGCTATTTCATTGATCACGTAAAGGTTTCCCTTTTTAAAATGTTACAAATTTATATTCTTAGCTCTTTCAAATTTAATTTCTTCATTTAGAATAAGATTTGACGTTCGTTTTTTACTTTCTAATATTTGAAATAAAATTCTTAATTCGATCATGTCATCTGCTGAATCTTTCACTTACTGTACTTAGTATACTATTTCTAAAGGAATGCCTAGTAATCTGTGTAATATAATTGCATAGACTCATTACTGATTCTTAATCCTCCCCGATAATAGATATTTATTTATATATAAATTAACTATTTACGAAATTAGTGCATTTGAAATTGTCTTTGTACAGCATTACGTAGGTAGACCATATTCTCTTACGGTTTTGTCGATTTTGCATTTCAAAATATTATGTTTTATGCATATATTTATGTTTAAACTGTTGTCGAAACATACTCTAATTGACTCTAAGGGGTCCAAGCTATTGTGAAATCGCTAAAACGCATTGGTCTAACTTGATATTTTAATTCAACTTACATTGTGTGCATTTTTAGAATTCGCAGAAATATTATCCTAAATTTAAGTATTATTTGCAACGTAAACGTTTAAGTTAATGCCTTATCCTTTATAGAGGTTGGCAAAACATCTCACTCTACTGATTATGTACGAAGTAAGATAGATTGTTCATTACACAAATCTTCTTTAAAAGCGAATTCAACTTTTCAATAATATAGTGTAGATCTTCATATGCATAGACATAATGTTTTTACTAACCATTTTATCATTTTACATTAAATTAGTGTACATAATGCGTGATTTTGGTATCGCATCACATTTCCTATACATTTGAGTGTTGTTGCATACTGCATGAGTATTATACATAAACGCTGAGTTTTAAATTGCGCAGAAATGTGTAAGAAACATCACAAAAGATGTGAATTAGAAATAATAACGCATTCCCCTTTCAGGGTGCGACAACGGAAACGAAAATCTTAGTCTCGTGTAGTAAGACTTGTTTTAGAGCAGTCGTTCTTTAATATACTACATACGAGGGAGCGTTTTTATATTCGCGGAATGAGCGGGTTGTAGAGGGGTGAGTAGGCGCATTGGGGGCGTGGCCTGTGCAGCGACTCATGATTAGTATAAATACGAAGTTTCATTGTTATTAGAGAGTTAGTCTTTGAGCTATCGTCAACCAAGTAACATAATCAGGAGTGAAAAGTGAAATATGGAAAAAATCGAATATCGTGCCGTTATAAAGTTCCTTACCAGGCGAGGAAAATCAGTCGCGACCATAATGAATGAGATGTCATTGGTTTACGGCGACTCTTGTCCAGGAAAAACCATGGTGTACAAGTGGCATAGTTTATTTAAACAAGGAAGGGAATCCCTTGAAGACGACCCGAGGCCGGGCAGGAGCATTGAGGTGACCACGCCAGCACTTATCTAAAAAGTTGAACAAATTGTACTCGAAGATGCTCGACTAAAGAAGAAACAACTCGCAGAAATGGTTGGAGTATCCGATACAACAATTTTTAAAATCCTACACGATCATCTCGGCATGTCTAAGGTCAGCTCAAGATGGGTGCCGAGAATGCTCACGCCGCCGCAAAAACAGCAGCGCGTAGAGTGTTCGCGTGCATTTTTGGACCTCTGTAATGACGAGAAGGATGGTGTATTGAGTGGAATTGTTACTGGAGACGAAACTTGGGTTCATCATTATGAACCTGCGTCCAAACAAGACTCCATGCAGTGGCATAAAAAGGGCACAGCACCTCCCAAGAAATTTAAAGTGTCACAATCAGCTGGGAAACTCATGGCAACGGTATTTTGGGACTCGGAAGGAATATTGTTGATTGATTATAAAGGTAAAGGTGTTTCTATAACCGGAGAATATTACGCTTCAATATTAGAGCGACTAAAAGAAGCCATTAGAGAGAAAAGACGGGGAAAATTGACAAAAGGTGTTCTGCTTTTGCACGACAACGCGCCCGTCCACAAGAGCCGCGTTGCGTTAGCTGCCCTGCATAAGGTGGGCTTCGAAATTGTGAATCACCTACCCTACAGCCCAGATCTGGCCCCGAGTGATTATTACCTGTTTCCGAAAATGATAAAAGGGGTGCGGGGTAAAAAATTTACTGGAGATGATGAAGTCAAGGAGGCAGTTTCGGCGTATTTTGCAGATAAAGAGAAATCATTTTTTTATGAGGGTATAAATAAATTAATTAAAAGATGTGAAAAATGTATCCGTCTTGCAGGTGAATATATTGAAAAAGAAAAATAATTTGGTTTTTTTATTTCCACCCCTTGTCCCCCATTCCGCGAATATAAAAACGCTCTCTCGTAACTAATACTGCAAAATGTTAAAATAGGAAGAGACAACACTTTACTCCATTTTGAATCAAATACTTAATGCTTTTCTCCGACATGTTTAGGTTTGACTTAGTTTTCCTATTTTCCTATGATTTTTTTGTAATTTTAGTACCTAATTCGTATAATTTAAACTAGGAGCGTTTATTAACTATGAAACTAATGTATGTAGATTTAAATATCGTAAGAATTCGGTTTAATACATTAAAGGACTAACGAAGGACGAAAGTAAATAAATTAATTTAAACGAAATCGTCAGGACTTGTGAAAGAGTGATAAAAATTCAGGCGCTCATGACAAATGTAAAACAAAACCTATTCAAAAGAAACTTCACAATTACTTACTAGTAAAACAGTGTTATTCGTTCGGCCACACGATTCCTTCGATCCAAGATACGTACGGCAATACTCTTGTATAAACTCCGGCTACAAGACCACACCATTGGCCAGTGGAAGTAATTCCAGCAATTTCAGGAAAAGTCGCGAAGTTATAAAACGTATTCGTGAATTGTAACGGACCTCCTGAATCACCCTACAACATATTAGCGACTTAAATTAGAAAATTTTACTTATAAACCAGGAATACTTGGCACGTGTCTCTTCTTTGTGAACCACCATCGGCGCATATTTGCAAAGTATCAACAATTCCGGCTGGAAATCCTTTCACATTTTCGTAAGACTTTCGACATCTTTCATTGGAAACGTATTGTAGAGCTGCGGTTTGCAAAATGGTAGCCGAGTCGCCTAAGGGTTCGGTGAGTCCCCAACCAGTTACATTGAGAACAAG
>JAVIWB010002510.1:0-31579 GCA_031893035.1 Dermolepida albohirtum
TGTGCGCTGAATACAGCTGTCCCGGAGCTTTCGTTATGATGCAGGACCAACTTATGTATTACAGTTTTTATCGTAAATTCATCTTTATAATGATCACCTGAACGTCTTTTGATATATCGAGGTTCTGTTAAAAAAATATTAAAAGAAAATTAGAATCTAGCCATATTGTTATAAATTGCTTTAACCATACGGTAGTAGGTATTGTATAATTGTACATTTACAGCAGCATTTCCTAAACTAAATTCCCAAATTTTCCAAGTTTCTGACTACACACTGTTTAATCTAACGATAATATATGTACTTTCTTATGATTACCTATTATGGAACACTTTAGAGTGATAAAAATTGTCTTGCAAAGTATTTATTTTTCAACTAAATATTTGTATTGTAGCCTGTCTTAATAAGAATTAAATGAAAACAAAGATAATTTTTACACTAAACAAAAATTTTAACAATGTTTTCACAAATATATACTTTAATATGCTATCTGCTTCTGAGCTTTCGGGTTGGAACCGCGTCACTTGTATATCTGCCGACGTTTCGTACCCATTTGTATGGGACATCTTCAGGGTTCAACTACTGCACTGAAACTGTGTTGCGTTGTAATTGTTGTAGAAACTGCCACAATGTTATCTTCTTCTGGGCTTCCGGGCTGAAACCGCGTCACTGGTATAAATACCGACATTTCGTGCTCGCTCGTATAGGACATCTTCAGGGCTCAACTACTGTTACTGTTTGTTGCATTAAAACGTTGGCAGTTATACCAGTGACGCGGTTCTAGCCCGGAAGCCCAGAAGAAGATAGATGCCACAATGTTATTTCTGTATTGAATTCAGGATGAAAAGTAAATTTTAGATTTTCAGTTATGTTATTTGTACTTGCTAATGGGCACGTGCTCTTATGCTCATTGAACAAACAGAGACTGACAAAATGGGGCTATTGATTAATTAATTTAATTGGTTTTACAATTTTGCCAAAATTATTTTATTTTTAATTTTATTTTCGAAATAGGAATCTACTGTTTTGTTATATAAAACAGTTTTATTTGCCAACCCCTTTCTTTATACTATGCGTAGAAACTAGAACTTCATTTCACATCTGACTTATGTGTTTAAATTTACACCGTTGAAATTTTTGATATATTATAACAAACTGAGGAGTCATTTAATATCCAAAATATAGCATTCTTTTAGATAATTTTTATTATATATAATGTTTGTTATAGTGCAGTTTGTGATTCTTTTATTATTGGATTTATATACGATTACGTTCACTCTCGTGGTGCAACTTTAGATGTTTGACTGTTGGAATAATATATTCCTGTATATACATAATGAACCTATTTCATAACGTTTCGAGGTCTTCTATATTTTCGAATTCACCAAAACCATTTCGGTTGTTACAACTTGATTTTCGAAGACGAGGGCATTCCTACTTCAATATGCTTCAAATTTGGATTTCCCCTTTACTTCCAAATTCAGATCAATACATTTTTCAGTAAGATGAAGCTCCATTGACGTCTAATAATTCTAGACTTTTTAATGACGAGGTTCAGCAATATTTTGATCGGAATGTCGAAGTTTTATCGTAACTTACATGATATTTTTTCTTATAAAGATATATAAAAGATCAAGTTTATGTTCCCCCATTACCATATAGATGATCTTAAACATCAAATAACATCAATCAACTCTTTGGATCGTAGTATGCTACTAACGCGCTTGGGAGGAATTCTTATGTCACCGTGATTTTATCTGTGTCGTGGTGGTCATATTGAAAACATATGACATGAATTAAAATTTAATTTGTGACTTTTCTGGAATTTTGTATTAATTTTACTTAATAAAATATTACGCTACAAAATTGCCCTTTTAGAATAACCCTGTATTTGAACGTTTCATAAATTATCCAGCTCCCGGAGCTATTTAGGTAAAAGTGAACTCAGAAAGACAAGACAAATTATATATACATTTTATTAGATTTCCGGTTGTGGTTTAATATGTCAAAGATGATCCCCCCGTCCCCCTATTAATTATTGGAAAATAATTTTTTTTTAATTCCACAATATTTATCAAAGAAAATAAGATAGGAAATTATATTTGTTTTTCAGTTAAAATATTTATTTGTGAATAAATATAATATATTAGGCAAGATTCCACTTTATTTTTAAATATAAATATACATACCGTTACGATTAAATTAACGGATACAAGTTGAATCAAATCAACATTCAGAATGTTCGGACCTAACTCAGAATGTATTTTGTTTTCACTGCGTTTGTCTACAACATATTTATTCTATTCTATTGGGACCGCAATACTTGAGGCTAACCAAGAACTGTTTATTTAGATTGCTTGTTCAACCATACTGTAAATATGCAGGGTCAGATTAAGAGATACGTTGTATAAGGACTAAGATGTTTTGATTACAAATATTACACTCAATATATTATTTTTATTATTACTCCAATATAGTTATAGCCGGAAAACGTCTTTTGAAAATGCAGTATACAGATGGAACCAAAAATAAGTGACATTTGAATAAATAGGTTCAAAAATTTATATACAAAACTTTTTGCATTCTTTCTCCAAATGTAATGTTTATTCAAGTCTTGTTTTAATTAAAACTCGATATTTAATTAAATAAGACATAATTCTATGTTGATACGAGATAGTTTGACAAGTAGTGAGAATGACACATAGGTGGCGCTCTAATTGGTAAAACAAATGCACTGTAATTTAGGTTGCCTATTTATATGTTTACATTCCGATATTTAGATAAATCGGTTGATTAGTTTATTTTTGACAGCTGATTGAAAAAGAAGCAACACGTCATTTTGTTAAAAGTCGTAATCTATAATCGTATTAAAAATTTACAATTTTTTAAGTATTTTTATGTGTACAGTCAATCATAAAAATTTCCGTTCACTCGATTAATAATTCAAAATATAATAATTACGTAATTCTGATAGGATATATTCTGTTATACCAATGGCAAGGAACGTCTAAAATGTTCAGTAATACTACAAAGAATTTATGTTATACTATCTGCTTCTGGGTTTCAGGGGTAGAACCGCGTCACTTGTATATCTGCCGACGTTTCTTACCCATTTGTATGGGATACATTCAGGGTTCAACTACTGCACTGAAACTGGTTCAGCCCAGAAGCAGATAGCATGGGCCACGACCGCGGAAGTCTACGTACCAGATTAACCAGCCTCCACGGGGAGGTTATCCAGAAGAAAACCAGAGAATCAGTTTCAGTGCAGTAGTTGAGCCCTAAAGATGTCCCATACAAATGGATACGAAACGTCGGCAGATATACAAGTAACGCGGTTCCAGCCCGGAAGCCCAGAAGCAGATAGCATGGACCACGACAGCGGAAGACTACGTACCAGATTAATTTACGATATATATTGTATAATAATACAAAACATCATCGTAATTGCAAATTAAAATACCAAATGTTTAATATTTTGTTGGACTTCATCTCGTTTTCTTTATTGCGATGTTATTTTCAATGTTTCTTTGCAAGCTAAAGAGGAACCCAGCAACAAAAATCATCGAAACAAAGTCAGTAATATAAACTGGAGGATATAATTTGAAAAAATGTAGTGTTTGTACTAGAACCTAAATCAGATTCATTAACTGATCGATATTTTTCATGGTTTTCGTCTGTAAAAGGGCATATTTCAAAACTATAGGACAATCCGTTCCACAGAGTACGTACAGTTCATTTTCCTATTTATGTGGTTTTGCAGGTAGATACTTCTTCATGTGATGTCGTGCCTTAGTGGCACATAATTGTTCATCCACCGAAAGAGATGTTTCTAATGGACACAATGAACCAAGTCTTTTTGATTCATTGTGTCTCTTATTGCTGAACGACCTACTATAATAGACTAGTAATTACATACACTAGTATGCTTGCATACGTATATGCATATGTATATGCCCGGATATTATTTTATGTCCGCGGCTATCAACTTCATAGGCTTGCAAGGATCTTTTTGTGTGAAATATAAATTTGATCCATTGGTTATCATATCAAAAATATCGTCGAAAAAAAGTAGAGGGAGCAGTGTAGGTATAGTACAGAATTACCTTTAAATTCTATTTTTGTGTATTTTTCTTCGCGCCCATGTGCTTCTTTTTTAGGATTCCCTAGCTTATGTCAAAGTTTATTGGATCTTCTATTTCTGAAATTCTATTTCTTACTCCTCAGTCTTCGAAATTCTGCCATTCTGCCCTATTTGTCAAAATCTACATCACCCTTGTCTTCATTATCTGTTAAATGAGTTATAGCATCCACAAGTTCCTTTTCAAAAAGAAATGGTATTTTCCATATACAATATGCATTATACTCTATGAGAAAATATAACTTGATAATTTGCGCATAACTGAATGAAAAAAGTAGACATAAAACCGTTCAACTGGCATTAGAGATGCGAGCGGTTTGATTATTGCGCATTCGGCTGTCGCAGCTAAAATTCTGAAGTTTTGAATTCAAAAAAGATAATATAAATCAACTCATACTCCATTAAAACGACACCTTTACAGCTCAATAATAAACTTATCAACACTATCGAATAATTGATTCAATCAATTTAGAGAACCACTAATAAATATCGAGAATAACGCTGGACCCAGAACACAGCCCTGTGGCACACCGAATTCTGTTATTCTGGCTCTAAAAGAAAATAATACAAAATCTGCTTGACGAGAAAGACGTTCTCGTCTTTCTATTTCTCGATGAGAATAGTTCCCAGTTTTTAATACTCTCTATTGACACCTTTTTTGGAGGAGACTTGGTAGTGTCTTTACGTTTCCCCATTTTTCAAAAATCATCACTCTCACAATACATAAAAAAGAACTGAATCGTCACAAAATCTTTAAACCAAATATAATATTTTACAAATTCGGTATCGATAATGAAACTCAGAATAACGAAAAGCAGGTAAAAGTAATTCCCTATAATTGTGTTTAATTCCGAGAAGGGTGTTTAGTGGTGGTTAGGATACTGTAAAACAAGATATTTTAACAACAGAAAATATGATATTTTCTCTAGTTACTAAATAGCTTTAAATATATCTAAGAAATACGAGTTGGCCCTAATTTATTGCACGGTACTGTAGATCTATAAAATTTCAATTCTTTTCTTTAGAGATAAAGTAGATTTTAATCAAATTGTGGTCGTATGTCTATAAAAAAATTCTATAATTTTGTTTCGGAAAATAAAAAATGTACATTTTTTAATTACCACATACCGAAAAAAAATCTGTTTTATCAAGCAAGGTGAAAGAAAAAGTGTATCTGCACAAAAAGTAAGTATCGCAACAGAAAATATGATATTTTCTCTAGTTACTAAATAGCTTTAAATATATCTAAGAAACACGAGTTGGCCCTAATTTAATTGCACGGTACTGTAGATCTATAAAATTTCAATTCTTTTGTTTAGAGATAAAAGTAGATTTTAATCAAATTGGAGTCGTATGTATATAAAAAAATTTCTATAATTTTGTTTCGGAAAATAAAAAATATATCATTTTTTAATTACCACATACCGAAAAAAAAATCTGTTTTATCAAGCAAGGTGAAAGAAAAAGTGTATCTGCACAAAAAGTAAGTATCGCATATGTTATATTGTTAATAACAATTGGTTATGATTATGTCAAAACATGGCATATGTTTTTCTTTATTAGAAAGACCTAACATGAGTTGATTACTGGGATATCAATACTAATTTTGTTATCGCCCTGAGGCACATATGTATGCAGCATTATTACATCATATATCACGATATACAAGTATAGGTGATTGCGGACAGTTAGAATATAGTTCAGACCGTTGCCGGCTACAAATGATCGTTCATACTACAGGATACGTAATGGCCGGTGACGTATATGTTATTTGTTTGGCGCCATCTGGCAGTAGCGTTATTAACTTGACAAATCAAACAAACCCCGACATTAATTACCATGATCTGATCGTTCTTCTCTAACGGCAATGCATTTTCAAAACAAATAATATTTTATACTTTTAAAAAGTTATTTTTGCAAAAATATATGTATGTTTATACGTATACAATTTGTACAGACACGTAGTCGGCACGATAAATTTTCGGGCATTATATTGAGGAAAATTGGTATTTTTCATTTTTATTGCGATAGAAAAATAAAAATTTGAAGGGCTATTGCATTGCTTTTACGCGTCGATTTATTCTATAAAAATAAATTTTAAAAAAAACATTATTTGAAATGCAGCTTTTAAAATGCAATTGCAATTTTATATAAAAGTTATTTTGTTTTTTTTTGCATTTATAATGCCATGATATATTATACGCATCTATTACAGGATAAAATAAAACAAATGAATAATTGGAAAATCAGTTTTTGTGTTGATTTTTCTTCTTTCCTTCATATTCTGTAATTAGAGATTGGATCATCATATAAATTGTTATCTGAAAACCATCTTTAATTAACCATTTCTATTTCGATTTTAATTAATCAATAATCTTTTTCTCTATTGCTCCGTCGATCTCGATTCCGAAAATAAAGAAATTTAATAAAAAGCAATATTTTAATAATTTTTTTCTTGAACTTTCAAAAAGCAGACTTGCAATTACACAAAGCTTGATTCGAAGACATTCTACTATAACAAATAATAAAAGTTGAATATATTTTAATAAATAATTAACTATTGTTGTATGCTAGTCAAGCAGCGTCTGAGATTAGAATGAAGCGGTTACGGTTCATTTTTCCACTTAGAATGTATTTCCGTATTTCGTATATTTATTAAGAACCCCGCCGTCTTTGATATAGGAACGCCTATGAATATAGATGAATATGTGTGTTGGAGGTTATCTCCTACTAAGTAGCTTGCGGACCACGACCTCCGCGATAGCTAGTTGGCATTCGTTCTGTTGCTGCCCAGAGAAACCAAAGCTCCCACGAGCGGTCGTTCGCGACCTGCAGCATCCGTGCTGTTGTACGATCAGCAAAGTCCACGAATACCATCTTCCACGTTGTACGAAATAAGCTCGTTCAATGTAAGCATGCAATTTAAACGTACTAGGTAAATCATACCGGTTGATGAGAAAAACTATACTTTCCTCTGTCGTACAAACAGTCAATTGTCTGAAAGATGGAAATGTATAGAAGTTCGTGTTCATCTCGTCTAATCTTTGTACAAATCAAAATAACTTTGGTATATGCCCAACAACTGATTTGAGGACATTATGCTTCTTCAGAAAGAAATTGGACATCCAAATAGTATTTAGATTACAATAAAAAGGTTTTTTACTTCTAATGCCAAGATGACTTTGAAAAACCTAAATATTGATGCAAGCTCTCAAACTGAACAAATTTTAGAATAAAAAAACAAAGTCTAAATAAAAAAAGTAAATTTTGTTGGAGACTGCGATTAATTGGATTAATCAAAGACAGGTAAACAAAATCTTTACCACATCATTGACATACAATGTCTTCTACAAGAAACATGTTTCTTGTGAAAGAAGCGTCCCATCTGGGAGCAGCGGTAAAACTCACACAGAAAAATTTACGAAGTACTTTAGTGAAGACCAAACACACAGTCTTTCACAAGAAATATATTTATTGCGAAAGACAGTTTGGTTTTTACTATTCTTCACAAGAAACGTCTCTTGTAGAAGAACTGTCGCATCTTGATTCAGCAGTAAAATTCACACAGAAAAATCTGCGAAGTACTTTACGCGAAGACCAAACACACAGAGACACTGTGTTTCACAAGAAATATATTTAATGTAAAAGACAGTGTGTGTTTGGTCTTTACTATCTTTCACAAGAAACATGTCTCTTGTAGAAGAAGCGTCGCATCTGGGGTCAGGGGTAAAGCTCACACAGAAAATTCTGCGAAGTACTTTACGCGAAGACCAAACACACAGACAGACTGTGTTTCACAAGAAGTATGTTACTTGTGAAAGACAGTATGTGTTTGGTTTTGGCAAAAAGTCTTTCTTGTGAAGGATATAGTGTGTTTGGTCTTCGTGAAAAGTCTTTCACAAGAAACATATTTCTTGTTAAAGGCAATGAAGACCAAACACACATATAAGATGATAAAGGACAGCGTTCCTTTCATCGGCAAATGTAGTTTGGAGAACAGACAGAAAAAACAGGGGGAAATCTGGTGAATGCGGTGAATGGTTGATGATGAAAATGCAAATAGTAGTTAGAAAATCAGTGATAAACGTCGAGCGATGAGATGATGCATTATCATGTAACAAACGCCAGCTACCATTTCCACGATATTGAGGGTGCACACGACGAATACGCGCCAAAAGACGTTTCATAACACCAAGACAATATACAGCATTGACTGTTTGACTAGTTGGTACAAACTCTTTGTGCACTGTGCGTTTCGAATCATAAATACAAATCAACATTGTCTTTACTTTTGACTTCTTCAAACGGTTTTTTTTCGGTCCTTCTTCATTTGGATGCTTCCATTTCGAGCTTTAACGCTTGGTCTCTGGATCATATTGAAAAACACCACGTCTCATCGCCAGTTACAATAGAATACCTGAGCTTTTCGTCCTTTTTTGAGTCTTTAATCAAGTCTGTACAATGTTGAATTCGGAGCAATTTTTGATAATCAGTTGGCTTGTATGGTACAAATCTTGCACAAATCTTTTTCAGTCCCAAATGCTGTGTCAAAATGCGATGAATTGAATCTTTGAAAATATTTGATTCCATTCCCACGTATCGCAATGAGGATTTCGGTTCACTTCTGATAAAGATTTTTTTGTACCAGGATGTCCGTCATTCTTTATGTCTGTACGACCGTCTTTAAATCATTTATTCCACTCATACATACTCGTACGTGATAAACACGCATCACCATACACTTGTTTCACCAAATTAAATGTTACAGTAAACGATTTACCGAGTTTAAAATAGAACTTGATATTTGTTCTTTGTTTAAAATTAATTTTTCGACCAATACTAAATACACAATTACTTTATGCGTAATTTCTCTGTTTCTAATGATGCAAATGTCATGATATTTTGACATAACATTGGTGAAAGATCTGCCTTACTTTAATCTATTACGTATTGGCCATTATGATTAATGGAGAATTTTCGTCTTTCTGGTAACTTCGTGATACCTCTTTCGTAGAAGATTTTTTCATAAAAAAGCGATCCAAGGTTTTGTAGAAGTAAACAATTGCATGGAACTTCTACAATTTTTAATTAGTTGATCGTTGGTATAGGTCAAGTGAAATCACATTCAATGTCAGAGTTATGAATCCAAATCTTATCTCTTTGATGGGAAAGAACCAAAACTCGCGTAAGTAGAATCGCTTCACTGATGTATAGTCTATCTGATCATTTAAATATTTCTTCTTCCTTCTTCATTTCCATCACGCTTCCAGTATCGAACTAGAAAAGTTGGCTATCGTTTCTTATCAAACACAAAGCATGCATTCAATCCCTAATAAATATCGAGATTAACATTGAACTCAAAGTAAGATCCCGTGACATGCTAAGTTCTGAAATTCTGGGATTTAGAAGATATTGTGTGTACTTCACCAAACTGTTTTTAGAATTTTTTGAGGATGAAGTGGAAGTCTTGGGAGGTGTCGTTTATCTGATCATTTAATATTTCTCTTACGACTTATGTATCACATTCATTTTCATCACACTTCAATTATTGAACAAGAAATAGTTCGCCATCGTTTTCTATCAAGCACAAAACATTCAATCGACTCAACCCTGAAAAAATTCATCATTTACCTTTGCTTAAGTCATGAAGATACCGTCATATTTTTAGTCTGATTAACACTTAAACTTGTCTATGGCTTAACTCTTAAATTAAAGTCCTTAAGATTCAATTGTCGATCAAAGTTTAGGAGTTGTACTTTGGATCACTTTCAAGTAACTCACCCTCGTTAGGAAACCAATCCTGAACAATTCATTCCCACGGAGTCTTATTTATAAACTCTGTTACAGATTGTGACTGCCTTGCTAATCCTAAGTTTAAATTTTTACCATATTACGGAGCATATTTCACTTTTTTCTCGTGTCATTTCAATAAAGAGTTAAATAAGTAAAATAGCGCCAATTTAAAAATTTCTCTTGTCACAAATATGATGAATATACAATATGATATCGCGCAATATTATTGCACCGAACGAAGTAAAAGTTAAAATTTTAGAGTCGACTTGAAAGTTCTATTTGTAACACCCGTTGTAGCTGCAATATTTATTCATTATAGAAAAAATAATTTCTAATATTCAAATAAAATCGTAAGACAAACAAAGGTCTTACAAAGTAATTAAGAAACACAACGAAGAAATGATTTGAGACAATGTAGTAAATATTTTATATTTGCGTAATACACAATCAATTAGATTAAAACAGTCTAATACCATAAACACCATAGAGCAATTAAATACCTAGAATTCATATTGTAGTTTGTAATATGACGGATATACAAACATGGAGCCGAATGTTTATATATTATATGAAGTTTACCTTATTGATTTTGAATAATGTAGCAAATTTTTAAAAATATCTATGATTTATTACATAATTATATGAAATAGATTTACTATTTTACTTAGAATTAATTTTATATAATACAATAAATGTTGTTCAAACAGAACAAAGCCATCCAATAGTGCGAATTAGTAAAAAAATATGCTGAATTTATAATATCGAAATTAAATGGCGATAATTCGAAAATATTTTATAATTTTGGTTAATATAATCATATAAATGCTACACGATGGCAAATATATGTCGAAATAATTATTATTAAATTATTATTGTAATTCAATTTGTATATTTAACAAATATTTGAAAATCCAAATTCAAGATTCTATACAATACAAAGGGTACTAGGAAAGTTTTGCAATACAGCTTTCTTTATTTAATTTTTCAAAGTAATTTTCTCTACACTCAATACACCTCTCCATCCTCCGAAACTAATCTTTAAACTAGTTCTGCCAAGTTTCACTAGGTAGTAAAGCACACTCGTTGTTCCAAGCCCGCAGAAGGTCCTCATCAGTGGAAAACCGCCTCCCTTTTAGCTTCATTTTCACATGCAGGAACAGTGCAAAGTCGCAGGGAGCAAGATCTGGACTGTTGGGAGAGTGCTCGGGAAGTTTCAATCCTATCGTGGTCAAATATTCGGTGTAGGCTTTGGCGCGGTGAGCTGGAGCATTATCGTGATAGCGGAACCAGATGTCCATTCTTGACTTTGGCCGCAGGTTCTTCATAGATCCAATGACTTTAGTCAGGCACTGTTCGGTATACCACTTAGCTGTGATTGTTTTCTGTGTGTCCAAAACGACGCGTTTCACAATTCCACTCGATTTGAAAAATACAGCTATCATTTTCTTCTTTACACACACCTGTCACGATGTTGTTCACATACCGAGATTGTCCCTTATTAAACTTTTTTGCATCTCCCGCCATCAAGTCACACGTCGTGTCATCTGCTCTCGTATAAGTCTTGCACTTTTACATAAAAAAAGCGATTCAAATGCTTTTGTAGAAATAAGGAAATGCATGGAATTTTTACAATCTTCAATTAGTTATCGTCGGTCAATGAAATCGCATTTAAACAGAGCTACGAATCCAAATCTCATTTCTGCTAGAACGGAGTCAGTCGATGCGGCACCCAAGGAGAAAAAAGTTTCTTCACGTGCAAATGATCATGCAGAATCGAACGAATTGCTCGCACTTGAGCAAAAATAGTGTCGTGAAGATGTTTCGATTGAGTGTTTAGTGAAGTTTCACAGCAACAAAGCAGCATCCATCACTTCACACCCGAGACAAAAGAACAATCAAAACAAAGAACTCAAATGGGGGAACCGGCTCCACAGAAGGCGAAGACCGTTTCATCTGCGGGCAAGGTCATAGCATCGGTTTTTCGGGATGCGCGTGGAATAATTTTCATTGACTTTCTTCAAAAAGGAAAAACTATCAATGGCGAATATTATGCGAAGTTATTGGAACATTTAAGCGAACAAATCAACCAAAACGGCTGCATTTGGCTAAGAATAGAGTGTTGTTTCATCGAGACAATGCGCCAGCTTACAAATCCGTTATTCCAATGGCCAAAATTAATGAATTAAAGTTTGAATTGCTACCTCATGCACCCTATTCGCCAGATTTAGCCCCCTGGGATTATTTTCTGTTCCCAAACTTGAAAAAATGGCTTAGTGGTCAAAGATTTTCTAACGATGATGAAGTGATGTCGGCAGTTAATAGCTATTTTGAGGATCAAGACAGTTCTTATTATAAGAAGGGTATCGACCTTATTGAACATCGCCGGGAAAAGTGTATAACGCAGAAAGGAGATTATGTTGAAAAATAAATATATTTCTTTCCAAAGTGTTTGTGTTTTCTTTGTTGGGTCGGGTACTTCTGGGACCACCCTCGTAGACTGAGAATAAGGAATCTCTAAAGACAGACAAGGATATTTTTGATATTGATTATAAAAACACATTTTCGCATAACGCGCCATATGCATGAAGATAAAATTTAATTAAAAAATCTGAATTGATGTAATCGCAATTGTATCTGGCAAAAAAAAAACAAATCTGAATATTTCAATATATAACTAGGACATTTTTATCCCTTCAATTTTATTATATTTATAACGTGTTTGATTGTGTGTCATTTAAAATATGTAAATATGGACAGCATACATGTATGTTGAACAAATAAAGTACGGCATTTACCAGCGAAATTAATATGTATGCACATAGTTTATAATGTTATCAAAAAATAACATTACCTAGGTAATAAATGAATAAAAATATTATCGGCATATTCGATGTCATATGTTCAGATTACATAAAATTATATATCTGTTGTGTCCCTATCTTCAGCTTGTTCATATAGTTATTTAATATATGTATGTTTGTTGTATCTTTATATTTTTTTATCGATACATCAAATATTTATTTCCATACAATATTATTTAATTTAGAGAGAATTACACAGTATCATACAATATAATTTAACATGGAATCTCACGCGGAAAATTGACTCTCTGTATATTAATGTGACAATGCGAATATTGGCAAAATGAATATGGAACTTAAAACGTACCTTTATCTCAAATCGTCAATAATACCCATGATGTAATTAAATTTGAAATTAAAAAATAAAGAATCGTGAGACGCGTTAATGTTTATTTATGAAATACACACGAACGAAATCAATAAAACATTAATTTCTACTATGTGAAGGATTTGATTACGTCCACGTTTTTTCTCGAAAGGTTTTTGATCCATTTTTTTGTCTTCGAGATGATGATTGTAACCATAATCTTTTTAATTTCCATATTTTTCGGCTCTTCAGGATCATATTCCTTCGGTCACAAAAAAAAACTGTAAAATAGAATCGAGTAAGTAGGAATACAACAAAAAACACATGCTTAATGCTTTAAGATCTATCGAAGTGACTTTGTACATAAGGCTCGGTCATTGGAGAAAAGGGACCCAACAGAGGAAAAAAAAGCAATAATGAAATGACATATAAATATTCAAAAATAGTTCCGTAAATCTACAGATCATTAGATGCCAATAACGTAACAACTGGGTAGAATTCTTCGTGATGGTGTGCCAAAATGACATGGCCTAAATCATCAAATTCGTAGCTACTACAAGCTGCAAGTGACTATTTCAGGAATACAACAGAAACACATGCTTAACGCTTTAAGATCTATCGAAGTGACTTTGTACACAAGGCTCAGTCATTGGAGAAAAGAGAGCCAACAGAGGAAAAAAAAGAATATTGAAATGACGTATAAATATTCGAAAATAGCTCTGTAATCCACAGATCATTAGATGCCAATAACGTAACAACTGGGTAGAATTCTTCGTGGTGGTGTGCCAGAATGACATGACCTAAATCATCAAATTCGTAGCTACTACAAGCTGTAAGTAACTATTTCAGGAATATTTCAGGAATACAACAAAAACACATGCTTAACACTTTAAGATCCATCGAAGTGACTTTATACACAAGGCTCGGTCATTGGAGAAAAGAGACCCAACGGAGGAAAAAAGAATATTGAAATGGCGCACAAATATTCGAAAATAGCTCTGTAATCCACAGGTCATTAGATGCCAATAACGTAACAACTGGGTAGAATTCTTCGTGGTGGTGTGCCAAAATGACATGGCCTAAATCATCAAATTCGTAGCTACTACAAGCTGCAAGTGACTATTTCAGGAATACAACAAAAATACATGCTTAACGCTTTAAGATCTATCGAAGTGACTTTGTACACAAGGCTCGGTCATTGGAGAAAAGAGACCCAACAGAGGAAAAAAAAGAATATTGAAATGACGTATAAATATTCGAAAATAGCTCTGTAATCCACAGATCATTAGATGCCAATAACGTAACAACTGGGTAGAATTCTTCGTGGTGGTGTGCCAAAATGACATGACCTAAATCATCAAATTCGTAGCTACTACAAGCTGCAAGTGACTATTTCTACTAAGTTCCATTTGTATAGATAGGCCTTGTGCTCAAATCTTAATATGACAATTGCGAAACAAAGGTTCCGTAATAACGGATCGTTAGAAAGAAGGAACCCAACAGAGGAAAAAAAAAGAATAATGAAATGTCGCACAAATATTCAAAAATAGCTCTGTAAATCCACAGATCATTAGATGCCAATAACGTAACAACTAGAATTCTTCATGTTGGTGTGCCAAAATGACATGGACTGAATCATCAAATTCGTAGCTACTACAAGCTGCAAGTGACTATTTTTATATTTAAAACATATTCTTCGCAGTTCATAATTAAATAAGCAATACTTTACTTGAAACTTCAATTGAAATATAAATATCAAATTATTTGAATTTCTTCATTTTATTTTCAATAACCAAATTTATTCATCAAATAAATACAACAAATACATATACGTTCAACATTTACTTCAATTTTAAATTTGTAAAAAAAACTACAACGAAAAAATGTACTTTAACTTAAAATTTCCTAAGCGTTTAATCAACAAAATTAATACTTAGGGGGGCAAGTTAAATTTGGTTATGATAACGGCAGTAAAGGTGTTTTATACATACAATAAAGTTATATATATAATTTTAATAAAGCTTCTAAAGTTCGTGGTGATCAAGGCAATGAACAGTACATTGTGTAGAAAGTAATAAACAGTTTGGAAGAGACATATCAGGCCTTGTATAGTCCCGGAATGATGGCCCCGCTCTAGGATATAGTATAATAACAAGCAACTTCGCTAATTGAAGACTGTAGCAGTAAATTAGTTGATCGTCGTAACTGAACTTAACGATCTGTCCAGCTACTATCCACTTCTTTTATGAGTATTCGCACTCGGTTATATATTTTAGGGGGGTTACTTTCAATATAGCCCGGATACATTTATCTTTTATGTTGTGTAGGCCCACTCGTTCTTCATATTATATGTGTTCCTTTTGACATTTAGGTGTACAGGTTATAACTTTATACTCTTAGGTATACCAATTATAACTTTGTTTCTCTTCTCTCCTATTTGTAAGAAACGACCACGCAAGAACAGAATTCATTTCTCGTATTAAACCTAATAAAGCGCACTTAATAAAAAAATATATTTTTAAAGAAATGTAAATAGACATTAAAAATTATGGAAGACATTTTATTATTTATTTTATTGTTTTAAATTTTGCTAAATAAAATAAGTATGTTCGAGGGATTTGTTTCAAAACTTTTGACGTTAGAATTGTATGTACAAAGGGTACTAAGAAAGTTTTGCAATACAGCTTTGTTTATTTAATTTTTTCAAAGTAATTTCCTCTACACTCAATACACCTCTCCATCCCTCGAAACCAATCTTTAAACCAGTTCTGCCAAGTTTCACTAGGGAGTAACGCACACTCGTTGTCCCAAGCCCGCAAAAGGTCCTCATCACTGAAAACCGCCTCCGTTTTAGCTTCATTTTCACATACGGGAACAGTGCAAAGTCGCAGGGACCAAGATCTGGACTGTAGGGAGGGTTCTCGAGAAGTTTTAATTCTGTCGTGGCCAAATATTCGGTGCAGACTTTGGTGCGGTGAGCTGGAGCATTATCGTGATGGAGGAACCAGGTGTCCATTCTTGACTTTGGCCGCAGGTTCTTCATAGATCCAATGACTTTAGGCAGACACCGTTCAGTATACCACTTAGCTGTGACTGTCTTCTGTGTGTCCAAAACGACACGTTCCACAATTCCACTCGATTTGAAAAATACAGCTACCATTTTCATCTTCACAGTTCGGGATTTTCTGACAACTACGGGTGTGTCCTCATCATCTTATTAAACTTTTTTAGCATCTCCCGGAACCAAGTCACACGTCGTGTCGTCTGCTCTTCAGTCAGTCGATGCGGCACTCAGAGAGAACAAAGTTTCTTCACGTGCAAATGATCATGCAGAATTTTCTTCTTTACAGGTCGGGATTTTCTGACAACTACGGGTGTATCCTCATCATCAAACACCCAAACTTTGTTTTGAGCTTTAGTCGGCACATCGAAATAGTACAGCCAAGTCTCGTCACCTGTCACGATATTGTTCACATACCG
Organism: Dermolepida albohirtum; assembly: GCA_031893035.1. NCBI lineage: Eukaryota > Metazoa > Arthropoda > Insecta > Coleoptera > Scarabaeidae > Dermolepida > Dermolepida albohirtum. Next base: position 16,580 of record JAVIWB010002510.1, read on the forward strand.
AAATTGTCCCTTATTAAACTTTTTTAGCATCTTCCGGCACCAAGTCACACATCGTGTCATCTGCTCTTCAGTCAGTCGATGCGGCACCCAGAGAGAACAAAGTTTCTTCACGTGCAAATGATCATGCAGAATCGACCGAATTGCTGGTGCATTTAGGCCTGAAGTACCCTCTAATCTGTTGGTATTTGCAGTTGTTTATGGAGTTAGCTAACATATCTATTTCGATGAATATAAAATCGGTTGCAATATCTCTTCAATATGTTCAGATAGACATAAAACGCAAGTTAAATTTAAATGGCCCTCGTAGATATCTTGCAAAAATAATTTTTTATTCTATTGTTCGGTGCCTATGACTGTGTTGTTACTAACTTTAGAAAAAGTGTGTAAAAGAAAAAGTTGTAGGTAATTATGTGCTTAAAAATACAGTTTAAATGCATTTTTTATTCAAGATGTAATTCTTTAGTTATGACACAAACTTGTGTTTTTTCTAATGCAAAACATAGTCGGTCATGACTTTATAAAAAAGGCCTCTTTTAAATGATTCCACTTGGTATAGTTATTTTTATAAATAAAGAAATTATGGACTTCTTTCTTTTCATTTTCGAACTGTTCAAGTAATACGCTATGGAAACAATGATAGATGCACATCACGTTTAACAATAGAAATTCAAGTTAGTTATTAAAATTTTTCTTTTAATTTTGAAATTATAAACATAATTATTTTGGTTTGAAACGTTTATCCCGTTGGAGTTACAATTTTAAATAAAAATAATTTCTAAGAAACTTACAAACAGAGAATGGCAAACGATAAATTAAGAAACAATCAAGGAAATTAAATAAAGTAGTGCCAAAATAACGTAATTAAAATAAATAAAGTGTTTAAGACTAAAGATGTAAAATACTATATTTGTTTTTGTCTTAAATTCTTTGCGTGTTTATACTTCTTTAGAGTCAAAAATGTCGAAAAAATAAAGTCGAAAAAATTAAAAATTATAAATTGTGAAGCCTCTATTATTAATAAAACACTAAAATTGTTAGCAATTATTGATATGGGGTTCACAATTTGTAATGTTTCGCTATAATTTTCGAGTTTTCAGTCCGATTTCCATTTTGATATGTAGGATGATGACACGAAATATTGATGAGAAAATAGCAATAAAATTTGTAAAAACAAATCAAAATTACTTTAAACGCGACAAATTCTTGGATACCAAGAAAATATTGTCGAAACACTCAGCAGCAATAAACAACAAAGATGACTTTGTTATCTTCTAGTTGTAGTTACCTCTGCATTTTTTCGTGAAAACGAAATCGTCTTCAAGACTTAAGGCAAAAAGTAATTTTGATGTATCCACAATAAAAGCAATATAACAACACCTTTCAATATAAATTATTTATAATTGTAAATGCAATATAATGTTTGAACTTCAAAGAAGAAAAAATTTATATTTTGCTTGCTTTTCTGTGCATAATGAACTTATTGTTCTTTAATTTCTTTCTTTTTTAAATCGCAGTGTGTATTCCAAAGTATAGACGTATTTAGCACATTGGTACACTCTGTAGATATAGCTGTATATATTAAGCAATTTCTTTTTTCTGGTATGATAGTAATAAATGACAATCGAGACTCATCGTTATACGAGGGTAGTTTGACAAGTAGTGAGAATGGAAAAGAGAAACGAATTTTTTAAATACAAAATAATTTTTATTTTTCAATATGTTCTCCTAAAAGAGCAATACATTTATTCCAGCTGTGCTCCAATGCCCTTACGCCATCTCTAAAATGCGATTCCGGAAGGCTTGCAAAATACCCATTTACGAAGATGATAAGCTCGTCGTCAGACGAAAATTTCTTTCCACCTAGTGCCGTTTTCAATTTTGGAAAAAGGTGGAAGTCGGAAGGAGCTAGATCCGGCGAATATGGCGCACGCGGTACTAATTGGAAATGCAACTCGTGGATTTTGGACATCGAAATTGTTCTGGTATGCGAGGGAGCGTTGTCATGGTGAAACAGAATCTTTTTCTTTGCCATTTGCCCTTTCAATCCCAAAAAATTGATGCCATCACTTGTTTGCCAATAAAGTGGTTTCCGCTTTCCTTGGAGGTGCAGAACCACGTTCTAACCATTGTTTCGACTGTTGTTTAGTTTCGGGTGTACTGTAGTGTATCCAAGTTTCATCGCAAGTAACAAATCGCCTACAAAAATCAACCGGATTCCGCTCATAAAGGTCCAGACACTCATTGAAAATGCGCAAACGATTGAACTTTTGATCAGTCGTAGGCAATCGCGGCACCCATCTTGCCGACAGCTTGGAAAGGCCCAATTTTTTCGTTAAAATGTGGTGTACGCGTTCTGTTGAAATGTTTACCATGTCTGCTATCTCTATCACTTTGAGTCGTCGATCTTGCGTAATAATATTATGGATTTTTATAATCATTTTGTTAGAAGTCACAATTTTGGGTGCGCCAGAGCGCGCTTCATCAAAACAGCTTGTTCTACCACGTTTAAATTCATTTACCCATCTACTTATTGTGCCGGATGATGGAGCAGATTCACCTAATGTTTCCCGTAACTCATCTTTTATTTCGGTAGCTTACATACCCTTAATTACGAAGTATTTAATCACCGCACGATATTCTGCTTTTTCCATTTTAACAAAACGACGTGTTGCTTCTTCTTTAATCAGCTGCCAAAAATAAACTAATCAACCGATTTATGTAAATATCGGAATATAAACATATAAACAGCCAGCCTAAATTACAGTGCATTTGTTTTACCAATTAGAGCGCCACCTATGTATGTGTCATTCTCACTACTTGTCAAATTATCCTCGTAGAATATAAAATTGAACCTTTGACTTGACATCATGTCTAGAACGTTTAAAAGACGTTTTCATGTATATTGTTTGTATGATTCTGTTATTACTTACGCACAACTCCTTCTTCCCCAAGCTGTTGCTTCTGCAGCCTCTCTTCTGAAACAACAGAAAAAGAAGCTCTAAAGATGTTTAATTTAAATACGAATAATAATCTATGTCTTTCCTCAATATCTTAATGACAATTACAAAAAGCATTGGCAAGCTATTGGTCACTATTATGCTTGCACAGGTGGACCGACTAAAGATCTTTGACTGCCGGCATTCACTTTAAATAAAAGTGACAGAAGTGCTAGCATAGCTCCAACTCAGACATTAGAAAAATAGTACTAAATTTACGGATTTGTATATTTTAATGATGATATACAATCACAAGCTCATACATATCCATTTTTTCCCAGATCTAATCCAGGTCGTAGAATTGATTCTACGAAAAAATATTATTATTTTTCAGATATTTTGTGAAAATCACACAACTGAGTTTTTGTGTTTAATTTTGTTATAGGTTTTCATCAAGTGAAGGTCACATCAGTTAAATAGTAATTTTAGTTAACATGTCCTCAGTAATCCTTATCTACCATAAAGGCAAAACCGAGTGATTTCGTGGTCTTATGATTGTATTCTTCACAATATTTTAAATAATATAAATAAATAAAAATTAAAAATCTAATTCTCCGTATTTATTACATTTTTCATTAATTTTACAATAATAATAAAGGGTCTTCCAATAAGAGGTTCCATTTTGATATGTAAAAAAAAACGAGTATTTTTAAGCGAAATCATCGGATGTTTATTTGATTATAAAGAGGAGGATATGCCATTAATAATGGAAAACAATATCAGCCAAATGGCCGTCACGGCTACGCTTACAGGACCATATTCTTTTCATGAACTTTTCCATCACCAATTCGCACATTTGCGACTGTATGTCGTTGCATAGACCTTATGTTTCACGTAACCCCAAAGAAAAAAGTCTAAAGGTGTTAAATCACAAGATTTCGGTGGCCAATTGTTATCGCCTCCTCGTCAGGAAACTTTTCACGCAAAAGAGCGATGGTATCGTTACTTCTTCAATTCCGGCCATACAAAATCATTAATCATCGTTCGATAGCGCAATGCATTCACCGTAACAGTTGCTCCAGCTTCATTTTCTAAAAGGTAAGGTCCAATGACCCCGCCAAATCAAAAACCGCACCAGACAGTCACACGTTGAGGATGGAGAGGCTTTTCAACAATAATTCTTGAGTTTTCCAAGCCCCAAATGCAACAATTCTGCTTGTTAACGTAGCCTCTGAGGTGAAATTGGGCCTCATCACTAAAGATGATTTTCCGATGCAATTTCGGATCAGTTTGATGCATTTCAAGGACCCAATCAGCAAAGACACGACGTTGTTGATAGTCGGTAGGCGTGAGTTCTTGTGTTAACTGAATTTTAAAAGCCTTAAGACCTAAGTCTTCATGCAAGATACGGTGTGATGTCGTTTGTGGAATGCCCAATTCCAAAGATAGACGAGAAATGGACAAACTTGGGTTTTCCTCAACACTATAGGCTACAACAGCAATATTCTCAATTGTTCTTAAGCGACGTGCACGAGTTCGATTCTTCGCATCACTAGCTTGTCCCAACAGCTCAAATTTTTCCATTAGTTTCACAATTGCTGGCCGAGAAGGTGCTTCACGACGACCCAAAAATGCTTTAGTTTTGCGAACTGTGACCGCGAAATTTTCACCATTTTTGTAGTGAATTTTTATCATTTCAATGCGTTGTTGAAGAGTATATCGTTCCATTTTTATTAATGGCGTAGTTTTTAGTTGTCATCTGTCAAGTAGTTACAGGTTGAGTCATGACAATTGTTAAAATAGCGAGCTATTGAACATGAAATGTCTTATTGGAACACCTTTTACTACTTGTAATTGTAAAATTACTAGAAAATATGAAAACATGAAAGTTAACTGAGGTATTTTGACGATTTTTTTATATCAATCGTAATATTTTATATATAGAAATCTATCTGTAATAAAATATAAAAAAATAAAAATAACATGGGTATAGCGATATAGTCCTTATACTAAATCAAAATGAAGAAATATATCCTGTGAAAGGACTATTTCTTTTTAGAGGAGAAAATGTCCAATATATATTTTAATCACATAGATAAAGGGGATAACATTAGTAGCTGGACGGGATACATAATCCAAAGCTCGATTTGTTGTGTGGATAAAATTTAATGTGAAAAGAGTTGCAAAATGTAAATAAAGGCATCGAATAGGGTGATTGTTATCAGGTCAATCCATCTTCCGTATCGTAGGAAGTGTTGTGCTTGTCGTGTAATACAAGCATCTACATTGTAGCAGTATTTCTGCGGTTACTAGAGGCGGTTACCTAGCAACGCGGGCTCGGGGTAGGAAAAGGGGCGCGCTACCGCTGCCTGCTACTACGATCGAGCAAGCTGTTTTAAGCAAGACACCCTGTTAGAATAATTATATCTCCAGATAACAGGATCAAGAGATTATCCACTTTAGTATGATGCTATCTCTCTTATTTGAATGCTTACACTCACTTACAGGGCTTGTTATCTGAGAATTTCGACATGAAGAGACGATCTGGATACACGACTCGAAGGTATGAGCTTGTCATTTCCCTGTTTCTATGAATAATATCTAAATTACCTTATCCCGATGTAACTAATTATTCCGTGCAGAATATGGACCCGACTACTTCTTGATCCGCACGATCTAAAATTCAAAGTAACTTTAATGCAACGATTACCATAACATAAAAGCCAATCTCGGCGTAATCTTCAAACATACGAATTTATTATTTACTGTGCTTGGAATGAAAATACAATGATATAAACTAATAAATAATACATACATTTTTATCAATGTATGCTATATAAAATATATACATATTTTATAAATGTCGTCACTACTACGATTACTTAAAATGTAATTGAACAATTTTTCGTTTTTGTTCTGAAATAAAATCTGATATACGAAGGTAGTTTGGCAAGTAGTGAGAATGGAAAAGAAAAATGAATTTTTTAAATACAAAACAATTTTTGTTTTTCAATATATTCTCCTAAAAGAGCAATACATTTATTCCAACGGTGCTCCTATGCCCTTATGCCATCTCTAAAATGCGATTCCGGAAGGCTTGCAAAATATTCATTTACTAACATGATAAGCTCGTCGTTAGACGAAAATTTCTTTCCACCTAGTGCCGTTTTCAATTTTGGAAAAAGGTGGAAGTCGGAAGGGGCTAGATCCGGCGAATAAAGCGCATGCGGTACTAATTAGAAATGCAACTCGTGGATTTTGGACATCGCAACTGTGCTGGTATGCGAGGGAGCGTTGTCTTGGTGAAACAGATCTTTTTCTTTGCCATTCCTGGCCGTTTAGCACGAACCTCAACATTTAATTTTTGTAGAAGGTCTGCATAATATTGTCCGTTTATTGTGGCACCTTTCTGAAGGTAATCAATGAGCAAAATGCTCTTTGAATCCCAAGAAATTGATGCCATCACCTTGCTTGCTGATAAAGTGGTTTTCGCTTTCTTTGGAGGTGCAGAACCACGTTCTAACCATTGTTTCGACTGTTGTTTAGTTTCGGGTGTACTGTAGTGTATCCAAGTTTCATCGCAAGTAACAAATCGCCTACAAAAATCCACCGGATTCGGCTTATAAAGGTCCAAACACTCATTGGAAATGCGCAAACGAGTGAACTTTTGATCAGTCGTAAGCAATCGCGGCACCCATCTTGCTGAAAGCTTGGAAAAGCCCAATTCTTTCGTTAAAATGTGGTGTACGCGTTCTGTTGAAATGTTTACCATGTCTGCTATCTCTCTCACTTTGAGTCGTCGATCTTGCGTAATAATATTATGGATTTTTATAATCATTTTCTGAGAAGTCATGATTTTGGGTACTACAGAGCACGCTTCATCAACACAGCTTGTTCTACCACGTTTACATTTATTTACCCATCTAGTTATTGTGACGTATGATGGAGCAGATTCACCTAATGTTTCCCGTAACTCATCTTTTATTTCGGTAGCTTTCATACCCTTAATTACGAAGTATTTAATCACCGCACGATACTCTGCTTTTTCCATTTTAACAAAACGACGTGTTGCTTCTTTTTCAATCAGCTGTCAAAAATAAACTTATCAACCGATTTATCTAAATATCGGAATGTAAACATATAAATAGGCAACCTAAATTACAGTGCATTTGTTTTACCAATTAGAGCGCCACCTATGTGTCATTCTCACTACTTGTCAAACTACCTCGTATCAACATAGAATTATGTCTTATTTAATTAAATATCGAATAAATATTCTCACTACTTGTCAAACTATCCTCGTATTGAATTGTTCAAAAAGCTATACGTTCTCAGACACATATTAATTTCTTTTATTTTATTGTTGTTAAGAAACTAATGTTTCACATTCTAATATTGGTGTTAATATCGAAATGTTTCAACGAATGCAATACTTGTATTCATAATTAAGAATTGTCTCCACATGTGATTCCATATAAACTTGAAATTTTGTATATAACTTCCACTAGTTTGCAATTTGGTATTTTGTATTTCGTCTTTTTCTTTAAACAATTGAATTTCTGAAATTATACCTTTTAGTTTTTTAATATTAAATAATTTTATAAAACTCCTTTCCACAATAATTTTCGTATTCTGTATACGTATTTCGACAACTAAGTTGTCATCATCATTGCCAGATAATTAATCACAATGTCGCACCAGAATCTACGGCAAAACCCGCACAGTAACGAGTTTGTATCGGACTTTCGCCAAAAGCCGAACTGCACTCGTTTCACATAATTTAAATTGTATTTGAGTCTTAAAAACTAACCACTGATCTTCAAGTACATCCCCTGCTTACATACGTGAACCTTTTTAACGGTCGTATATTACTTTTCAATTAACTGAAAGAGACAAGAATATGGGATTGGACCACCATGGCTGTTTAACACATAGTTTCTGTTTTTCGAAATATATATGCTTCCGTAGATATTAAATTCACAATAATTATTCACATTCTTAACCAAATGTAAACAATCCGCGGTTACGTTATGATTATTCTCTAATACGCGCTTTGCTAAACTAGATTTCTCAGGTCGATTGATTTCGATGTGCGCTGTATGTATGTATGAATTTCATTTTCCAGTTTTTCATAAACGAATGATGGGAGATAAAAAATTTTCGTTGGACGCTTCGTATTTATTTATTTTTAACTTAACTTCACATTTTTCGAGAAATGAATATCAACCAGCAATATTTATTTTGATGCAAATTCGCATAATTACCTCGATAACTACGTAATTTTCGAATAAAGTAGTAATTTGTAGATAGTAAAAATTATTTTCATTCAATTCATTTTGTATTAAATAAAATATTTTTAAAAATATTCTTCCGAGACAAAAATATTAAAATAGTATTATTATTAGCAGAAGAGATGATTTCAGTTTTTTTATTAATTGCAACAATTAAAATTTAAAGGGAAAACTGAAATGAGAGAAGGTTTGTATATTGTGTAGTACTATTGATATTTAAAAATAATTAGGATTGAGTATTGTTATGGGAGTATTTTACTTTGTCGAGCAAAACAATCGATTTTTTAATTTTTCATGTTTTAAAAGCATAAAAATGAAGCTTCAAATTTAGCATTCATTTCTTGTAAATCGTATTTTTAAAACGTAAAGAACTGATTACTAAAGAGCTATTAATGATTTCGTTTTGAAATTGCACTGACTTATAAAATATATGTGTTTCTACGAATTACGATCACGTACATATTTACGAGAACTTTTTTAATGTATAAAATATGTTAGAATTTTAATCAAAACGCGCACCAAAATATTTGAAGAGCGGCCATTTTGTTAATAGCTTTTTTCTAATAATAACACCTTCTTATAACTTGAAATGGTTTTGTACTGCTGTAGAAAATATATTGAATATAAAAACTTGAGCAAATTTCATATTTTACCGTATAATATGTCAATTGTTTGATATTATCGAACGATGAATACGAATTTTTACACGAAATAGTTTAGTTTATGCATTATATTAAAAAGAAAAGGGCTTTTATTGCGCGCATACAAAACTTACCAAGATTTAAAATATGAGGTTAATGGAGTACGTTGTTTGTCGTGCAATAATTAATTATACATTTGAGCACGGAGGGATATAAACATTCGAGAACTATACGACACATAGGCAATCAGGCACGACTGGTGCCCTATCGAATATTTCTTTTCCGAATAATGAATTGCACCTACAAATTATTAGGTGCGCAACTAAGTTCTCGCTGTTATTCAAGAGATGGCTCCAGTAGTAAGTGCTGGTCGATTGTGACATATCCAAAACGTCATAAACCAAGCCTAGACATATGGCAAACAAACTGCTTTGACACATTAGTGATTTTGTTTTTGCGTCATATACTCTTGGTTGTGTGAAAATGTCTGATTTTGTGCCAAATGATCGTCATTTGCGGGAAGAGTTGCTCTTCTTCTTTCATTCGAAGAAAACGGCGAAGAATGCGCGTCGAAGACACAAAAAAGTTTACGGAGATGCTGCTCTAAGTGAAACAACGTGCCGTGATTGGTTCCGTCGCTTCAAAGACGGTGATTTCGATGTTCACGACCGTTCGCGTGAAGGAAGACCAAAAACGCTGAATTGGAGGCATTGCTCGATGAGGATCCATGCCAAACGCAAAAAGAGCTTCAGCATTAGGAGTTACCCGCCAAGCCATTTCCCAGGGATTGCATGCGTTGGGAATGATTCAAAAACAAGGAACTTGGGTTCCTTATGATTTGAAGCCAAGAGACGTTGAGCGTCGTTTTTTCGCCTGTGAACAACTACTCCATCGGCAAAAAAGGAAGGGGTTTCTAAATAGCATCGTTACGGGTGATGAAAAATGGATTCATTACAGCAACCCAAAGAGAACAAAATCATGGGGACTGCCCGGTTATGCTTCTACGTCGTCGGTTCGGCCGAATATTCACACTGCGAAGGTTTAGTTGTGTATTTGGTGGGACCAGGGCGGTGTTATTTATTATGAGCTGTTGAAACCGAACGAAACCATCACTAGGGAACGGTATCGAAATCAATTGATGCGATTGAGACGAGCACTGCGCGAAAAGCGGCCACCATACGAGCAGAGGTACGAAAAAGTGATTCTGCAGCATGACAACGCTCGGCCTCGCGTTGCCAAACCCGTTAAAACCTACTTAGAAACGCTCAAATGGGAGGTCCTCCCCCACCCGACATATTCCCCAGATATTGCGCCGTCCGATTATTACTTGTTCCGTTCGATGGCACATGGTCTGGCTAATCAGCAGCTCATATGAAGACATCTCAAAATGGCTTCATTCGTGGATAGCCTTAAAAGACGAACACTTCTACCGTGACGGTATTCGAGCTCTGCCAGAAAGATGGGAATAAATTGTCGCTAGCGATGGGCAATATTTTGAATGATTCATTTGTAAACATTTTTTCACATTAAAGTTACATTTTCATAAAAAAAAACAGCGCACCTAATAGAAAAACTGCCCAGGTCTAAATGTTGCTGTTCGCTTTCTTTGAAAAACAAAAGATATTCGTGTAATGTAACATTTTTTATAAAAATTTTATTTATTTTGTTTCGATATCTCTCCCAAAATATATTCATGGAACATCGCATTTTTTTCACTCTAACACGGTAAGATACCGTCTTAATTCTTAATTGTAGTTATGATTTTTCAAGATTTAGTTCTAAATGTTAGTGAATCTGTTTAAAAAAATTTAAGCAAAATTTGAAACGAGCTTTGAACCCCATACGTTTAGCAAAATTTTAAAAAATATAGAGAACTATAGAAACTTTCTTTTATTATTTAAAATTTAATTTTGAATTTATTTAATCTTATATGGCAACGATAGTGCTTACAAGTTATATACATATATATAAGTCCATAAAAATATCCACTTGAATTTTATGGATACCTATAGTCTTTATTTTATTAATAGAGGGGCAGGGAAGTTATTTATAACTTTAATATCGCGTTAGGTAAATGGTACTAAAGTATCAGTTAACATTAATAAAAACACAAAGCAGCAGATTTTTATTACACATTAATAAAGAATCAAGGTATAAAAGGCAGTTTATGTATTGTAATTTATTCATCAAAATGAGCCTCTTTTTTTTTCTTTAAGTTGACGCGTCGAAGTCACGCGTTTCATCGCGTCATGCCAATGTAACAGTGTCGTCCCGTCTCCATCAGCTATAGCATCGTAAGATATTCCCGGCTATAGATACATTATTGAATTTGTTCCGAGCTTATATGTCCCGTGAGGACCATCTCGCGTTACATTCTGCATTGTCAGCATATATAGATTATTATATAGACATCTGGCCTTTTCACTGAGGAATCTTTGAAATATAAAAGTATCGACCGACATTTCAAACTATAATATAACCTGTTTTGCATAGGTTTCTTTCCGTAGTAACATATTTTTATCACTAATATTTCATCTTTTATTGTCTTACCGTGCATAAATAATACGCATCGTAACCTTGTATTATATCAACGTAAATGTGCCCGCTAATATATTTTGCATTCGGTATGGAATTGTTTTAAAATTCTCTCTGAGCGTCTTTGTTATTGGAAATATGTGCCGATAGATATGTCTATTTTAAAAGACACTAAACTATTCTGTATTAAAATTTCCCTCTTATAAACTTCTGAACAATAAAAACTATCTGGAAGATACGTGGTGATTCTGTTTGAAAAGAAAAAAGTCAATCGATTGCGAAAAAAAGGGATTTCAAAAATACAAATCTCCCTAAAAATTCTTCATCATAGATTACCATAATTATACTGTTACTGAGAAGCAAATTTTAGACAAGTTCTATAAAAAGATATTATAAAGGAACAAATTCTCAAAAGATTATCGGAAAATACCAATTAAACCATTAATGATACTTTTGCCCATGTTCAACCAAATTTGTGTTCTATCTTTGCCTTTTACATTTTTCATATGGTCCCAGACGTGTTCCACTGGGCTCGTACCCTGACATCGTGTTGAAGAGGAAATATGTTGTAAGCCGATTTCTTCTTTCCATCTTGCCCTACTTTTTTGGACATGGAGATGAAATTGCAAAATATTTGTTTCAAAATTTAAAATATATTGCTGATAAAAAGGTTGCAGAACTTAAATTTCTCAGTGACTGAATTGTCATTAAAGCTTTGAGTAATAATTATTGCTTTTTCTTCAGACTACAACCGAAGAGAGTCCATTATTTCAAATCTTACTTTGTTTCTTATATTCTATTCATTGAACTTCTACTATTTAGCTCTGCTTATTGTAATTCTTCTCCAATTTTAAACACACAATTTCCTGAAACTATTCATCACTATTTTCTGTCACCTTTTTCTTAGTCTACCTCCCTTCTTTCGATCTCTAACGTGTTCATAATTTACAGAAACCATTTCGTATGTGATTTAATAATATAATTGATTATGCGTAATTGTCAATGCAGTTCTTTTATTTTTTAATATGTTTTTTATCTCTAGTAACCTTCATCACCACCCTGCCCAAAGTTTTTTGTTTCATTTTTAATTAAATAATTGAGAAGTTGGATCTCCATCTTTGTTTGAAATTTTAGATCCAACTTTCCCAATTATTTACTTATTATCTGTCATCTTATATGACCTTGACGATGATATCTGTTGGACCTGAACTAGGGCTGTCTGACGAGTCTTAATAAGAACGAAACAGCCGTCATAGTAATGTTCTCGGCCAACAGATACTTATGTAATTACTTTTCTTTGTTTACCTTCAATCTTCTCTGTCTTGTTGATTCTATAAGCTGTTAAACTGCGTGTTCTAGTTATCTTTTATTTCTCACCAATAGTACCAGGTCATGAACATATGCTAAACATTAATTCCTTTTATTTGTTAATGTTCCAGTTCTATTGATAACACTCTCTTATTATTGCCTCTAAGGTACATTAAATTATAACGTTGTCAGCAAGTCTCTCTATCTTAAGCTTCTTTTGACTCGATTTCTAATGATATACTGTCATTAATCCTGATCATGTTCAATGTTCGTTGTAGTATCATTCATATAAACTTTATTAATCCCGATATTTAAGATTATGTAGACCATTTATTGAATATTGAATCGCACATACATATAATCTGGAACCTTATACTTACAGCACATTGATAACACTGTCCTTAAGGTGAATATTTGGTCTCTAGTTGGCTGTTTAGTATCCTTAGTATTTTGTCTCAATACCTTCTTCCATGTTTCTTTTTATCCATTGCAAGAATTTTATATATTACGTCAAATAAGGCAAATCGATAATTTCTGCAGCTAGATTTGTTTCCTCCTTTTGTATATTCGCTCTGGGCATTATTACTTGCTCCCATATTTCATTTATCAGTTTATGTATTTCTTTCCTTAATTCTTCTCTTCCACATTTAGTGTTTTTGCTATTATGTTTCTTTGTTTGGGATTCTTATTGTTTGTAATACTATCAATTATTACGCCTATTTCTTCTTTCGTGGTTGCTGCAATCTCGATTTCTTCTGTGTCCACCGTTACCTGGAAAATAATGTCTTCTCTACACTTTGTTTTTTCAATAATGTCGTTGAAATATTGCTTCCAGCTTTCCACTATTTCTTCTTCATCTGCAATTAAGTGTCTTCCTCATCATTCTCTCAGTGTGTGGTTTTAGACTGGAACGCCTTCCTTATTTCTTCTACATCTTCGAAAAAATTTTTCAATTCCTTTCCTTTAAAATCTTCAAAGATTTTGCTTACTTCATGTTATGTCTTGGTTACTCTTCATACTTTTCTTGTCCATTTCTTTTGTTTCCGATATATTTGCGTGTTTTTACCCCAGCTTGTTTGTAAGCATCTTTGATTCATCGGACTTAATTCTAACTAATTATCATTTCGTTAAACATTTGGGTCCTTCTTAAATGGAAAAGAGATTCGAAATACTATTTATGCCTTCTTAGAAAGAAAAAAAAATGTTGTTTATCCTCTTGTTAATTATTGGCAGAACTTTAATTAACAAAAATCAATTATCAAATCCTACATTTCATATTCGCCAACCTAATACATTTCGCAAGTTTCAAAGACCCCGGTAAGGGATACGTATTCTGTCTATTAAATGCTAGATCAATACTTGAATACCATAGCCTCTGCCTCAAGGGTCATTTATCAGATTCACGAGTATGCACTATTCAAACGAAATTTGTTAAGCCCTTGTATTTTTCGTGTCAGCGGTAATTTATAACGCAGACGAATTTCTAGCTCTTTACGTACTTACATATATATTTCGGTTTATAGTCAGGAGAACATTAAGTGAAAATTGTTTCTATATTAAAATGCGATGTTGGAAAATTGTTTTATAATATTATTATTATTTTTTATGTGCACTATATTATTCAAGCATTTCTTTTACGATTATCCGAGTATGATATTCAATTTAATACGAAATATACGTAAGCGAAAAAGAATCCTCGAACGAGCCATGTGGCTCGGATGAAGAAATACCCTCCAGTACTACATACGCGAGGTAAAGATTTTGTAAATCGAAAATTCCACTCACACTCGTGATCCCTCCTTCTTTTGCTTGTTGGAAAGCCTTGTACTTTATTCATTCACAAACACTTCAAAGGTCTGAGCAGAATATTTATTCGGGTGAAAATTTTTCTATAAAAACAATTTCTGTTGAAAAACTGCGATGAAACTAGCAATATATTGCAGTTTAAAGCACAATAGAAGTTTATATATTGCTTATTAAAGGAATAGTCTCGTTTATTTTTATAAAAAGTACGTATACGCATGTAAAATAGTGAATATGGAAACATGAAAACAACATCAGATCTTTAATTAAAATGTTTTAAATATAAACGCAAAATTGTAATTGATCAATACTTTTTTTCTTATATTCTATGCATTGGACGTCTACTATTTAGCTCTGCTTATTGTAATTCTTCTTCAATTTTAAACACCCAATTCCCTGAAACTGTCCATAATTATTTTCTAATTGGACAATTATTAGGATGCCTCTAGCTTTGGAAGAGAAAGCTGCGATGAGATATAATAATTG